>CAHIKZ030001450.1:382500-472500 GCA_903632075.3 Acanthosepion pharaonis
ATTTATAGGGTTTTATAATCCTCTCACCAACATTACTAATCACTACTAACAATTTACAATAAATATTAACCACTTATACTATCATTGCCACCAACCCCCTGACACATTACTACCACATAAACCCACCATAATTTTTCACGTAAACTACCCCCTCTCCCAGCATATTTAATACCACCATGAAAATAAACAATAAGGATTACAAACTGAAATTTCTACCAGTCACATATAGTCATAAAAAAAAAAGAAGAAATAACCAGCTTTAATATAATGTTTTTTTGTAAATTAAAAATTAAAAATTATAGCAATCTTCTACTACCATAATTTTATACAGAATACCTATTATCAGGAATGATACCAAAATAAATCAATACATATAACAAGGATTACAAATTTGTACGTGTTACATATACAGTCATCAAAACAAATAACCAGCTTTAAATATAACAAATAAATCCCCTTTTTTTTTCAAAATTTAAAAATAAATATAAATAATAAATATTTTTACCTATCATAATTTTACACAAACCCCACCACACGTATATACACACACGCGAGGAAATATCATTCAGTGGAAATAGATAATATGACATGTATACATTCATGAAATGTTCGCTACACTCTCAATCTTTGAATTTCAACATACAGATGCATATGTATAAACACAACACCACCCATATACATACATATGCCATATCCGAAACTGCCCACATATGTTTATATATGTATGAATCCAGATGGACGACCAAGTATGTATATGTGTCTGCGTGCTCAACTAGACGTATGAACATACATCGATGTTTGCATCAGTACGATGACATTTCCCCCACCACTTCCATAATAACACCAATACACGCAATCTACATAAACCCAAAATTTAAAAAAAAATTAATCAGTTTGTCTGACGATCGCTAAAGCGTGAAACCCAGGGTCACAAACTCACATATCCAACCAAATATGTTAGCTCTATCTATATATGATATGCTTTAAAATATAGTTTTATATATATATATATATATATATATATATATATATATATATATATATATATAAAGCCTTACTTTTTTGACGATCCGTTTAGGTGAAACCTAGGTAGGTTTGTCTGGTTCACTAGGTGTATCTAGGTCTACTCTACGGTTGTATTGAGCTCTTTTGTTAGTTAGTTGTTACTCGTATTGGGGTTTTTTCTTTGGGCTTCAGACCTGCACCTGTGCGATTTTTTTGTCAGAAGTTCATGTTTGTAGCTCTTTTTTTTTTTAAAAACTTTTTTTCCCTCGAGATTGATTTGATTATTAGCAAATCAAAAATTCGAGGGTTTTTCAAAACGTGTCTACTTATCTATATATATATATATATATATATATATATATATATATATATATATATATATATATATATATGCAAGTTTTGTTAAAAAAAAATATGTATGGACAATGTGCTGTGTTAATTTTCTTATATAATTTTTTATGTTTTTATAAACATAAGGACATAAATTATACAAAAACTGTCCAAATGTTTTATATACATTATATTCTTTTTATATATATATATATATATATATAAAAATGTTTTATATATCTAAGCACTTTCAGTTATACTTTTAGTCATTACCAAGGATGAATTTTATTTTACTTTTAACTGACCATGAGCATAGTTGATATTATTGAGTGTTTCTTTTATAATGTTTTATATATCTGAACACTATCAGCGATACTTTTAGCCATTATCAAGGATGAGTTTTAATTTACTATATGCATTGTTTTATGTATGTATCTTGAGTTATAGGAATGTTTTATATTCCAAACATGGTCAGCACATTGTGGCCATGTTCATAGTTGATATTAAGAGACAGGGAGACCTAGCACACACTATCCATAACATACTCATTGATAATATAAATACAAATATAATTGCCTTATCCACATGTACAAAACGGCTCAAAATAATGATAGGATATTTAATAAAAAAGAAAAAGCCAACACTCAATAATATCAACTATGGTCATGGTCAGATATATATAAAGTATCGCACAGAGTGGTGGTGTTAATAAAACAGTGCTTGATGTAATATAAGAGCTATTAAGTATCTATTAATAAATATACACATTATCCCTCACCAGTAGTGCTTCCAGTGAGGGATAATATACATATATTTTTTTTATACTTGTCAGCTGTCAATATACCTCATAACGCCCTTGAGCGCTTAGCCTTGGAGCAGGTAGAATGGAGATCAACGTGTTTTAGTGGACTCAGCAGTTTTCATTCAGTTTTTCTGAATTGTGAAGAAACAAGAGCAAGATCTAAAATGTCAGCCAATCTAACAGTGATCTCATCCCACAATCCTTACTCTTGCTCCATATTTGGCCACCTTTGTAAATCACTAGAGGGTCTTAAGTGACACTTAAGATTATCACAAAATTTCATAATTGAATCAATTAAGTTCTCAGATCCTCATACGTCAAAACCAACAGGAGACTCCATTGTGCATATTTTTTATTTATTTCTTTCTAATGTATGTAAGTGCTGAATGGCTAACAAATTGGCTAAAAGCACGTTCGACTGTTTCTACACACTCTTGAAACTGAATAAAAAGTTTATAAAATCATTATTTATTTCATTCAATGAAGTGCTGAGAAGCAGGACTGCTGCCTCAATATATATGGCAGTGAATGCTGGGCAATCTTCAAACAGATGAGGAAAAAACTAAAGGCAGCAGAAATGTGGTTCTACAGAAGGATACTGAGAATTTAAAAAAGAGAGAGAGAAAGAAAGAAAAAGAGAGAGAAAGAAAGAAAAAGAGAGAGAAAGAAAGAAAAAGAGAGAGAAAGAAAGAAAGAAAAAAGAAAAAGAAAAAAGAAAAAGAAAAAGAAAAAAGAAAAAGAAAAAAGAAAAAGAAAAAAAAGAAGAAAGGGGCAACAAACAGTACACTTCAAACTCAAAATCAAGAAAAACACAATCGAGGTTTTTTGAACACATAACGGGGAAAGAGGGCTTGGAGAATTTGACACTCACAGAACACAGGGAGGGCAAGAGATCAGGGGGAAGGCAGCGAGTATCTTGACATTAAGCAATATATGGCAAGTTGTACACAATTACTGTCATGTAGTGAATTCAATCCTTTTTGGTACCTCATTTTTTAATAATACTCCGCAGACAAATCTACAGTTTATGTTACCTCATCTCATTGCTTGGTTACAAACTATGAACCTAAATTGAGCTTGAAATATTGTGTAACTGGCTCTAATTTTTTGTAAAATACTGGGATATAATATAATGAATAATTTGCAGCAAAAAAAGCAAAAAAAATTTTCAATTTTTTGTTGAATATGCCCCTCCTCTGCCAAATGCATCATATATCATGTGAACTAGCATAGTGCCTGTCAAAAATGACCGTTTTACATAAGTATTGCTGAATACGTATGTCGAGTATCATATCATAGTCTAGACAATTTTATTTAATTTCTTTTTCTTTAGGTATCCATTAAACATCACACATTGTGATAATAGAACATCTACCAAGAAAGGTGAAACATTCTAAGAACCTGGACGTAAATTTACTGTGGATGATCTAGCAGTTTAAAAAAAAAAAAAAAATTACACTTATAATTCTCTGCATCCTCTCTTCTTCATGCTAACATGTACTTGCATCAACTGATAAACATCACTATAGTCCATTGAAGTCCTAAAGGGTGAAAGGCATCACAGAAAAACTTTTTCCACTTTGCCATATGTTTTTTCTCTAAAATATATGTGTATGTGTAAATATATATAATGAAATGCCAGCAACTGGATCATTCATACTTTATTTCAAGTCAAGAAATTATAAACAGAAAGCCAGGAAAAAAAGGAAACTCGACAGCATAATATCTTTGTTTGTCAAGGCACTTAATCCAGTTCTTCTCTCTCAAGCACAGAGATCAAATATTATAAAGTGAGAATTTCAGATCAAAATTAATGGAACAACTGTGTGCCACGATTAAATGTTAGTTGGGCCAGAGCCAGAGAGAGAGAGGGCCTAGGGAGAATAGAAATGAAATATAGAGATAGGGGGGGGGCCAGAAATAGAGAAGGGGGGGGGGGGACAGAAATAGAGAGGGGAGGGGGACAAAATGAGAGAGAAAGGGATTATATTAAAAAACAATGATACATTATAATGGGGGCTGTATTTAGAGAGAGAGATGGGGACAGAAATTCAGGGGGGAATTTAAAGAGGAAAGAGAGAGAGGGGAGAGAGAGAGGGAGAGAGAGAGAGAGAGAGAGATTTTTTAGAGAGATAGAATATATAGAATATATATAGATATATAGAGTTAGATATAGAGAGAGAGAGAAAGAGAGAGAGAGAGAGGGGAGAGATTTCATTTTTCTGAAAGAGAGAGAGAGAGAGATAGAGAGGGAGAAAGAGAAGAGAGAGAGATTTAATTTAGAGAGAGGAGAGAGGAGGTTAGAAATAGAGAGAGAGAGAAAGGCTAAGAAATACAGAGAGAGAGAGGATAGCAAAAAGAAAGAGAGAAAGGGAGGGAAGAAATAGAGAGAGGGAGGGCCAGAAATAGAGAGAGGGAGGGCCAGAAATAGAGAGAGGGAGGGCCAGAAATAGAGAGAGGGAGGGCCAGAAATAGAGAGAGAGAGGGCCAGAAATAGAGAGAGAGAGGGCCAGAAATAGAGAGAGAGAGAGGGAGAGAGAAGAGGAGAGATAAATGCCACGGTCTGAATTTATTTTATTTAGACTTGTATTTTATCAAACAAAGTAACTAACAAAAAGCAATATTCTCTCACTGACTTTTTCAAAATAATCATGCAGACCATTCCCTACATTAAATGTTGGTGCAATACAATCTTTCTTCCCTACATCATTACTCCCATCCCACCCTCAGTAATTTGAAATTCTGCCAGTCATAGCAGAACTTTGGCTATTTTGAAAAAAAAAAAAAAAAAAAAAAAAAAAAAGCCATGTGGCCTTCAAACAAAGCTGAGTAAGAAACACAAGATGGCTAACAGCAGAGGCTGCAGACACCTCACCTGTAGCAGACAGTGTGCAGTTACAATCGATCAGGTTGCGGAAAATGCAAATTAATTTTGCTCTGATGCAGCAGTAACCATGGTAAAAAGATATATTAAGAATTATCTCAAAATAAGAAAAATTATCTATCTCTATATATATATATATATATATATATATATATATATATATATATATATATATATTTTAAACACACAAATATGTGTCAGTTATAAGGTGTTTTAATGTTGATGCAAATTAAAAATTGGAGATAACAAAAATCAAACAAGTACAAGAATTTAAAGATTTGGGAATTTAACGGAGGACAGAAAGTGTGACATTGAAATCCGAAGGCTCATTAGAATAACGAAAGATGCCTTCCAATAGCTAAACAAATATTAAGGAACATGAAACAAAGAAAAGAGTTCTGAACTGTAATTTAATATCAGTCCTCCTATATGACAGCGAATGCTGGACAATCTCTTCACAGATGAAGAAGAGACTTGAAGGAACAGAAATATGGTTATGCAGAAGGATGCTGAGAATACCATGGACTGAACATGTGAGCAATGACAAGGTTTTAGAGAAAGAGGAAAAAAAAAAGGGGGGGGGGCCTTATACTTAATCTCAGGAAGAATGAGCTTGAGTAAATGGATATTGAAACAAGGTTTAGGAGAGAAAGGGTGGGAAGTTGTGGAGAACCATGATCCCCAATGTCCTGAATTGACACAGCACATAGAAGTGTAATACACTTCTGATATAGTAGTTTTGATAATCTTGGTCATAAATTTAAGCAATCTTTCATCAAATTTGGATAAGAAAAGCCGACTTAATAAACTCAACAACTGTCTGACCTCCAGAGAGAGGAGGGGGACACAGAGAGAGAGAGGAGAGGAGGGGACACAGAGAGAGAGAGAGGAGGGACACAACAGAGAGAGAGAGAGGAGATAAATATATAAGGAGAGAGAGAGAGAGGAGGAGGGGGACACAGAGAGAGAGAGAGATGGGGGACACAGAGAGAGAGGAGGGGGGACACAGATGAGAGGGGGGGATTACACAGAGAGAGAGAGGAGGGGACATTAAGAGAGAGGAGGGGACACAAGAGAGAGAGAGGGGGACACACACAGAGAGAGAGAGAGGGGGGACAAAGAGATAGAGAGAGAGAGGAGGGGGACACAGAGAGAGAGAGAGAGAGAGGGGACACAGAGAGAGAGAGAGAGAGGAGGGGGACACAGAGAGAGAGAGAGAGGAGGGGACACAGAGAGAGAGAGAGAGAGGAGGGGGGACACAGAGAGAGAGAGAGAAGGAGGGGGGACACAGAGAGAGAGAGAGAGAATACTTGTTATTTATTTAAGAGAGAGGAGGGGACAAAGAGAGAGAGAGGAGGGGGGACACAGAGAGAATAAAGATAAAGGGGAAATAGAGAGAGATTTAGGGGAGTTTAGAGAGAGAGAGAATATAACACAGAGAGAGAGAGATTTTTCTTAGAGAGACCTTTTAAACAGAAAAGAGAGAGAGGGCTAAGAAAAAGAGAGAGAGGGCTAGAAATAGAGAGAGAGGGCCAAAAATAGAGAGAGAGCAAAATAAAAAATAGAGAGAGAGAGAGGGCCAGAAATAGAGAGAGAGAGGGCCAGAAATAGAGAGAGAGAGAGGAAGGGGAATTTAGAGAGAGAGAGAGGGGAGAGGGGGGAGAAAGGGGGGCCAATTTTAAAGAGAGAGGGTTTTTAAAAAGAGAGAGAGAGAGAGTTAAAATAAAATAGAGAGAGTTTTAAGAGAAATAGAGAGAGAGAGAGAGAGAGGGCCAGAAATAGAGAGATAGAGAGAGAGGAAGAGGGAAGAAGAGAAACTTTGGGCCAGAAATAGAAAAAGGGCCAAGAAAGAGAGAGAGAGAGAGAGGGCCAGAAATAGAGATTACAAACAACTAGATTAAAAAAAATACAGTGAAAAATATATTTATTAAATTTTCATCAAATGCAATCTTTCTTTAATAGCTACTTATTTCTAGGATTTCTTTTTTAGTTAAAATCTTTTGGGGCCAACAGACACTGATAAGATCCGATGTTAGAAACACTTAAATCTTGTTAGACTATAAAAGAAAAGTTAGTTTTATGATGAACTGTTTACTTATAAAAAGATCTATTAAAAACCTCTTTAATATTATTTGGCTGTGTCATGACCTGATCCTTAAATTGCCAAGCAGTAAGACAAGTAACTGCACCTGTTTCTCTCCTTATATATATATATATATATATATATATATATATATATAATAAAATGAAATAAAGAAAAAGTGTGTGTGTGTATATATATGTGTATATATATATGTATGTGTGTATATATATATATATATATATATATAAATATATAAATATATATATATATATATATATATATATATATATACACACACACAAGTCTGATGACTGTGCTAGTCACTGAATGAGAAATAGTGGGTGGAAGTGACTGTTGATTGGTCAGTTTTAATAGACTGGTGGCTACATCATAAATGGTACCAGTTTATCAGTATATACCAATTTTTAACTGAGGCAAGGGTTTTAAGTGGGAAAAGGCCATTAGCATTTGAGTGCTTTGCACATGTACATGAAGTCTGAGAAATAGCCTTTGTTCAGTTGAAACATTTAGATATTTGTAATTGGATGGCAAAATTAGAAAGAAAAGACTGACATAAGAACAAATTTACTTACACTCGTGTGTGTATATATATGTATATAAGTGAACATTGAAGTCAACACTTAGAGGCAACAGGCTGTTTCATGCTAGATGCCATCATCAGGCAACTATGTGTTGACTTCAATGTTCACTTTTATATTTACACATGCTCTATCTCTGATATTGAGCCCTTTATCTCAAATATAGCATACCTTAAGAGTACATTTCTTATATATATATATATATATATATATATATGAGTGTAAGTCAAAAATTACCTGCACTTTTGGCATAACAAATACAATTTTTCCCCTACAATTGTATTTAAGCATGAAACAGACTTGTCACTATGAATAACCTCAATGTCTCTCTCTCTCTCTATATATATATATATATATATATATATATATATATATATATATATAAAATTAAGACATTTTTATTTATGTTTAACGTTGTTATTTTATAGATACAAGTATTTAAGCAAATGCTCTGTTTATGATAAACAGTATTAAATAACATTTACCGGCCTGAATGTCCGAGAAATTTTCATAGAAAATATTCGTTCATAGACAGGATTCGAACCTGCATCCTATACGGAACCGTCATATACGCTGACGTGCCTTGACCACTCGGCCACCATGAACCTTATGGTAGACAAGGTCGAATTTACTGTTATAAACTACAATCTTCCATGAATCTCGTACATTCATAACTGCTCTGGCATATCGAATGTAAACAAATGACGTCATATGTTAAGAAATGGACGAGGTCCGACAATTTATTTATTAAAGACATTTTTATTTATGTTTAACCTTGTCTACCATAAGGTTCATGGTGGCCGAGTGGTCAAGGCACGTCAGCGTATATGACGGTTCCGTATAGGATGCAGGTTCGAATCCTGTCTATGAACGAATATTTTCTATGAAAATTTCTCGGACATTCAGGCCGGTAAATGTTATTTAATACTGTTTATCATAAACAGAGCATTTGCTTAAATACTTGTATCTATAAAATAACAACGTTAAACATAAATAAAAATGTCTTTAATAAATAAATTGTCGGACCTCGTCCATTTCTTAACATATATATATATATATATATATATATATATATATATATATATATATAGAGAGAGAGAGAGAGAGAGAGATTGTGTTTATGTTGTGTCAATTTTTGACGCGCGATTTTGCAATTGTGTGTGTGTGTATATATATATATATATATATAGTCATCAACAGACAGACTGTTTCGCTGTATCACAGCTCTTCAGTGTGGCTAGACACCAATTGCTTCAAGCCTGGATCGAAAACCAACTGATTTGGTATCAGTCAGAGATTCTACCCCAGGATATCATCGTATGGCAGAGAGGAAGGGAAATTTTAACGTTTTCTATGCGAAATACATCAGTGGACTGGAGAGCTCAGTTCAATTCAGTTGAAGAGCAATGCATTAATAGCGGTATGAGCAACTGTTTTTAAAATTAATCTTATATTTCTTTGTGGGAGAGAGATAGAGAGGCCCCTCAACATGGTTTAACGGTTAGCAAATTTGTCTCGATAGATCAATTACAACTGAATAGTGACTTCGATCCTCACTGGGTGCTCCTTAATCTTGACTTTGTGCCACAACTAAGCTATCCTTAGTAAATCACTATATATATATATATATATATATATATATATTATATATACACACACAGAGTGAAAGAGTGAGTGAGTGACAGAAATAACTTGCACATATACCTCCTAAAAATACCTCTCCCATATAATGGTAACACATCAGTGGCAATGATGTCTTCATCTAGCTAATGTCTTATCACCATGTAGGAGGTATTTCTGCCACACCCTGTATATATTAAATGATATACAATGATAACAATATTGTTTTAAGGTATGCTATATTGATGGCAAAAGTGCTTAATGACGAGGATAGACTATGTGTAAATATAAACATAATAATGTAAACATGTAAAAGATTTTTATTACGATAATTAAAAATTGAAGACTAAAAATGAATCACTTGTAAAACATTACCAAGAAAAATGCAAATATATACAATGCTTCAGACAAACATTTTGAACAAAACAATTAAGATAGCCGTCGCCACCAGGCAAAAATTAATCAAATAAATAAACAAATAAATTATGAACCAATTAACAAACTACGAATGAACACACATAACCACAACTAATTAAATTTAATAATAATCAATAACAAATAATTGATTAATGAATAAATACAAATTACCTTAAATAATCAATTACACAGAAGTTAAGAGTTAACAAAAAGACAATAGTTGCTATATATATATATATATATATATATATATATGTGTGTGAGTGTAAAAATATATAGAAAATAGGAAAGAACTCGTTAGGTAAATAATCCAAAGTTCTTTAGTATTTTTGTTATTATTCAAAAAAAATGGTGCTCGATACACAAGTAGAGCCTAAATATAATTATGATTCCATCACATTTTTAAATAAATAATTATATTTATATATATTCTCCTGAAAAATTTATTTCAGTTGAGCTCTCTGGGAAGGAAGTGTGGGTTTGTAAACAGTGACTATTACAGCTACTAATGCAAGCAAGACTCTTCAGTAAATCAAATCAAATTCTCTCAGTCACTGCGTGTTTATCTAAAAATAAATACACTTAAATTCACCTTCATCCCTGCCGTGCACCAACAGCGTAGTGGTAGATTCCCCCAACTGACGCCAATTCAGTCGGGTTTCAATCCTAGCTAGAGACAACCGGATGTCTAGCCACACTGATGAGCTGTGATACAACGAAACAGTCTGTAGATTATATATATATATACATATATCTCCAAATGAGAGAAAAAACAATTGGAGTAAAAATCCAGAGTTTAACAAATGTATTATGCTTGCAGACAAATATGATGTTCTACGATTTGTACTATTTATTAATCCTACCCCCATTCCGCATCAACAAATAGATCGTCACATTTGTCTACAACCACAATACATTTATCCCTTCTATATTCTCCACAATTGTCAATGATGCCATGTCTATATGCCGGTTTATCATGACATGAAAAAAAATAAAACACCACCCCAACCCTCTGTCCATATTTTTCTATTTAGCATAGATCTGACGTTTAATTGGTTGATTAAGACATCTCTACAGTATATTTTTTAGTTTGACACTAAGCCTTCTCCCTTTAACTTTCAAAAAAGAGGTAATGATTTGTTTTTTTAAAATTTTTGAATGTGCTTTTATGGCACACTGACTCCTATATAATGGTCATGTATTGCCAAACAAGGATTTTCAAATAGATTCTCATAGTCTTTAATCCCATCTCCAAGGTTCTGATTCTGAATGTGGTTTTATGGCACACTGACTCCTATATAATGGTCATGTAATGCCAAACAAGGATTTTTAGATTCTCATAGTCTTTAATCCTTAATGGGAAGGACTGGAAGAAATTGCATACCTATCCTTTGTGCATATTGCTAGGCATTTCATGCATTTAAATATATATATATATATATATATATATATATATATATATATATATATATATATATATATATATGTGTGTGTATATATATATTTTGTCATCCACAGACAGACTGTTTAAATTGTTTACAGCTCATCAGTGTAACTAGACATCCAAGTTGTTTCTAGCTAGATATAAACCTGACTGAATTGGTATCAGTCGGAACTAAAAAACAAGCTAAAAGAAGGCACACATATATATATATATATATATATATATATATATATATATATATATATATATATATGTGTGTGTGTGTGTGTTAATATATATATATATATATATATATATATGTGTGTGTGTGTTAATATATATATATATATATATATATATACACACACACAAACATTTATTTGTATATATGTATGCACACATTGCTATGTCAACAAGTCTAGACAAAGTTTGATGTCATAAAAATTTGTGAGCAAAGCACAACACACTTCACTGTTGATCCTGATTTCCATTGTCAATTTGCTATTTGGAAATTCCTGACATCTGAACTTTGTGCCATGCAAATATGAAACCAGAGAGTTTCTATAAAAGAAATTCCTTTGTTGTGCTGACATTATTAAACATATGACATGATGTAACAGAAGCAGGGAGTGTCAAGGAGCTTCACCAACCCTACATGCCCTACTTCTCTGGAAAGGGATGGAATTAGATCCCTTAGTTAAATAGGTGGACCTGCTACTTTCTTTTATAATAATAATACTACAAATAAAAAGTTTTTTTCAATAAACAGTTTCCTTGTTTTTTCCCCCAACAACTTTCTTCAATATTCTATTTTCAAGCAATATCACCAGACACAATCTGTGTAACACTTTCAAGAGTATCATCACAAGACACTTAGATTTTTGGCAAAAATGGACTTTTGTGCTCACAAAAATCCCTAATGTGTCAAAATAAAAAATCTGGCCAACAGTCTTTCATGTCCACAAATAAATTAAGTGTCAAAAGGACTGTTTTTCCCAAGACACGATTTTTATTTTAACTACCTTCACTCTCTGGCAATTTTTATATGTTATCATTTTGAAAAATAATGTTTAGAATTGTAATACAACTTAAATGTATAAAAGTGAATTTGTGCATTTTGTTTGTTCTTGGGAATTTACAACAAAAATAAGAAACTATTTACTTATTTATCGTGAATGCGTAATGAGGTTCACGTTGCATTCTCAGAACGCGAGGTTTGCTGTTTTTCAGAATTTTCGTAAATTTAATTTCGCCGTTACACATTTGAACTAGTTTATCTACAACACTTGTATATTGTTATAATGGGGACTCACATCAGTGAGAGGGGCTGGTGTGCAACTGAAACCGTTGAGAGGAAGGCCCCAAAACGGTGCACATTCTCTCCTGATGACTCCAGTTTAAAATTCGAGAGGAACACATCAAATTCAGTGAAGTCATATGCCGTAGTGAAGCTCTGTGGAAGTGTTATTGGCATGAGGAGCATTAGACATTCAGCTCGCTTCAGGTGAGTTTCAATTACTTTCCAGCAATTTCCTTCTTATATCGTTTATTCATTGGACATCAACTCGAAGAAACAACCAACGCCTGTATGGACACCTTCCTACTATCTCAGAAGGCTTTGAGTAGCTGGTCAATCTTGGAGAAGTCAGTCAGTCAGAACTAGTGAGTGACCCCCTCCTATGAAACCCATTGCACAGCAAAAGATCAGTTGAAAAACCTCATTACACCTACATTGACCAACTTGTATGTACTTCATCAGGATCTGTCTATATTTCTGGGATGAGGTATTGTAAATATTTACACTATTTAAATTGTTCAGACTGTTGTCCTCATATTTATTGTCATATATACACAATGTTTCAACCATTGTATGCTCCAGCCATCTTCAGAATCTGTCTATATTTCTGAGGTGACGTATTCTAACTATTTAAATTGTTTGGACTGTTGTCTCATCTTTATTGTCATATATATATATATATATATATATATATACACACACACACACAACATTTTGACTGTTGTACACTCCGGCCTTCTTCAGGATCTCACTATATTTCCGAAATAAGGTATTGTAAATATTTACACTATTTAAATTGTTTGGACTGTTGTCCTCATCTTTGTCATATATACATACAACATTTTGACCGTTGTATGCTCCAGCTTTTTTCAGGATCTGTCTATATTTCTGAGATGAGGTATTATAACTATTTACACTATCTAAATCATTCAGACTGTTGTCGTGATCTTTATTTTTATATACATGACGATTTGGCTGTTGTACACTTCGGCCTTCTTCAGATGATACATGTTGGAATTTTGAACTGAACCTTTTATTTCGTTCATGGGGGTAGATTGTTCTAGTTCTACATGCTATGCCTTTTTCTGGGTGTCTCAGTTTTCAGTTAATTCCCTTTAATCCAGAAGGACAAATGTCCCAGTGGATAAAAAAATTGGTTGAATAATCCAGTGACTTGTCCCAAAGAGTTAAGAGTTCAATTCCTGGGGTGTTGAACAGCAGAGGTGAATAAAAACTTGGAGAGTTACTAAAGGGAAATAACTGAAACTGAGATATCCAGAAAAGGCATGGCATGTGGAACTAGAACAATCTACCCCAGTGGATGAAATAAAGGGTTTGCTTTGAAATTCCAATGTATACCACCTGAAGAAGGTTGGAGCATACAACAGCTGAAATATAACTGAACCCTTTATTTCGTACCCTGCGGTAGTTTGCTTGATTACAAAGCTCTTCACAGTCAAGTGGTTAAAGTATGTCAGATCTAATGTTGGCTTGTACTGTAAAGGGGGATACAGGTTCAAATCCAGCTGGAAGGCACATTTTCTTTCATATTTCTCAAATGTTCAGGTCGATAGACAAAATAAAATATCATTTAAAATAAACAAAACATCTACTCAAATATGGATATCCATTAAAAATGTTTAAGAGTAATAAAGAATTGACTAGAAATAATGTTTAACAATAATAAAACTATAAATCTTGTAAATAATAATTCCTCATCCCAGAAATTCAGGAATGAAAATATTATTCAGAAAAAAAGCATAAATGGATGAAAAGGCTTCATCTCAGAAGCTTGTATAAGAAAATACAAAAAATACAAGAAAAAAAAAAAAACCAAAGCAATAAGAGAACTTGAAGGCATAAGGAATAAATTTTAAAAAGAAAAAAAATGAAAGACAAGGATCAAAAAGAAAAAAAAAAAAACTAGACAGAAGACAAACAAAGATTGGTTGAGATCCAAATAAATAAGTTCATTTCCTGACCTGATGTCATTTTGTTTCTATTTCCATTTCATGATAAATCCAGTTCAACTGGTGGAAATGCCGATGTAGTAAAAAAAGGAAAATTTAAAAGACGTCAAGGAAGAGAGTTGGTATGGGGGAGGTTAAAAAAAATGAAACTAAATAAGTAAAACTGAAAATGTGGAGGAGGATGTAAGTAAATATAAATTAAAAAATACAAGAAAAAAATGAACAAAATTGGCAGCACAGGCAAAAAATAACAATAATCAACAGATATCCTATATCAGCAAAAACAATAGCAACCTGATGATGGTCAGAGACTACTTGGACAAAACCTTCCTATAAAAATATCTATATCAACCAGAGAGGAGAACAATAGACTTAAATAATAAAAATATACAATACAGATATATTTACACTATTTACATTATTCGGACTATTGTCCTCATCTTTGTTGCCATATTTATTACAACATTTCAGCCATTGTACGGCCTTCTTCAGGTAGTTGGAATGTCAAACTGAACCCTTTATTTCGCTCACTGGGGTATAAATTCATACACAGATGTCCTCAAGGACACATGGCACAGTGGATATAGGCGTTGGTTAGATCCAGTGACAGGACCCAAAGAATGTGAGTTCAATACCTGGTTAAGGCAGTGGAGAACTTTCAGAGGGAAATTAATAGGAGATAACTGGCATCCATTAAACGTGGTATGTGGAACTAGAACAGTCTACCTCAGTGAGCGAAATAAAGGGTTCAGTTTGACATTCCAACTACCTGAAGGTCAGCTCATACAATGGCTGAAACGTTGTAATAAATAGGGTGACAAAAATGAGGACAATAGTCCGAATAACGTAAATAGTGTACATAATACCTCATCTCAGAAATATAGACAGATACAGATATATTTATTTATATTTTTTTAATCACGTCATCCCAAGCAAAGTGGAAATACCACTAGTACACAGAGGGTTACAGGGAGTAAAAGTGGAGGATTGAGAAATAAACAGATAAGTATGAATATCTATTATCACAATCGATCAAGTCAGTCATGTGCCATACGTGATACACACTTGGGTGATCATGCATCTCTTGAGACATAACTGACGAGGCAGATTTTCTCTCCCGCAGTAGGTTGCCATTTCTTTCTGCAGTAGACCAGTTGCCATCCAAGCCTATAGAACCTGGTCTGTCCTATTTACCCATAGCTGGGGGGAGAAGATGAGGATTCATACCTTTCCCAAGGGTATTAGCACATAAGTGAATGTAATGGATTCAAATGGAATTCAAACTCGGCTCTCCAATTCCTCAATCCGAGCTGCTATCTATTACTCCACCTGTGGCAAATAAAGAAAACAGTAACCAGCGAGTAAATTCAAGCTCTTCCAACTGGTATTTCAACCTCGTGCCATTCCTTCTTGAGTTCTGTCTCAAAAGCACACTGACAGACTTTTCTAGCCGCCAACCGTGAATGTCACTCGAAGAACTCCCTGTACTGGGAAAAAGTAGTTGCTTTTATATTTGTCCATATACCCATAATCCCTTGCATCTTCATGTGATCCCATAATTCATTGCGTCCCTGTCCCATAATGCATTGCATTTTTATTGCATAAAAATGCAATGCAAGTCCCCCCTCATTCTTTTACGTTATCTGGCCGAGGACGGATTACGGCAGAGCGGTAAGTGCTTTTTTTCTCCCTTATTTCAACTGCAGTAGCTTTACATGCTAAGTAAATACGGGCTCTTTTTTGGCGGGGACAAGGCAAGTTGCAACCAGTTGTGCTCATCCCAGGTTCTGTCTCATGTCTGCCACACCACCCTTAATGTTGAAGGACTTTGGCCGTGGTTTGATCTGGAGAAGGATATGCTCCAGCAGCTCAAATTGAACATGACATGCTACACATGAATAAATTCCTGTCCAGTTTCCAACCAAAATGTGTAGACACAGGGGATTTATGCCTTTCCCAAAACTAAAGAGTCATTGTTGGTTCCAACTCAGTAGAAATGACTGCAAAATCTTCTCCATCCTTCCCAAATTTATAGACTAAACACACATACAGGTATGCTGGGATATCTGCATAGTCAAGAGAGGCCACTTCAGTGCCTTGTCAGGCTGATTCTTTCCTGTCTTAAAGCCAGAATGCAGCAATTGCTTGTCTGTATTCCCTTTTGTTTGTTTACACCACTCCTAGTTTGTGAACTTTGTTTTTTACCTTATTACAGTGCCTTACATATATTGTTTGCTTGCTTAATATTTTTTGCCCTGTTCTTTTCTTTCTCTCGATATTGTTTATTGCAAACTTTATCAATTCTGTTTGTTGGGCAGTTCTGCCAATTAAATTTAAGTATGGCCACTTACTTTAGTCACGTGTGAACACAAATTATAATGGCTGAAATTTTAAGTCGATTCCTTTTGCAGTATTGTAACATACACCAACCCACACGCCCTTATCTTTAGAATCAGAAAGTGAGTGGAAATTTGCAGAGCACACAAAAAGGATTAGGTTAATTTTGATCTTCACAAGACATATTCAAGGAAAGCAGACCAGAGAGAGCCAATAACCTACCTGATATAGTTTGTGTAAATGGATGACAGAACAAGGACTGGATAGCATAAGAAGACACACACATTGCATAGAGCTATAAAAGGATAGGAAGTTGTGGAGAGTCATGACCAATCTACTTAACAAGCTTATGTAAATGGATGGCATAAAAAAGGACTTGGAGTTAGTAAGGACATATCTATTGCTTAGAGCTACAAAGGAGAGGAAGTTGTAGAGAGCCATGATCAACCTATCTCAAACTTGTGCAAAAGAATGGCAGAACAAGGACTGGGTGAGATAGGAAGGAGATAAACATTGCTGGGAAATTAAAAACAAAACCAAATTACACCAAAAGTATCATAGAAAATAAGGAAAACAGTATCAGCCTACAATGAATCCGAAAACTAAACTGTCTAGAGGAGAAAGTATCTCTAATTACTTCCCCAGACTAAGACAAATTACTAAATAAATGGTCAGAAGCTATCTCAAAATGCAGAGATGAAAACAAACTTTTACCATGTTACTTAAAAATAAAAAAATAAAAACAAACAAAAATAAAAATATAAAACAAGGTCCCTTGTAAGAATGGACATAGCAAAACTGCAAATTTTGTAAAAGACCCCAAGGGATTTAGGACAACAATTTCAAGTGGTCGGATCAAGAAAATTTTGTCAGTGTTGAGCAGGAGGATTTGAAAGGTTTTCCAGCAAGACACCAGCCAATCATTGAACCTGATTAAGGCCCTTAATGCAGCTCAAGATGGCATCTCTGAGAGAAAGGCTTTAAAAACTGTAAGCATCTTTAAAGTCCATGCCTCCTTCCACATCTCAAAACAATTGGCTCAACTTTGCTGAGAAGTGCCAAACATGTAAAGTGAAAAATAAGTTTTGTTCTCTGATGAGAAAAAAATTTAACCTGGATGGTCCAGGTGGCTTCCAGTGTTACTGGCCCAATAGGGATATCCCATCAGAGACATTTTTTTACATGAAACAGTGGAAGAGGTTCCATCATGATCTAGGAACAAGGTATATTCAGGTTATACAGGGAGCATCAAACCATGGCTGGTTACATTGGCATATTGGAGAGCATATCCTTATTGTTTGAAGGCTCTCACTTGTGTAGAAATCATAGGACAACACTGCAATCTATAATGCCTGCAAGACAAAAGACTTTTCATGATGAATAATGTGATTCTTTTGTACCATCCAGCATGTCAGCCCAACCAGAACCCCATTGAAAATGTTTGGGTGTGGATGGCAAGGGATGTTTATAGAACTGGACATCAATTTCAAACAATGCATAATCTTTGTGAAGCCATCTTTACCGCTCTGGAGTTGCATATATTGACCATACCAAAGCAAAGTTATTCACAATGACAGGTATGCAAACTCAATACTGAGATGTCTTCTTGGGCCTTCCATACTGTTTAGACTCTTATTTAGCCAAATTTCCTGGTATTCAAATTTTCCCTATTAGATGCTAAAAATTCTGGATTTTTATTTTTATTTTCTTACTTTCAATTTTGGTTTGGTTTATGGCATATCAACCTCAATGGCTTATTTAATGACAAGATTTTTACTGTGGGTAATATTTTTTTCCAAAAATGTATTGATGGTATTAAAACCTATTTTTACACTTTCCTAGTGTTTTGACCCCAGTTTGGGGATTAATTATTTGCCCATAGTTGGGACGCTAACAGATGCTACCACCCCAGGTCAGGGTGAACTGGGGAACACCAGAAACACTCCTTAAAACCTGCTCATCAGAGATGTTGCTGCTGGATATAGTTTATCGTCTTACCCAGGACAATTTTCATTTTTGAGGCACTACTCAAATAAGTGCTTATATCTCGCAACACAAAAGGTATTTTTTTTTTTGATTTTCATTGGCCTTAAGATTTTACAGATGCAATATATATATATATATATATATATTATAAATTAATGATTTAAAATATTATTTTAAACACAGTTCCAACCATGTTTATTGAGCACTATTTTGTAAAAAAAAAAAAAAAAACCGGATTTATATCTTACATACACTTTTATTTTTATATTTTATATATATATATATAAAAACACATATATCATAAAAAAACCATTTTAGTTGTATTCATTTCAAGTTGTATTCATTTCAAGAATTATTAAATTACTTCAAAAAGCGGCAAACAGTTTCTGAAAAAACATTTCTCAGAAAACAATGGAATTAGTTTTTGCTAACGCCACTTGTATGAATTCTTTGAAACATTTTTTTTTTTTTAAAATCTTATTCCAATGTCCCAAAATACATATTCAGCATAATATTAGAAATCATAACATTAATCATTGTCATTATTCTGGGAATTATTCTGCAAGCCAATAACCTTGTGGATTGAGAGGTTGTTTCAGGAATTTGCTGATATAATAACTGAGTTCAATCCCTAGACTAGATTTAGACTAAGTGGAAACAGGGTTCATAGTAACTCAGCCATACTAAATAAGAACAAGAGATGATATCCCTAGATAAGAGTGGCATGAGAACAATCTATCCCTATAGATTAAATAAAGTGTTCAGTTTGAAGTTCCCTAAAGGTTACTCAGATCAACCTAAGAAAAAAAAAAATGACTTTATCAACCCTTTGTGCATTGTGCTCGGAATGAGAAATTGGAGAACAGAGTTCAAATTCCAGTCAGGTTTATTACATTCACTTATGTGCAAATACCCTTGGGAAAGGTATGAATCTATCTATTCTCCCCCAATCTATGGGTTGAATAGCAAGACAAACTGGGTCCCTTGGCAACCAGTCTACCACAGAAAGAAACAACAACTGATTGTGGGAAAATCACTGCCGAGTTAGTCATGATTCGAAAGAGACATGATCGACCAAGCATGTATCATGTACGACACTTCATTGAATGACAGACCAAGCTTTTGCAGATTACTTAAAACCAGAAGATATTTTTAGATTGTAAAACTCTTTTGGAGATGATAATGATTTACTCATACAAGTCCTACTATTTAACCCATAGTTGAGGGTAGGGGAGGAGTTGGACTCACACCTTTCCCAAGGGTATTTGAGCATAACTGAATATAACAAACCCAACTGGAACCGTTATACATTACACCGCCCATACATCCAAGCTGATAACACCTGGAATTCCCAAGCAGTCACCCATCTAGGTACTGACCAGACTCTACATTGCTTAACTTTGGTGATTGTATGAGAACTGGTGTTTAAACCTGATATGCCCTCTAACAAAAAAAAAAACACTGCAGTACACAACAGCTGAAACATTGTGATAATAACAACAATGATGAGGATAAAATCTGAGTAAAATATCCTTATTCTTGTTGGGGTTTTTTGGGTTTTTTTTTGGTTTTTTAAAATACAATTTTTCAACTGATCTCTTCATTAACTTTCTTCTTGGTTTGGTTTGACAACATATCAACTCCTAATGGGTCATTTAATGTCAAAATTTAATTTTCTTTGGAGCTTTTTTAATTTTTTTTTTTTTTTTTTTTACTATTAAAATCTATGACTATTTTTTTTTCTTTTTAAACTATTAAAATTTATTGCTGGTATTTTTACTATAAAAATGTATTTATATACCTTCATAGTGTTTTGACCTCAGTTTGGGGATTAACTATTTACCCATAGCTGGAACTACCCTAGGTCAGGGTGTACCTGGGAAAACAAAAGCGATTAAGAGGTGGTTCCAGGCTTTTTAAAATCCCCCAATCAGAGACCTTGCTGCTGGATGTAGTTTATCATCATACCCAGGATACCTTCTTGGAACTGAGCTATTTTCTTTAGTCCACAAATTATTTGGTCACATTTTATGTCTCCCTGTTTCAGCAGATGAGTTCTTCAACCTTCAATAGACTATCCAATTGGTTATTTTTGGTTTTGACTCTTGTAGATAGCAAAAATATCCTCTAGCTTGATTAGCTCTTAGGCCTTGTTTTGGGTGAACATTGAGCAAAAAAAAAAAAAAAAAAAAAATGTTATTAGATTCAAATTTTCACTGACATCTTGTGAGTTTGTACTAGCACAGCAAGCCATGCTCTGGTTTTCAGGCACTTGCCCACATTGCCAAATGCTGAGATTGGTCTGCTCAGGCTGATATCATCAAAAAGAGTAACTGACTTGACACATCAGCCATTGGGGGATGGAAACAAAATGAAGATATTAACTGAGTAAATTGTGGAAATATATACACTGCATTTTATGATAATTCTTTAAACGTAGCTCAGATGTGGCACAAAGCCAAAAGTATGTGTCACCTAGAGAGGATTGAACTCACTACCCAGTCGTAATTGATCTAGTGATACAAGCTTGCTAACCCTTATAACCAAACCTACCCCCACCCAGTAGGAGAAACTGACTGGCATTCTGATTGATCATCATAGGTTACATAACAAAGTTTTCCCTACTGAGGGGGTTTGGTTGGCTTTTGGACTCATAAAATTGTTTATTTTCTTTTCAACATCATCACTTTATAAGACACCAGAAGTGTTGAAACAAAACTTCAACTTTTGTAGTGATCTTATAACATTCATATGCTATAAATTTGAAAAAATATTTTTAGCTCTACTCAGTATTGAGCACTCTTTTAAGAATAGTGTTTTTGGTTATTCGAATTTTATTCCATGTGTATCAACCCTGTACTTATATAAGTATAAAAAAAAATTAAGAGATAAACCAATTCCACTACCTTCGTTTCAACCTTTTGGTATCTTCTGACAATTTCGGTCAATTGATTTCCTAATGATTTATTTTTTTAAATTATTTTTAATACTACTGTTTCCTGATCTAATTCAACTGATCATTAACTTTTTAGAATTATATATATATATATATATATATATATATATATATATATACCTACATTCATAGTGCAACTTAAAGTTTCTTGGTTCTACCAACTCATCAGGCACAAATTATAAATTTTGATTTTTTAAAAAGAAAAAAAAAAAGTAATAATTCATGCCTGATGAGTTCGGAGAACCAAGAAGCTTTAAGTTGCACTTCGAATGTGGGTATATGTATATTTAAAAATATATATATATATATCTATATATATATACTTATTAGCTCTGTATAAGTACATTAAGCACTATTTTGTTTACACCTTATATTAAACTGAGTAAATATTTATTTGTTTACCTATATATGCACACTAACACACATATATACAGTTGCTAATATCTAGTTATTTGGTTTATTTATATATATATATATATATATATATTTTAAATTAATTGATTTAAAATATGGTTCTTTTCCCGCTACACAGTTCTAACCATGTTTCAAAAATATATATATATATATATATATATATATATATATATATATATAAAATGACAATTGTAAAAATTTCTTAGTTTCTGCTGACATGTTTCATCTTCCGACTTTATCAAGTCAAGCAATGAATGCAAAAGGTTTGTTGTCATAGTTACATCAAATCCTTCGCTTTCATTGCTTGCCTTGATAAAGTCAGAAGACGAAAGACGTCAGCAAGAACTAAGAATTTTCTACAATGGTCCCTTTTATACCAATTTGTTTTATCTTGTGAATTATTCTGGGAAATTTAATTTATATATCAGTCAGTTATGTGCCATGTATGATACACGCTTAGGCAATTGTGTATCTTTCATTACATGACTGACAAGGCAGATCATTTCCTGCAGTAGGTTGACATTTCTTTCTACGGTAGACCAGTTGCCATCCAAGGCTATAGAACCCAGTTTGTCCTGCTATTTACCCAAAGCTGGTGGGAGAAGAGGAGGATTCATACTTTTCCCAAGGGTATTAGCACATAAGTGAACGTAAGGAAACTTGGAATTCGAACTCAGTCCTCTGATTCCTCAACCAAGCCACTACTCTACCATGCCTCCATATATATTTTGAACATAGAAGTCAACATTTAGAGGAAAAGTTGTTTCATGCTAGATGCAATTGTCAGGCACTTTTGGCCTAAAAGATTGCATCTAGCATGAAACAGACTGTCGCCTAAGTGTTGACTTTATGTTCACGTTTTTATATTTACACACGCCTATCTCTGATATTGAGCACTTTATCCCATAAATATAGCACACCTTAAGACTATATTTTTTATATATATATATGTGTGAAAATGTGTGTGTGTGTGTGTGTGTGTATATATATATATATATTTATATATATATATGCTTGAAATATTAGAAAAGTGCTCAATATCAGAGATAGAGTTAACAAACTCACCTCAATCCAAATGTGTGTGTGTGTGTGTATATATATATATATATATATATATATATATATATATATATATATATGAGAGAGATGGACAAGAAAATAAAGTACAGTTTAAGACTCTTGAATACACTTAATAAAGCAAGGTTTTAATCACCTTTTTAAGGAATTTAATGAAAAACCATGATCTATCAAGATTGTTTCCCATGACTAAATTGGTAGTTTTTTTTGATTCCTGTCACAATGTACAGTCTTTCAGTCGTAAGAATTCCTGATCTAGGCCGGTTGTTATTAATTTCCCTATTTAAGACAATAATAAAAATAAAAAAAAAAAAAAAAAAACACGTACAGCCACTCAGAAATATCATTTTCTCTCTAGTCTGTTCCCAGTGCCAAAAGATACTTTCTGCTGCCCATGATGCACATTTGCAGTTTGCCAGCTGCAATAGGATTCCCCTTTGGGAGGGAATCAATGAATTGATCTGACATGATGACTTTTCTGGTTTCGTTCCAGATTCTCCGAGAAGGAAACATAAGAATCCAGTAGGAAACAAAGACGGTATTTAAAACACTTGTTCACTTGCCAGGGGGATTTGTTTGGAAATCACAAACCACATCAGTGTGGTCATTTGGAGTTGAGATTTATTTGGCTTAACCACCAGTCGTTAATCATAAAAAGATAAATACTATCATAAAATATTAACATAGCCCTTATTTATTTTTTTCTTTTTACTAATGTTCACCCAATATAAGGCCCAAGGGCCACTCAAGGTAAAACATTACTAAGTGGAATTGCATTAGAATAAAAAAAGGCAAAATAACAGAAAAGATAGCTAATTCTAGACTTGAAGAGGTCAAAATTTAATTAGTGAATAAAATTTGAGAATTCAGCTGGAGACATTAGGAGGATAGAGTTGAAGTAGACTTTAAAAAGAATGGGAAACGCAATCCTAAACAGGAAACAAGGGATGAACCTCTACTCCTGATCAAGAGACTGAGGAGGAGTGTGAACTGGACAATAGGAAAATACCCCTATTGCGTTTAGCATGAAAGACTGTTTTATATATTAAGACATTTTTTTATGTTTATACGTTCTTTTTATAGATACAAATATTTAAGTAAATGCTCTGTTTTATAATAAACAGTATTAATAACTTTTACCGGCCTGAATGTCTGAGAAATTTTCATAGAAAATATTCGTTCTCTGACATGAATCAAACCTGTATCCTATATGGAACCGTCATTTAGCCTGACGTGCCTTAACCAATCGAGCCACGGAGAATTGTTCGATTAGCAAGGTCGATTTTACTATTTTTAAACTTCAATCTTCCATGAATCTCTCACATACATTGACATCTGCCCAAATGTAAACAAATGACGTCACACATTATGAAATGGACAATGTCCAACAATTATTTTAAGACATTTTTTATGTTTATACATCCTTTCTATAGATACCTCTGTTTTATAATAAATGGTATTAATAACATTTACCGGCCTGAATGTCTGAGAAATTTTCATAAAAAATATTCATTTTCTGACAGGAATCGAACATTCAGGCCGGTAAATGTTGTTAATACTGTTTATTATAAACAGAGCATTTACTTAAATATTTGTATCTATAAAAAGAATGTATAAACATAAAAAATGTCTTAAAATATTTGTCAGACTTGTAGAATGCCATGTAGAATAGTAGAATATAGAATAGTTTCACAAAACTGCTACTTTCTAGGGAAGACTCTTGTAGGGATGCTTCCCTGAACACTACAATCTTAACCTCTTCAAGTCAAGGATCCATCCTTATCTATCCTCCTTATCCTCATAATCTACACTTCCTAGCCTCTCTGCTTTCATTCATATCACACACCTCATTCATCAAAACCATTTCAACAGTAAGCCTCTACACTACAATTTCATTAACCTCTTCAAGTCAAGAGTCAATATTTATCTATCCCCCTTATCCTGATAATCTTCCTTTACCAGGACCTTTTATTCATATATCACATTCCTAATAACCATCTTAACAGTAACACTCTTCAATGAGCATCTCTCAGGCCTTGTATTGAGTGAACTTGTGTTTGTTTGTGTGTGTGTGTGTATATATATATATATATATATATATATACACACACACACACAACCAAAAAGTTTCATTTTTTTTATTTAGGTATTATTTTTTATTATTATTTTTCAATTTATGAATAAGTTGTTACACATCCAAATAAAGTTTGAAGAGAAACACTAAAACAGTCAGCTTTTTGTTTAAGTACTTTCAACCATCTACCTTGAGTAGCTCTCGAGCCTTATACTACACAAGCTTTAATGCACACAAATTTTTTCTTGTGTTAATAGTTGTATATTAGTCTTGTGTGATATGCTGAACATTATAAATTAAACTAACTTTCAAGAAGTCATAAGTTAACTATTATGCCTTACATGCTTATAAATAGCAAAATGCTAAACTCTCGATGTGTATAGGCAGCAAATGAAATATCTAAGTCGCAGACAATTAACACAGCAAGAAGCTGACAAATGTCTTGCACCCGTCCTACCCTAGCTTACAGAGAACACAATTTGCACAACCCTTGAACATGTGTTACACATTTTGTAACATGCATAAAGCATTTTATACATCTTGACAAATTCCAGGAATGACACAGACAGGTCAATTGCTACCATAATTCCTTTCTTTTTCTTTTTTGTTAAATGATTGGAGTGTTTCTTGAAGGCCACACCTCAAAGTGGGGTGAAGCAGATGAGAGAATGAGTAAGAGAACTAAAGAAAAAAAAAACCTTTTGATTATAACTGCTAAAAAGAACAAAAAAAATGCCAATGAAAATGCTAACATTTCAAAGTGAATTACCTGTAGAACTTGATATATCGCATACATACTTCATAACAAATGGAAATTCAATCAGGCACTTACCTAAAAATAAAAATAAAGAAAAGAAAATAAAATAAATACAATAAAATTTTAAAAAAAAATTAGTCAACATGGCCAAACAAAATTAAACTACAAGATAGATGGTCGAAAGTACTTAAACAAAAACATGAATTTTTTTTTTTTTTTTTTTACAAACTTGACTTGGATGTGGAACTTATTCATAAATTGAAAAAATACTAAAAATATAAAATTAGACTGAATTGTGTGTGTGTGTGTGTGTGTGTGTGTGTGTGTGAGTATACAGAAAAATAGGAAAGAACTGTTAGGTTAATAATCTGAAGTTCTTTCGTATCTTTTTATTTGTAAAAAAGTGATCATTACAACAGTAGAGCCTATATTATAATTATTTTTTTAAAAATATAATTCCATCACTACATACGAGTTCTCATGTTTCAAAAACAGAAGCTAAAAATGTCAATTTCATTTATAGAAATTAAAGTACCTAGTTCTGTTTCATCCTCAAGTGAATTTTAGAATAACTAATTTTGAAATTTACAGAGCTATACATATATATATATATATATATATATATATATATATATTTGTAATATTAATTTCTATGGATATGGAGAAAACTAAGCATTTTAATAATGGGTGGTAGGGTATTCATTTTCCTTGACAACTATTGTATCAACATATTAGTTACTTTAGAAAATAGGTAAAGTCAAGGTTGGGTCGGAGTGCCTTTTTTCAAATGAATGTGGACATTCGTTCAATGCATATCATCTGGTCTATTTCAATGACAAAGTTTTTTGGTACTTGTTACACCATTTAATGTGTATTTGTATACATGAAAAATTTTTTTCTAAAAGTGTTGTTTGTATATGAATATGTTGTATTGAACTACAATTTGTTTTTTGTTGACTTCTTAAAGGTTTTTTTTAGCTTATGATTGGGTTAAGTTTTTAAACCTATTGCTTTAATTGAACTTGTTTATAGAATTTGAAATTAAAAATTTTTTTAAGCTAATTAGTTAAGGTGTTGGTGTCGGCAAAAAAACATTATCTCATGTCTTTGATTTAATAAATTTTAATTTTTTAGAAACTAATGTGTAGTTTTTCATGTAGACACACACACACATATATATATATATATGCACGCACATACATACATTGAAATTCACCCAATACAAGGCTTGAGAAACACTCATTGCAAAGGGTTACTGTTAAGATGATTATTAGGAAAGAGGTGGGATATATGAATAAAAGTTGGTGGTAAGGGAAGATTATGAGGATAAGGAAGAGACATAACGAGTGACCATTGACTTGAAAAGGTTAATAAAATTGTAGTGTAGAGGCTTATTAACTCTTTGGATGTCCAGGGCATTTTCCTGTGTACTATCCAAATGTTCATGCTTGTTTTCAGATTTATAAGTATTGCAAGGCAATTCAGTTTATTTGGCAAATAGAATATGCTGATATATAGTATTTCAAATAATAAAAACTTGTGCATCCCATGTGATGCACAGAACATACAGATCATAAGTTATTTACACTACACTGTGCATCACATGTGATGCAAAGGTTATAATCATTTCAATAAAGTGGAAAAAATAGATGTTTTTCATTTAAGACCTTACATTATCAGTCAAGTGTCCTGTGGTCATATATTTTCTTAAGAGTCTTTAGTTTTACCACTCTTAAAATTATGGTTTGTGTGCACCACATATGATGCACGGGCGTGGAAACCACGTGTCCTGTGCATCACATGATGCACAGGACAGGCAAAGGGTTAAAATGGTGGTGATGCATGAGATGAATAAAAGGAGGTGTTAGGAAGTGAAGATTATGAGGATAAGGAGGATAGATAACACGGGATACTTGACTTGAAGAGGTTAAGATTGTAGTGTTCAGGAATGCATCTCTGCAGGAACCTATTCCACAAAAGGTCTGTGAAACTATTTTACATTCTACAAGGCAAAAGTTATAAAGACGAAAATCACTTTTCCTATTAGTGAGACTAGCCGTTTCCTTATACGTAAGCATCCGGCATAAATATATAAAATAATTCTCTTAAAATAGTTTTTCAGAGGAATAGACTTCTCAACTTCACGGTTATAGCTCTATTACTAATGGTTTTTGTTTTATTAATTTGTTTTAACAGAATTTGCAGATTAAAGCCAGAAAATATTTTTATAGTCTAAGAATATCTTGATAAGGATTTACTGGTACAAGTCGTATTAATTAACCCATAGCTGGGATGGAGGAAAGACGAGGTAGATCCATACCTTTCCCAAGGATATTCTGTGTAAGTGAATATAACAAGCCTGACTGAAATTGGAATTCCACTTACGGATTTCCAATTCCAAGCCATTATTCATTACACCACCTGCACATCCAAGCTTACAGCACCTGGTATTCCCAAGTGGTCACCTATCTAGGTACTGGCCAGGCTTGACTTTGCTTAACTTCAGTGATCATAAAAGAAATGTTTCAATATGATATGATCATAAGCCTGGTACTGTTGGGGGCTTCCTTCTTAACTTTTTGTTTGAAGTCGTGTGGAATGTCAACATCATTATTTTCTCAGAGTTACATGTGCTAACCATTTTGGTTGTTGCTACTATCAGTAGACCACAAGTGATGTGGTTTCAATTATTTGATACGGTTCTTTGGGATTCTGTAGCACCAGTCCACAAGGTTCAAAAGAAGGATGATCTTTGCCAAGACACTCAGACTTCATTATTATCTCTTTGCCAGATAGCATGTTTTCTGTATTAATTCTTTTGAATGCACAGGCTGGTCGACATAATTCATTATTTAAAATAAATTAAAAAGAAGAAAAAAGAAGGTGGTTACTTATGATTTTTTGGGACACATGTCGAGAGAATGAAGGAAAGAATGTAATTACTATATATCTCTGCATATAAGGCAATCTTTAGATAAGACAAGGTAAAAAAAAAAAAAAAAAAAATAGCTAATTTTCATAAATTTATCTTATCCCTGTAGTATAAGACAACTCCTTATTGACTATATAAAGATGTTATTGGAAACGTTCTTACTTACTGTATCCTTAGAAATTCAAAATAAACGAAATAACAAAACTGATTCTATATAGTGTTTTTCCTTCACACGTCCCCTAAAAGGGCAAACCATTGTTTTGTTTACGTTTCAACATGTGATATCTTGTGAATACTGATTATTCTCCTATATCTAACCCGTTACAAACAGCCTGGTGTACCCATGTCCATTTACTTATACTTCATCAACAATCACAAAATACTGCTAATAACAGTAAAGATGTAATCATCAAGTTATGATTGAATTTATAGCAAGAGTATGCACTATTATTGTAATAGTGCATACTCTTGCTATAAATTCAATCATAACTTGATGATTACATCTTTACACACACACACATTACACACACACACCATATATTTCCATGTATAAGGCGACCTTTATATAAGACAAAAAAAGAAATAGCAAATTTTCATGAATTTATCCTATACCTGTAGTATAAGATGACTGCTTATTGATTATATAAATATGATTCTATTGAAAATGTTGTTACTTACTGTATCCTTGGAGATACAAAATAAAAAATAAAAAAAATTAAAAAACAGATTCTAAATTGTATTTTTTCCTACACACGTCCCCTAAAAGGGAAACTATTGTTTTGTTTATGTTTCCTCATGTGATCTCTTCCTCTTCTTTTCCTATATCTAAACAGTTACAAGCAGCCTGATGTACTAATGGCCATTTACTTATACTTCAACAATCACAAAATATCACTAATAACAGTATGATAATGTATTTCTAACAAGAAATGAATATTACGTTATCCTAAATGTTGATGTAATTAAAACCACCATAATGATTATTCAAAGTTTAGCGAAAGATAAAAGCTGCTGAGAAAGGCAATCATAATTCGATGTTTACATTTTCTCAGCTGAGCTTGCATGGATACAGGTTGATTTCATTGATATGGAATTATTCTTGAAATAGGCAATTTATTATGATGTTATGCCAATAATATATAAGGTAGAAATGGTTTTATTATCTGTTTATTTTATAATATGAATTTTTTATGGAAGATTGAAGTTTATAAGCAGTAAATTCAACCTTGCCTACCAAATTTTCCTTTTGTCAAATTAGACGGTTAAAAGGCACGTCAGCGTAAATGACAGTTCCGTATAGGATGCAGGTTTGAATCCTGTCAAAGGACGAATATTTTCTATGAAAATTTCTTGGACATTCAGGCCGGTAAATGTTATTTAATACTGTTTATTATAAAACAGAGCATTTACTTAAATACTTGTATCTATAAAAAGAACGTTAAACATAAAAATGTCTAAATATATATATATATATATATATATATATATATATATATATATATACCCATACATGTATATTTTCAGAAAAAAATTCCAAGAGGAAGAATCCAGGTAGAACTCAATGTCTAGGACAGAGTAAGGATATAATAAAAAGGCTTAAACACTAATATTCCATGGTCATAATTTATTCCATTGGAATCGTAAATACGATCCAATTCATCAGACCTACAAATTCAAAAATTTTGAATTTGTAGGTCTGATGAATTATGACCATGGAATATTAGTGTTTAAGCCTTTTTATTCCAATGGAATAAATTATGACCATGGAATATTAGTGTTTAAGCTTTTTATTATTATATATATATATATATATATATATATATAAAATGCAATAGGTAAATTGTTGCCATTTTATATTTTTAATTTTGTGCATGCATGTTGCTTTTGATTTTTCACTGCACAGGATAGTAGGGTCAGCTGGGCACTGTATGTGAGAAAAAGAGCACAATTCACTCCACCAGAAATTTGGAAATGGCATGCTGCACTGCTTTACATTCATGCTGGAAGTGCTAATACGAACATTAGAGTGTTTGGTTGTTAATCTGAGGTAAAGTGCAGAGTATTTGGAAAGAGTCAGATGAGCCTAATGGTGATTATAAAGTAATCAATAGTGATGGTGACGTTCAGGGGCTCAGATTCAACACAGAGGCCTACATCAAGTGCCTTGAGGAGGTAGTGTTGCTCTGGGTCAAGAGGTTGGCTACTGCAAGCAGAACTCAGTCATAGCTGTCAGACAATTTCTGCAACCACATCACTCCTTACATTCGGTCACATAACTCCGCAGACTGCAACCCACTTGATTATTATGTGTGGGGCGCTGTTGAGCAAGAGACGAACAAAACTCCTTGTAACATCAAAGATAAACTGAAGGCAAGGATTATGGCAGCATTCACCAACTTAAACAAGGAGACCACCCAGAAGAGTTGCAGGAGATTCTGAAGTTGTTTGCATGCCGTGGTTGAAGCTAATGCCAGCTTTATTGGATAGCTTTACTCTTTAGTATTTCAAGACATTTTTGTATAATTTTGGTGAATATATGTTAAAATGAGGTGTCAAAATTATTTTCATTTTCGTATAATTTAGACGACAATTTATCCATCGCACCCTGTATTTTGATGAAAAAAATAGTTTTAAGGTCGGCTATATTTATATATTTGTATTAAGTGCTTAATATCAGGGATAGAGTGTATTTAAAAATAAAAGTGAAGATTGAAGTCAACACAGTTGCAACAATCTGTTTCATGGACTAAAGATTGAATGCAGACATCAAACTGTCACCACTTAGTGTTGACCTCAGTGTTCATTTTTGATATTGTGTGTGCACAGCATTTTTCACACAGTGCACAGATACTACATTCTAATTCTAGTCAGAATTACCAGAGAGCAACACTTTTGCTGAGGCAGAGCACACAGACCAGGCCTTTGTAATTTAAAAAATGTGAAGGTCTACATTGCTTGCAGAAAATTAGTTGCAGACAGAGTAAATTTTTTGATTAAATTACTTTGTGAAAAAAAAAACATATCAATGTATTAATACATCCCAAAGGAGATATGGTTTAAAAAAAAAAAAAAAAAAAAAAAAATTATATATATATAGTGGCCGAATAAAATCGTACTTCCACTAGACTGAATTTTTGTCCACGATCAGTCACAAAATTTATGATCACAAAAAAAAAAATCTCTTAAACATTAGCATATTACTTTCAAAGGTTTAGTTTGGTTTGTTTTACAGCATATCATCAACCTCAATGGGTTATTTAATACCAACAAGACTTTATTTTTGGTAATAATTTTTTTTTTTTTTTCAAAAATGTATTACTGGTAATATTTTTTTCTTTTTCAAAAATGTCAGTGTTTCGACCCTTTGGGGGCAGGGGTAACCATTTGCCCCATAGCTGGGACCATGACATGTGCTACCACCCCGGTTCAGGGTGGACCTGGGAACACCAGCAATTAAGTGGTGGTTCCATGTTCCTCAAAACCTCCTGGTCAAAAGGCCTTGCTGTCAGGTGTCGTTTATCATCTTACCCAGGATGCGGATGTAGTTTATTGTCATACCCAGGACGGTACTTTCAAAGAGACATTTTACTAAATACTACATTGTATATTTGATATTTTTCTTGTGCTTGTAGTAGTAAGCTAAGTATAATGAGTAAAATAATACATATCACTGACTTATCTTAGCACTTCATTAACATTAACACCAGCATTATTAAGGACAGATCAATCAGCTAACTTTGTTTCTGGAACTGGATATTTGGATAAGCAAAACAAAAGATCAAAACCCTGTACCAAAGTGAAGAACAATCCTACTCACACTCACTGCATTCACTAAACTCAATATAAACCAAAGAAAACAGGGCTTCAAAGACAATTCTCTACTCTTTTAGCAGAAAAATGTACAAGTTGGTCCAATATCTTCCAATCAGGACTACTGCCTAGTACAAAGAAGGACTGGTCTCATTTTCTCTTTCCAGACATACTGTGAGCTACAAAAAGGAAACAGTTTGTATTCATAAAAAAAAAAAAAAAAAATGCAATATAAACCTTCGCAAGCAATGTTCGATCAACATTCATTTCGAATGTAAAAACATTCTGCACCAAACTCTGCATGCTATTGCTTCACATATTACTTTCCTTAACAACATTGATTGAGTTTAATATTTTGCTGAAAAGGAAAATATATAATGAATGAATATAAATTAAATCTAAAAACCTTCATAAGTAAGGATAATAAGAAAGGAAAAAAAATGAAAGAAATCAAAAATGTAAAACATATGTGAAGGAATAGGGAAGGCATCAGAATATATATATTATATATATATATATATATATATACACTAATAGGAGGAAGTGGTGGTCCGTTAAAGCTGATTGTTCATAGATGGGAAGGGATTATAAAACCACTATAGTAACTACCAGTAGTTATGATCATAATGGAAATACTATATACATGTATATATATATATATATATATATATATATATATATATATATATATATAGATAAATTGAACAAAATAATGAAAATAATAAATTTCTCACAGCTACTTTCACACACACACTCCAATATATCAATACTTTCTATCTTTGTTTACAATTGAAAGACCAATCATCACCAACAAGTGGTCACTTTGAGAACTAATATGATTTGTTCCGCTTAGCCTGCAAATTTTGAAATACATTGCTGATGATTTAGAAATTTTTTTTTTTTTTTTCCCCTGCAGACATTTTTTAAATTTTGTTGCCTGCAGATTTTGTCTACTACATCCAAAGTCCATTGATTGAGGGTTGGGGTGGGTCCATAAATGAGAGGCTTATATTTTGAACAATAAAAATTATTAGATAATTAAAAACTATATATATATATATATATATATATATATATGGTCTGATCAAAAAGGATCAGGATTGTTGCTAAGGTAATGGAGCTAAAGTACGCAGAATGAAGCCGCTTTGCCAAATGACATTGACCTTTTATCAGTTAAAAAACATAGTAAGTTATAATGTTCTCACTCATATCTGTTGTTTATAGCAGTGCTTGGAAGGAAAGTGTGTAGAGTGTGGTCATCTCATCACACCAGAGATTCCATCAGTGACCATGGCTTATACAGCAGGTTTTGCCAAGCACATCATTCCCCAGGTTTGATAAACACCATATTCTCCAGATCTAGCCCTTTGCAACATTTTCTTTTTCAAAAATCAAATCCCACTTGCAAGTCACAAGATTCCAAGACATTAAGAAAATCCAAGAGAATGTCATGAGGTAACTGCTTGCTATCCCAAAAATGGAGTTTTAGTAATGTTTCCATAAATGAAAACGTTGCTGGAAAAAATCTGTGGCTTCAGAAGGGAGGACTCTTTCAAATGACAAAGTTTTAGAGAAAATGGAAACAAAAAAAAAGACAATTATACTTATCAGAAAGCAATCTCTAGGGTGCATAAGGAAAGAAGGCTTGGAAAATTTAATACTCACAGAGTAGACTGAAGGCAAGGATGGAGCATTAACAAAACAACAAAATTTATTAACCATGCGTTAGTTACATGGAGTGTTTTGTTACCTCCAAAAATTTTTTAAGTACTCATGATTCTTAGATGGTAACTTGTTTGTCATATTCATGATGTTTTGGACATTGTACACTCTGGCCTTCTTCAGTATCTGTCTGTATTTGTTTTATTTAATAAAATTGTAACTATTTACATTATCTACATTGTTCAGACTGTTGTCCTCATCTTTATTATCATATTCACAACGTTTTGGCCATTGTAAAATGAATTGTTACAAAACACACTTAAATTTTCATTATAGACAGTTTGAAAGTTTTAATAAATTTAACAACTTTTCCAGTGAATTTACTTTTTTTGATTTAAGACTTCCACTACTCCCCAGACTCAGTGAGAGGGTGTGTAGCATGTTGTGTGGCACAGTTGTAGCTCACTTGTCAGATACCAGGTGACTAATGCTGGATTAAGAGCTAAAAAAGAAGTTGTGAAGAGCCGGGGTCGCTAACATCCTGAAGGAACATCACAAAAAGAGGATTTGGTTAATTCACAATAACAAAGAAACGCTGATTTTGACAAGAGACTTGGCCTACTTCTATTTTTAAAATTTGCTTACTGGACATGTTTTTATTTAATAAAAACCTGTTTTAATGGTTTGCATTAACATTCACATCTGGTTGAGTATTTAGGAAGACGTTCTGCAGAACAGCATTTGAAGTTTAGTTTAACATTAAAAAAATGTACACTTTATTATGTAGACACTGACATTGGGAAAAGGATGTAAAAAATATATATATATTTTTTATATATATATTATATATATATATATATATATATATATATATATATATATATATATATATATATTTAAAGACTTTTTTTTTAAGTTTAACATTCTTTTTATAGATACAAGTATTTTAGTAAATGCTCTGTTTACAATAAACAGCATTAAATAACATTTACCGGCCTGAATGTCCGAGAAATTGTCATAGAAAATATTCGTCCTTTGACAGGATTCGAACCTGCATCCTATACCTTGCCAATCGAATGATCCTTTGTGGCTGAGCGGTTAGGCACGTCAAGCTAAATGACGGTTATATATATATATATATATATATATATATATATATATATTCACATTATGAAATGGACAAAGTCTGACAATTATTTAAAAACATTTTTTTTTATGTTTAATATTCTTTTATAGATACAAGTATTTTAGTAAATGCTCTGTTTATAATAAAAAGTATTAAATAACATTTACCAGGCCTGAATGTCGAGAAATTTTCATAAAAATATTCATCCTTTGTTTGGATTGAACCTGCATCCGATACGTAACCGTCATTTAGCTTGACGTGCCTAACCGCTCAGCCACAAAGGATCGTTCGATTGGCAAGGTATAGGATGCAAAATGAATCCTGTCAAAGGACGAATATTTTTTATGACAATTTTCGGACATTCAGGCGGTAAATGTTATTTAATGCTGTTTATTGTAAACAGAGCATTTAATTAAAATACTTGTATCTATAAAAAGAATGTTAAACTTAAAAAAAAGTCTTTAAATATATATATATATATATATATATATATAAAAAATTATTATTATATATAATATGTAAATATTGACAGTGGGAAAAGATTGTTAAAGTTAAATCTCGTTTTTGAATTTTACCTAAGACTGATAAGTTTTTTCTGGTAATATATATATATATATATATATATATATATATATATATATATATATATATATATATATATCATTATAAGGGATTATAATAAAATAATATTTTGCATTGAGCACTTATTAAAAAGTAAATGCTATGAACAGTGGATTTTTACTCCATCTGTTCTTTCTCTCATTTGGAGATTATATATATCCTCACTCAGACTTTCATGCACATTGCAATCAAAGTGCTGAGTACAGACTGGCTGTTATGGAAATTTTATATATATTATTTATATATCATATACATACAGTATTTATTGGAAAGCGCTCAATATCAGTGATAGAGTTAACACATTTAATTGGATTGATGTGAGCCTGGGATCGTCAGACAAACTGATGATTGCAAGTGCATGAAAAACCAGGGTCACAAACTCAAATCAATCCAACTAAATATATATATATATATATATATATATATATATATATTTAAATATATTTTTCTGAGTTAGTGTAATTATTTACACTATTTAGTTGTGAGTTCAATACCAGGACAAGGATTTTGTTAAAAATTATCAGACATAATGTCTGTAATTTATTCAATCAGACATGCCTAAAAAAGAATATATAATTTCTTATTAATATAAATGTTATTTTTAGCAGTGCACATGTTTGACCTGCTATGCTTGATTTTTATTTTGATTAATTAATTAAAAAATAGGCCTAAATTGAAAAGTCCTAAAATAAATTGTGCCTCCACTGTAAAATCAAACCTGCATCCTTTTTTGCAACCCCCCCACTCCCCACTGTGGAAATCACTTTTTGAGTGAAAGTGTGCCTCTACCTCGGCTACAGAGACCAGGCTGACAAGGCAAGGTTTGAATAAAGCTATTAACAGAGGCATATTTCTCATTGGGAAATCCAGTGAATCAATATCTGCACACTTCTGTTTTGTACCATTTTTCTTTTTTTTTAGCCAATATTATTAGTAGTAATAATTTATCTTTAGGAGGACTTCTTAATTTAGTAGTGAGTTTAGGTCAGTGATTATTGATTTCACTCTTTAGTAAGATAACTGGGAAAAAAAAAAAAAACATAAAAAAACAGAGACAGCAAGTAGCCAGATATTGAACTCATAACTCTTTGGGTCAAATCACTGGATTCAGCCTAATGCTTTTATCCACTGGGTCATGTGACCTTGAGGACTAATCACACGAGTGTACAACGGCCGAAATGTTGTGAATATAGCAACAAAGATGAGGACAATAGCCTGAACAATCTAAATAGGGTAAATAATTACCGCACATCATCTCATAAATATAGACAGATATATTTTGTCAGTATTAGAAAAAAATTAAAAAAGTAAAATAAATTAATAAAATAAAATCACATCTTTTTTTGTATTGCTTCATTCCCAATAGCCGTTACACATGATGTCTCACTATACCATTTAAAATGTCTAGCTTCCCAAAGAATACCAGGATGCAGACAAAGGAATTTTAACTACCTTACAGACACCACATCCATTTGTGATAATGACTGCAAAAGTCAAAAGTACTTGAACAAAAAATAACAAAATATAATTTTTGAACAGTTTATCCACAACTGAGTAAATACACAACACCTTATCCAAAAATTGGAAAAATATAATAAAACACAGACCTTATCACTTCTTTTTAATCAAACTTCTTTGTGTGTGAAAATATATAGAAAATAGAAAAGAACTTGTTAGGTAAATATGTAGCAGAGGAATCATATTTTTAAATAAATAATTGTAATTATATATATATATATATATATATACATACACACACACACGAATATATATATATATATTTATGTGTGTGTAATGAGGTCAACACACAGCTACAAGAGTCAGTTACATGCCTAAATACAATCATCAGGTCATGTCAATTATGTTTAAGCATGAAACAGACTGTCATCATTGGGTGTTGAGTTCAATGTCCACTTTTATAATTACATACACTATACCTGATATTATGCACTTTAATCCATAAATATGGCATATTTTAAAACCATATTTTTATCAAATGAAAAGAACAAATAACCATGACATTCTACATTGACGCACATGCATGAACACACGTATGCACTATAGGGGGGGAAAAAAAAATTTCCACCAATGCATATAAAAAAAAAGAAAAATCAAGAAGTAGAAGCAGTAAATTGCAGATACCTCCTGATGAGTGGATAGATTGATTCCCAAAGAGTCCCTCTACAAAACTCTGGATGCTGAAGGTAACTTCAATGAGCTAAGTGACAAACCTTTACTTTTTATTAATTCTCTCTCTTTTTATATATATATATATATATATATATATATATATATATATATATATATATATATATATATATATACATAAAAAAAAAAAATACAACCATGTTATATTAATAAAATTAAAAATAAAAATATTTTAGCTCAGACAATTACACCTTAGTTCTATCAACATATATCTCATCACTTTTTATTGAATTCTGCCACTGAGTGGCTCCATGTAGTTTCTGAAATTTTCCAAAGAAAATGTTAAAGGGAAGGTATTTCAGGCATTATATTAATAAGGGGAATACAGTGAAGTAACTGGTGGGAATCCCCAAAGAGGAATTTGAAAGACGTTTTGAAAATTAGAAGGAAGGTTAAGATAACAGTTTGACGTCCCAAGAGAAATAGTTTTAAGGGAGTAAAGTCCCATTGGCTGGTCTTTTTCATTTATACTAAATGGATCATTTACAGACAAGCCATTTATATATTTATTTCATTCATTTTTTTTTTTTTAAACCTTTCTTGGTTGGGGCAAAGGGAACTTTCTTTACAGGTACTACTTCATATGTGTGTTTTTATATATATATATATATATATATATATATACATATATATATATACACACACACACACACACACTAAAAAAAAAAGAATTGCAAAAAAAAAAAGGGACCTTTCCAATTCTTGTTTCAAAAATATTAGCTCCCTTTTATCCCAATTCTTATTTAAGTCTATCCAACAAGTTTTTGTACAGAATCTTTCTAACAATTTCTATATATATATATATATATATATTTATTATGAAATGGACAAAATCCGACAATTACTTAAGAAATTTTTGTGTTTATACATTCTTTTTATAGGTACAAATATTTAAGTAAATGCTCTGTTTATAATAAATGATGGTACCGTATAGGATACAGGTTCGAATCCTGTCTGAGAACGAATATTTTCTATGAAAATTTCTCAGACATTCAGGCCAGTAAATGTTGTTAATACTGTTTATTATAAATAGAGCATTTACTTAAATATTTGTATCTACAAAAAGAATGTATAAACATAAAAATGTTTTATATATTTTAGGATACTAAAACACTACAAATATGTATCCTCAGGTGATGTTTCTACAGTGAAATTATACTCCATTTGTTCTTTATTATTTATATATATATATATATATATATATATATATATATATATATATATATATATATATAAATAAATAAAAAAAGAACAGTAAGATATATAATCCAGTGTTCTTATAGGTATTTTTATAAAATAGTGCTCAATGTAAATTTACAGAGCATTAATATTATAAATTAATTGATTTAAAATATGGTTTTGTCCACTACACAGTCCTAACCATGTTTCAAAAATAGAATCTGAAAGCTGCAAATTGATACAGGATTGATTGAGGATGAAATGGAACTAATGTCTTTAATTTAATTACAAAATTAAATTCGGAGCTTTCAGATTCCATTTTTGAAACATGGTTAGAACTGTGTAGCAGACAAAAACCATATTTTAAATCTATATATATATATATATATATATATATATATATATATATATATATGTGTGTGTGTGTGGTGGTACAAAATTTTATCACTGCCATGAATAGATGAAAATTAGTTTTATTATTACCACTCAGGATAATAAAAAGTAAAAATGAAAAACAGGCTTGCTAACTGGTATCGTACCTCGCTCAACAGAGTTAAACCGAGGTAAATTATATAATAAAAAAAAAAAAAAAAAAAAAAGAAAAAAGAAGAACAATTGACAGTTTATTGGTGGAAAAAAAAAAATATTTAAATGGTAATTAGTTGGAGGCCTAATACAAAGTCCTTCTGTTTATATAGAGAAGACTTTAATGATAGAATATAGATGGCCTCCAACACTTTTAGGTGATAATTTGAGTGGGACTTGCTTAGGATGGTAAAAAAGTCCGGACTAAAACTAACAGCACAGTGTGTGTGTGTGTTTGTATATAAACTAATAATAACTATATATATATATATAATTACAATTATTTATTTAAAAATATGATTCCTCTGCTACATATTTACCTAACAAGTTCTTTTCTATTTTCTATATATTTTCACACACAAAGAAGTTTGATTAAAAAAGAAGTGATAAGGTCTGTGTTTTATTATATTTTTCCAATTTTTGGATAAGGTGTTGTGTATTTACTCAGTTGTGGATAAACTGTTAAAAAAATTATATTTTGTTATTTTTTGTTCAAGTACTTTTGACTTTTTTATATATATATATATATATATATATATATATATATATATATATATATATATATAAAAACCTTCCATATAAAAAAAAAAAACAACAGTGTATGCAAAGTTTTTCCCTTGATCATTTTAACTACCTTCACTCCCCGGCAGTATTTGTTTTAAAAAGTGATGATTATAATTTTAATAAAACCGAAATAGATGATGAAAGTAAATTTCTACATTTTTTTTGGGGGGGTGCTCTTGAGAATTACACAACAAGAATATTAAATACTATTTATTACATTATTTCTTTACAAGAATAACTTTATACTTACAACATACTAAAAACTAATCCAATGCAATACTTATCATTTACCAATTCATAAAGAAATAAATGTGAAAACAATTTTTTTTCTTCATAAATTTTAAAACCATTAGCAAATTATGAAAATATGTGAACCAACTCTGAGGAAATTTACCATTTTATCAAAAGTTTAAAATGATTGGCAATTATTTGATGTTTTGCTAACCATTCCAATGTTGTATATTCTCAAGAATAAAAAAAATATAATCAATTCACTTTCATATGTTTAGGTTTTATTACAATTCTAATCATTGCTTTTTAAAACCATAGACATTGTCAAGGAATGAAGGTAATTAAAATGATATTGGTGTCAAGGGAAAAAAAAAAAAAACATCCTTTTGACAGTTTTTTTTTTTTTTTGTAGCCTGAAGGTTAAAGTTTGCCAGAAATTCAATCATATTAAACAAAGTATTAACAAAATTCATGTAAAAAAGCAATATTTTAAATAAAAATGATTTCTTAAAGAATGGCATAAGAAAATATTTTTTAAAAAAATACAAGCAAGAATTTGGCAGGAATTTATGCAGTGATGCTTATTCAAAATAGGCAAATATTAAAACTATGAACAACATTTCAAAGATGTTAACGTGTTACTCATCGTACAGTCAGTTATAAAGGCAAGAGAATGTGTGTGTGTAATGAATCATGATTTTAAATATTGTATATACTCAAGAGCAAAAAGGATGAGCCTGAAATGTGATTTGTAAAATCAAGCAGGTGCAGACGTTTAAATATCTGGAAAGTATTTTGACAGAGGACCGTAAGTGTGACACCGAGATCTGTAGATATATTTGAATGGCCAAGGATGCATTCCAAAAGCTGGGTAAACCTAGACAGGAGGATTTCTTTGGTAACAAAGAAAAAAGTACTGAACTGTTATGCGACGTTTGTCCTCCTTTACTGCAACAAATGTTGGACAGTCTCCTCAAAGATAAAGAAGAAACTTGAGGCGATGGAGATGTGGTTCTACAGAAGGACGCTGAGGATATCATGGACCGAGCAACGATGAGGTCTTAGATAGGTCGCAAACAAGGAGGAGGCTTATACTTAACATCAGAAAGAGGCAGCTGAAGTTCCTGAGACACATAATGAGGAAGGAGGGCCTGGAGAATCTGGTACTCACAGGTCAAATAGAGAGCAACAAGGGAAAACAATGCGGTGACATACCTGGCAGACTTAAGCAAGTGGATGACAGAACATGGTTTTGGGGAGGTGGCAGATGGAACTTGTTGAGAGCTGCAAGGGAAACGAAGAAGTGGAGAGCCATGATCACCTATGTCCTGAAAGGACACAGCATATAAAAAGAAAAAGATATATTTGAGTGTTCTGTTACCACAGTACAGAAACTGTATTGTTTTACTCCCCCCCCTTTTGTACCTTTTAGATTGGTCACTATTTTGACCACTTCAGTCAGTCCTTAGTATATCACTGGAACTCCTCATAATAAAAACACGACTCCAAGTAGGTGGTTGGTACTTTTATCATCATCCTACCCACCCCAAATGTTAACCATCACTAGTTTACTCTTTTGGCTTTTAATAAACCTACCGATGAACATGACTGTCTTCACAGTCCCAATTGCCTTAAGGTCTTTATCTGGCTGTCTTCAACATTACACACACACACGTACGACACAGATGCTTTCTCTTGGGGGACAGAACATCAAGTATAGTGCGAGTCTTATGATCCCCACCCCAGAACGGTCCTAAAAATCAATTTTCAATCGACTTATTTCATAGTTACCAAATTTTCCTACCTTGTCAAAATTACTGAATTATCGGTCACCGAATTTTCTGGGCACCACATCCTACATGTGTGTGCTTATATATTGTTACCACAGTACAGAAACTATATCGTTTTACTTCCCTTTGTTTGTCCCTTTTGTCATTTAGATACCTTTTATATTGGTCACCATTTTGAACACTTCTGTTTAGCCCTTAGTATAGAACTGGAACCACCTCACAATAAAAGCATGACACCAAATACATGGTTGGTAGTTTTATCATCCTCCTAATCTCACCCCCAATATTAACCATCACTGATTTACTCTTTTGGCTTTTAATAAACCAACTGACGAACATTACTTTGTCTTCACAGTCCCAATTGCCTTAAGATGTTTATCTGGCTGTCTTTGACATTACACACATGTACGACACAGATGCATTCTCTCAGGGGACAGAACATCAAGTATAGTGTGAGTTTTTATGATCAGGTTTTAAAAAAAAATAGGGGCTCACATGTAATTCTTTTGAAGAGGTTAAAAATCATGCATTTTTGGTGACTTGTTGCACTATACACAAGTAAATTTTTTCCCAGAAGAGTTAAAATTCATGCAAAAAAAATTCAGAGGTTGTACTATATGTGAAGTTAGCTTATACACGAGTATATATGGCTGTCAATGTGCGTCGATAGAGAAAGTTCTTTGAATTAACAATTGTAGAGATTCTTTGAATGTAAGAAATAACAGTGTATGATAAAGAAAAAAAGAATTTGAAATGACTTTTGCCAGCCTGAATGTCTGAGAAATTTTCATAGAAAATATGCGTCCTCCGACAGGAATCAAACCTGTATCCTATACGGAACAGTCATATAGCCTGGCATGCCTTAACCGATTGGGCCACAGTTTACATTTTACACTAATATAAGCATTACATTGTTTACATTTGGATACACATTAAGCAGATATGAATGTATGAGAGAAAATCATGGAGAATTGTTTAAAAACAGTAAAATCGACCTTGCTAACCGAACGCTCTTCTGTGGCTTAATCGGTTAAGACATGTCAGGCTATATGACGGTTCCGTATAGGATGCAGGTTTGATTTAAAAAAAAAGGATGTCTATTTTCTATGAAAATTTCTTAGACATTCAGGCCGGTAAATGTTGTTAACACTGTTTATTATAAACAGAGGATTTACTTAAATATTTGTATCTATAAAAAGAATGTATAAACATAAAAATGTCTTAAAAAAATAATTATCGGACTTTGTCCATTTCATAATGTGTGATATTTGTTCTTTATCTTATCATTTTGCCAGATTCCTATCTGTTTCATTCGGTGGAATGAAAATCTTGATTAACTAAGGACGTTCTAAGCATTTCATTAATAACAAATCCTAGCAGCCAATTTACAATGGAGTACAGCAATGAAAATAATTCCCTTTTTTAGATTTATCAATAACAGAAAGAAACACAAGACTAGAAACCAACACAAATTTCAAACCTACCGACTCCCAACAGTATCTCCTTTTTACATCTTTCTATCTGAAACACACTTGTACCAACATTCCACTCAGCCTAGCCAAGCAAATCTGTACAATAGTCTCAAACACATCAATAATAGATCACAGACTAGAAGAGATGGCAAAAATACTCAACAAAAAGAAAATACCCTCAGAATTTAATCAACAACAGCATTAAAAAAAAAAAGCAAAACAAATCAATATCCACATACACTGAGAAGCAAAAAGAAAAAAAAATACCATATTTCAACTTTCAACCCAAATAAACATTGAAATCTACACACATACAATCTACGTATCCTACTAAAGGACAAAAAAAAAAAAAAAAAAAAAAAAAAAAAAAAAAAAGTAAAACCTCTTACAAGAATCAGTTGGTCAGTTATGTGCCATGCTTGATACATGCTTAGGCAATCATGTCTCTTTCAATACATGTCTGACAAGAGCCCCCCCAAATTATTTTGCTATTTTTTCTGTGGTGGACCAGTTGCCACTCAAGGCTATGGAATCTGGTCTGTCTTATATTTAATAGCTGGGGGGTAGAAAAGAGGAAAAATACCTTTCCCAAGGGTATTAGCATGTAATTTTAATGTAATGGATTTTTGACTGGAATTCAAACTTCGGCTCTGATTCTCAATCCTAGCTGCTACCCATGAATTTAATTAGATATTAAATTTTACAAAAATATTGAATCTAAAAAAGTAAATGACAGCCAATGTCAATAAAAAAGATTAACAAATGCAAAACTGAAGACCCCAATTAAAGACCCTTAGTTTAAAAGATTCGACTGCAGAGTATGCAGATTAGGTGGACATGGACTGTACTACAAAGACGGACCCAAATTCAAAATTAAAAATAACTTCTCATGCAACTCAGAGAACTTAATATGTAACATGCAAAGGTTGCCACAAATGCTACCTTGGTGAAACTGGCTGGACACCGATATAGAATGACAGTTCATCACTAACAAATTAGGTATTTGCACACTAGAAAAATCCCTCTTAGCCAAGATATAGAAGAATGTAGAAGGACAAAATCTGCCAAATTTTAATATCTTCTCATGTGGCTAAAAGATCTACAAAAATCTTTCATCAGTAAATTTAAACAAAGACTCAAGTCACTGTACAAACCAGAGTTATGTCACCTCAAAACAGATATCTTCATCACCATAAGTGACAGATAAAACCAGTTATATCCCCTTGTTTTTTTTTCTTTTATTTCAAATTTAAGCAACAGCACATGGCAATTGGATAAACATTTACAAACTTTTGAAAAGCTACACAGTAGAACTAGCTCGGTAAAATGATTTTCTCTGAAAACACACATGTAAGTAAAACAATTTTTATGATTCTCTGTAAACTGATATGTATTATAAACATTACATATAAATATATAAAAACATCAGGTGCTTTTCCAAATCTTACTTTCTCTATACAACAAGTTTTGTATAGACCTTTCTAACAATTTCATTGATAGATTGACTAGGTCTTCATAGGTGTAGCTGTAATCACGATATTTAGCCAATTACAAGTTGGTTAGGCAGAGTTTTCCTTCCCAAGCCTATAAAACCCAGTCTGTCTAGCTATTTTCCCATAACTGAGGAGGGTAAGAGATGGATTCATATTTCCCAACAGTATTTCCATGTAAGTGAATCCAAGAAACTCAGCTTATGTCCATATCATGTTGAAACATTGCTTCCTGTTTGATCACTGGAGTTAAGCAATGTCAAGCCTGGTCAGTACCAAGATTAGTAACCACTTGGTAACACTAGGTGCTGTAAGCTTGGATTTGCAGGTGGTGTAATGGATAATGTCTGAATTTTTAAATTGGAGTGCCAAGTTCCAGTTGGGTTTGTTATATTCACTTACATACAAATAACTTTGGGAAAGGCATGAATCCACCTCTCTTCCCCAGCTATGGGTTAAATAGTAAAACTCATTACTAAACCATTATTATCTTCAGAAATAAGATTGTGTACAAAATATTTAGATTTCAGCATTAAATAACCCATAAGGGTTGATATGCTGATAAACATGCATCCAGCCAATGAACTCAACTGGAATTAAAACATATATAAAGAATAGAGAAGAACTAATTATATTACATCGCCAGATAAAACGAAATAAATTAGAAAATATACAATAGTTCCATAACAAGTGTCATATTTAAATGTGTTTGTATACAAATTTACTAAATATATATGTATATATATATCATATAGCTTTTTTTTTTTGGGGGGCGGACTATGTATTTTGCACAAATCAATTAAGTTTGTAAATGACAAAGGATCTCAGTTTATGTCTCCACATATGCACCTTTCACTAGCATCAACTAGTTCTAGGCCTAATTTTTCCCTGCCCTTCTGAAAAACATTCTTCCTAGTCATTTTGGGCTGTACTCTTCCTCTGCTACCCTCAACTGTTACCCAGCAGAGACTTATTTGATAGGCCCCTTGCAGCACTTAATGTGGCCAGCCCAGTGTAGTCCATAGCTGAACAGCATTGTCTCAGTGTCATCAAAACCTAGCTACTCAACTAGCAAGTCTGACCTGACCTTGTCCTCAGTGGATGCCTGTCTTGACCCTATCACCCTTGACACTTCCCTTTTATTATTTCTTTGATTTATAGGCAATAATATGCAAAGGGACCGATTCAATGAGTGTAGTTAGTAGGAGGATTTAAATGGTGCCCTACTATTAAAACCTTGTGCCAGACTTAGATAACCTAACTTATCAAAGTACTTTTCACTTTTATGGTTAACGAGTTCATCTCTGGTGAATTTGCTTGTGTAATGATATCTGTAAAGTCTCTACCCAGTTTGTTTCAAATGACCTTGTGCCAGCCTAAGGTGCCTAACATTAATGGTTAGCAGACAGGTCATACAGATTATTCATGAGTAGTGAGTTTAATCTTCACTAGGAAAAATTAGCATAACCTTGAGTCAGGCAAAAACTAAACAGAAATTATAATTATAAATTTAGTTGAAACAAAAACAGAAAATAAGAAAAAAAAAAAAAAAAAGAAAAAGTCTTTTAGAACAGCCACTTTGAGTTCCCCAAACAGTTAGATCGTCCTGACCAGAAGCTTAAATAAACCCTCCCTCATTCCAAATTAAAGGTTCTCATGCAATAGCAGCCACGCCCAATCTGTGTAATTCCCGCCAACCACAGAACACATCAAATAGAAAATTAAGTTGGAGTGTTCAAAGAAAGGATTGTTGTACTGCTATGTAATATGAATCTGCCTATATGGCAATTAATACTGGACAATTTTCTCACAGATGAAGAGGAGACTTGAGGCAACAGAGGTGTGGTTCTACAGAAGAATTCTGAGAATACCATGGACAGAGCATATGAAAGTATTAAGAAAAATGAAATGGAGAAGGACACTTTCAATCAGAAAGAGAGAGTCAAAATTCCTGGCATACATAAAGAGGGCTTGGAGAATTTGACACTCACAAGACATCTTGAAGTCAACAGGGATGGAGAGAAAGTGCAAGTAACCTAACAAGCTTTTGTAAATCAATGACATTACAGTGACTAGGAGGGATAGTAAGCAGACAAGCAATAGCTAAAAAGTATAGGAAATTGTGGAGGGCCATAATCAGCCATAACCTGAAGTGACATAGTATGTAAAAAGAGATAAAAAGCATTCAAAATTACAAGCAAGAATGGAATATTCCATTTGCAAGACATGTTTTCTTACCAAGCCAACAATTTATAATAAACACTTTTGTAGATTATGGAGTTTTATTTAGTCTTTTTGGTCATGATGTGGTTGTAGGTAGCACAAAAGGAATTTGTTTTTGTCTCCACATTTGGAAATATGTTCTGATCTTTTTAGTAGTTTTGTTATATACAGGCAGTTGCAAAAGTATACAGCAAGTATTATAATAATGGTCCTAGAAATCATTTAATTCATTAAAATATCAGGTCATCCCATAAGTTCTGTCCGAATTTTAAATCAAGAAAACAAGTGACCAAATGTTACATTTAATTACAGATTCAATCAACAATGTATTTTCCCTGATTATCTATGATTTCCTTCCATCTATTAACAAGATTACTAATTCCATTACTGTAAAATTCTTTTGGCTTTGATTCAAAGAACGCACAAATGTCAGTTTTAACCTCTTCCTGTGTTACAAAAACTGTTTCTTCCAAATGATTCTGTAAGCTACGAAACAAATGGTAGTCTGAAAGAGCAAGATCGGGAGAATAAGGTAGATGAGGAATTTTCTCCCACCCAATCATTTGTGACGTGATTCTTTGCTGTGTGGGGTCGCGCATTGTCCTGATGAAACATCACCCTTTTCGATTCACTAGAGCAGGTCTTTTTTTTTTCCTCAAAGCTTGGTTCAAACGCTCTAATTGCTGACAGTATATTTGAGCATTAATTGTTGCATTAGGTGGTAAGAATTCAAAGTGGATTATTCCTTGGCGATCCCACCAGATTGAAAGAAGAACCTTTTGCCCATGAAGTTCCTTCTCGGCTGTGGCTGGGGTCCTTCCCTTTACCAAGCCACTGTCTACGACGCTTAACATTTGATAAAAGATCCATTTTTTTCGTCGCCAGTCACAAGTCTATCCAAAAAAGGTGAAACAAGTTGGCGAGAATGGAGAGAAGAGCAGATGTCAACTCGGGATTTGAGGTTGTTTTCTGACAATTCATGAGGCACCCATTTTCCAAGTTTAGGAACTTTTCCAAGTTGTTGAAGATGACGATGAACAGTTGTATGGTTTGAACTGAGAACCACTGCCAATTCCTCAACTGATAAAGCAGGATTTTCTTCAAGGGCTGCTTCAAGAAGCTTTTCATCAAACTCAACTGGACGTCCGGTTCGATCTTCATCTTCAAGGGTGAAATCTCCACCTCTGAATTTTGCAAACCATCTTCTGCAAGTTCTTTCATTCACACATTCCTCTCCATAAACTGAGTGAATGTTTCTAGCAGCTTCGGCTGCTGAGTTTCCTTTCTTGAACTCATAAAGCATTATGTGCCTCAAATGATTCTTGGGTACTTCCATGTTAGCAGGGTTTTAATCAAACAAAATTTAATTTTATTGTTCTCTGAAATAAAATTTGATCAGTTTAAATGCATCTAAACATAAAAATAATGTTCAGCTCCATTAGACATTATAAAATACTCTTTAAATTTCGTTCATTTTAACAAAGTTAAAATTCAGACAGAACTTATGGGATGACCTGATAATTTGCAATATCTTTATTTTCATAATTTTTATTATAATACATTTATTATAATTTTTATTTTTTTAAAAATAATAATATTACTAAATATTTTGCAGATAGAGAGTAGTGTGTGAGTTATGTGGGCATAAACAGTTTAAGGGATTAATGTTTATTACTGACATGTTCGTATAATCCAGTGGTCACAAAATATTTTTCACAGAGTACCAGATAACTGAGAGAAGGATAAGTGCCAACCGCATAAACATTTTGTTAAATACAATAAACTGAATACACAAAAATTAAGACAATTTTTTTTTATTTCAGTGATTTTCCTAAAACATATATAACTGTCAGAGTATGTTTGGTTTGGTTTGGTTTTGTGGCATACCAACCTCAGTGGGTTATTTAATGCTGACAAGATTTTTATTGCTGGTAATATCTAGAAAAAAAAAAAAAGTATAGTTAGTAATATTTTTTTTTTTTCAAAAACTTATTGCTGGTAATAACTTTTTTTTTACAAAGTATTTCTGGTATTAAAACTTATTTTTACACTTTCATAGCGTTTTGACCCGAGTTTGGGGGGTTAACTATTTGCACACAGGTGTTACCACCCCAGGTCAGTGTGGACCTGGGAACACCAGCAATTAAGAGGTGGTTCCACGCTCATCAAAACCTCCTGATCAGAGGCATTGCTGTTGGACGTAGTTTATCGTCTTACCCTGACATGAATGTAGTTTATCGTCATACCCAGGATGGACTTACCTAGTAAGTTTAACTACAATCTATTGATAATTCCATATAAATAATTATATTTTAACTCATTTGTGGCACAGGGCAGTGGCGAATGAACTAGCATCACGGGATAGATCCGGCCTGCAGGCCATAGTTTGATGATGCCTGATATAATCAATACATTTTGTGTACAGGTTTTGTTTTTTTATTACTGTATACCTACTTTGGCACCACCTCTTGTATCAGCCCAGTTTTGATAGAGTTGTTTTCCCTGAATGTTACCTGGATCATTAAACACTTGATGGAAGTCAGAGTGCACAATGTCTCATCATTTTACAGCTGAAATGGCTAGATATAAATGTAAGTTCTATGCTGATAGTTCCTTCTCTCACACTTGTGGAACTCTTATCTGGCTTTCTGCTTGTCAACCAACTTAGATCTTCAAAAATTTAAATGCAATATCAATTGTTATCTTCTGTTTTTTCAATTCTTGTTCTCTTATTGTTCTCCCTCCTTAGTGTTAATTTTTCTCATATTCTCTAACACTCAGTAACCTGTTGCATTTTAGTGGCTTTATTGCCTTAGTGTGTGTGTGTGGGGGGGGCGTGAAATGGTTAAAATAAAAATAAATCTATATCTATAAATGTGTATGTGTGTGATCAAATGTTGTTTATGCATTTTCACAGTTTTCATTCAATTTCAATGAAATTTTTTTTGTTCGATAGATAAATACTTCAGTGCAGTTTTTGAGTCCAACTTTGCTGGAAAAAATTACAACCTTGAAGGTAAAAAAAAAAAAAAAATTTAATGTCTGTAAGAAACAGTGTACAATCAATTTAGAGAGATGAAATCTAACGCAAAAGATTAGAATTATAAAAAAAAAAATTATATTATAAATAAAAATTATTGTATATTATTATTATTATTATTATCATGACGGTCCATGAAAGAAGTTCCTTCTTTGCCAGATTGAGAAGGCAAAAAACAGCCTTTTTCAGGGCTACCCTCCATTCAAATTGTTAACCCCTCATTTAGGGATGTGCCTCAGTTGTACCCAAATGTTGTTACTAATATTGATTTTCAGGTGAGTTAACTTTAAACTTAAACTGTTCTAATTGAACATCAAAAATTCCCAATAATGAAAGACCCGGTTGAAGACGGGTTATAATGCTAGTAAATGAATAAATAACAAAGAGGAAGACAATAGTTTGATTATAAATAAAAAAAAATATCAGGGTTATCTTGGAAAACTGATTGTTAGAACCAATCCTAATCTTGTACTGCTACTGTTAATCCATAGCTTGCCTTCCAACTATCCAAGCATACAATCCATCAGTCAATATTGGAAGCGTCAACATTGATTAGCAACATGGAACAATGATTAATACATTAATCTATCAATTCACCAGTACCATTGGGGAGTTCGCTACAAACCTCATTATAGCTTCATCTATCACAAGGAAATTTGGTTCTCTGTGTCGCATCAGAAGGTTTTTCTCGCCCGAGTCCGTCCTTCAAATCTACAAATCAACCATTCATCCTTGCACAGAATACTGCTGCTGGTGTTCCCGCTGTTCATCTCAAGACCCTCAACAATATCCAGAAACAAATATGCAATGTGATTGGTCTTGATCTAGCATCCAGTCTACAGTCACTATCTCACAGATGTGATGTGGCTTCCATCTGTCTTTTCTACAAGTATTTTCATGGCAACTCCTCTGATGAGCTACTTTTACTGGTTCCCAAATTATATGAATTTAAGCGTTCTACTAGGTTAGCATCTCAGTCCCACCCTTTCACTGTTGAAACGGCTAGATATAGCCATCTCTTCTACTCCAACAGCTTCTTATTTTGCACCTTCCTATCACTTGCTTCCCTGATAACTATAATTTTCAAATATTCAAAAGTAATGTCAAACGACATCTGATGCCTTAACCTTGATCCCCATCCTTCTCTTTACCCTTTTCCCAAAAACTCTTTACTCTTACTTTCTATAACCCCTTGCGTGCTAGTGGCACTCATGCTTTGCTTGGGGTGACTTGCTAAGAGAGAAAAAAAAAAAAGAGAGAGAAAAGATGCCATTACTGTTGGGGAGTTTGATACAGTTGAAGCTGAATAAATATTACCCTGCCATAGAGCAGTGGTCAGCAAATTAGTTTCACAAATCATTACAATTAAAATGAGTTTGATCCTGAAAGAGTGCTCTGATACATGTAGCCTTGTACCAGACAAGCCTGAACTAGATGGCATTATATAAAGTAATGTTTAACAAGCTCGTCCAGAAATCCATGATAAAAACATTGAGTACAATTTTCATTTAGTGCCCCACACCTAACCCTAGCCACATGTCTAGACTAAGTTAAATAAACAAGTTAGACTCACCATGGAGCCAAATTGTATCCCAGACCATAAATATGGTCATGAGATCAATCCTCATTGGGTACCCCCCAAAATAAGGCAGACTGAGCTACTCTTAGTCAATTCTGAACTTAATCAAATTGGAAAGGAGGAAAGTTGCTCCCTTCATCAGACAAGTGGAACCAGTTCTTCCAAATTCTAAACTGGTTCCACAACTCCTCTTGTGACAACACTTATGACCACCCACCCAAGTCAGACAAAAAATTGAACCTGAAGAAAACAGAGCCAGCTTAACTTCTTACCTTGTCTGATGAGTCTTAATAACTTCTTTATTATGTGTGTGTAAATAAATATAAAAGTCAACACTCAGAGGCGACAGGCTGTTTCATGCTGGACACAAACATCAGGCCACCTGACAATTGTGTATGGCATGAAACAGCCTGTCGCCTCTGTGCTGACTTCAATGTTCACTTTTATATTCATTTACATATGCTCTATCTCTGATATTGAGCACTTTATCCCATAAATATAGTGCACCTTAAAACTATATTTCTTTATATTCACCCCCATGCAAGATCCTTTGTGTTTTAGTGGCTGTAAAGTCACAAGGGGTTACTCTGTGTGGAAGAATTAGAAACAGAAACATTACTATAACACAAGAAGAGTAATCAGGAGGTCAGTAGATGGCAATTGACATTGCATTTAAATTTTTGAAGATTAAAGTTACCTGGAAAGCATGGAGCCGGAAGGGAGTTTCACAAGCGAGAAGTGTAAATAAAGAAATTGTTAGCATATGACATATGGTTACATCTAGCTAACTCAACAGGAATTTGAGGATTGATGATTGTCAATTCTTTGCAGAAGACCATCTCTTTTTTTTTTTTTATTCAGAATTTTATTATTTCCATCATTTCTACCCTAGATAATGCTCTGCTATGGGCCCATGATTCTAAATGCCAGCTTTATTTTACAACCTCTCTCACACACGTGGCAAACAAAGTTTATGTTATGTTGGAAACTTGACTGTCCCTGTGTACAAGCATGTGACGCTTGAGTCCTGTAACAGACTTACAAACCTTGTTACATAAACACACACACACACACACACACACACACAAGTAACCTGCAGGTATTTCTGGTATGGTTGCATTCACAGGTGTTTACACCTGATCTCTCTGGTGTGATTTTACGTGACCAGCTAAACCAGATACCGAGAGGATGATTTTCTGGGTCATTTAAAACAAACTTTTCAGACTGGAAAAATGTTTTTTTCTTCAAGTGAATATAGCATTGACAATTTTTTGGGGGATTAACAATTATTTTTACAGATACAAGTCTTATTATTTAATCCATAGCTAGAAGGAGGAGACAAATTCATACCTTTCCCAAAGGTATTTGCACATATGACTAAGCCACTCCATTATCCAATTTCTCATTCCAAGCCACTATCCATCACACCACCTATATATCCACCTGCAGACACAGGAATCATCACTGCATGGTGATAACAGTTTTTCAACTTCAATATAATCTTCAGACCAAGAAAATTATATTGAAACATGAAAATGACAGTCTCTATGCATTGTTGATTCCTATGTCCACACCTTCGATGTCCGTAAATACACTATTTCAATAAATGTAGCAAATTTTAAATTACAGAGGGTGGTAAAATGTTCTGATGCATTTGTAGGTTTAATAAAAGCAAAGTAGAGGAAAGGACAAAAAAAAGTTCTTATTTTTTAAATATCCATATAATGCTATTTTGTTTCATTTCATTTTCAGTTGACAACCTGAACTGGATGGACAAACATCACACTTTCATTGTGGAAATGTTTATCAAGAACAACAAATTGAAAACTGCAAGACAAAAATAGCATTCCGTGTGCACTTCAGGCTTGGTGGACATGTGATCTGATACCTATTCGAAACAGGATTTTATGAGTTACCAAACTTTAGAGCTATAGTGGGATTAGCACTGAAATGAAAATCTACTGTTCACCCTGACAGAACTAAAGAACATGTAGCCACATTAAGAGCTTCAGTTAAACAGTCTCCACGATGTTCTGCAGAGAAACATGCGGATTTAATTTTTAAAACAAAGTTAAACAAAATGGCATCGTACATACATTTTGAAGATAAAAATACCATTTTTCGTTCTTTACCTTATTTTGCTTTTATTAAACCTACAAGTGTGTCAGATCATTTTGCTGCATATTTTATATGTATGTGGGCAGAAAGTTTTCATTTAGACAAGTCTTATTAACTACAATAGGCAAGGAATATTTTTAATTCTTTTTTATTTAGTTCTTGTTTCCATGCAAAGAAAGGAATGGTTGCTTCAAGACGATGCAGGAACCGTTTGAAGCTCTTAATGGTGATTCTAGTGCTTTTGAGTATTATCTGGCCATCATCAAGAAGAAGAAGAAGAAGAAGAAAATGGACATTGTCAGAAGCTGAAATGAACTGAAACTGATATCATTGGTGCTTCCATTTGAGAATTTTATGATTTAAGAATTTACCATCAAAAGACATTTGAAAGAAAGAAAATTCTATAAAACATGCTATTGGTATATATTTCTATTGTTAGCTCTGTAACACAATTTTGTAAAGTCCAGCTTTTAGATTTTTATATTACTTATTTAGAATATTCAAAACCTTATTTCCTTGGCTAAAAGGTACCTTATTTTATATAGTTTTTTTTTTTTTCAAAGATAAACTCTTCATGAATTTGGGGGTCTTTGTTTTCAATTAATGTCAGATAAGATGCAAATATTATTGACCATTAGGATATCATGTTAATTAAACATGATCAGATTATACTCCAGTCAAATAATGATTTTCAATAAAAAGGAAAAAAAAAAAGAAAAAATTAAACAGACTACTCGAAACAGCTACAAGGCATTACCCCTCCATAACTTGAGGGGAACTTGACCAGTATCTATTCATTTATAAAATTATCCAGTGTTTCCTATGTCACACTAGACTTTTTCCCAAAATCACATGCAAAAAAAAAAAAAAAAAAAATAAAAAAATAAAATAAAATAGAAAAATAAAAACCTAATAAAACTCATTTTCTTTAAGAAAAGCCATTTTGCACTTTAGGTTCCTTGAACGTTTGGGTCACACTTTCTAGTGATTGTGAAGAAAAACTTAAAACCTGTACAAATTAAGATTTAGTGAAGCAAACAAATTAAACAGATTCAAATTGAAGCAGATACTTTATTAGAACATTCTATTAATAAACAAATTTGTGTATACTATGATACCTATGCATGACTTATAAATGAAAGAACATATAAAGTAGTCAGAGTCAATGAGACCATGTGATAACATGAGTAGCAGCCAGATGTAATAGTCTGAGTAAAAGTCATTAATAAATCTTCCTGTGTTTTGTTTATTCCCTTTCATACAAAAACTGTGTTCATAGGAAAAACTTAGAGTGAAGGAAAAAAAAAAAAACTTTTTCTGTAAATCTCTGGAAGCATTTCTGGAATATAATTATTTTGGATTTACACTTTATCTTCCTCCCCCAACCCCATTTCTTTTTCCTTGTTAATGAGTTAAATCTTTACAAGACCAAATTTTCACTGCTTCAATCTTCCAGAGTTTAAACCAATAAGAGAGAAAGGAATATTTGCAGAACAAAGTTTGTGATAAAAAAAAAAAAAAAAAAAAAAAAAAAAAAAAACTTATATTTACATAATACTGTAAGAAGACCACTAATAAATGGACTGTGATAGTAAGTAAAAGACTAACAATACTTTTTCAAATAATAGAGTAATCTTATTTGCTAAGTATGCATTCATATAATCAACCAATCAATGCAACTGACAGATCAGAATCATATAACAACCTAATTCCATATCCTGGTTTCTGTCATTGGTAATTTTGTATGAGAATAGCAAAAAATACAAAAGATAAAAACAACTGCAGAAAATATATTTTTGTTAAATGTCTGATCATTACCGCTAAGTAGGAATCCAATTTCATAAGGCAAATATGCAAAAAAACAAAATATATCCACTTTATCCGAAGGACACATGCACAAACAAAATATTAAGTGGCTCAAAGACGGGTTTTTTCTTTTATTGCACTTAGTTAGAAACCTATGTCAATTGATTGGTTTGTTTTGTTTTTTTACAGCTTATCAACCTTTTATGGATTATAAAACCAAAATATATTTTGGATTAGAGAAGTATTTTTTTTTTTTTTTTGCAAGTGAACATTGATTTAAGAAATTTTTTTTGAGACTAAAAAATTATTCCAGATACAAATCTGTCTATTTAACCTATAGCTGAAGGGAAGAAGTGAATATAACTGGTATTTGAACACAGTTCCCCGATTCCTCATTTCAAACCACTATCCATTACACCATGCACATATCCACATTAGAAAACTTAATACAAAAAAAAAAAAAAAAATGCTAAGTGGTGTAAAGACTTTTTCCTTTCTTTTTTTTTTTTTTTTTATTGCACTTAGTTAGAAATCTATGTCAATTGATTGGGTCGTTTTTGTTTTTTTTTGCAGCTTATCAACATTTTCTGAATTATGTAAAACCAAAACAGATTTGGGATTTTTCAAGTAGAATACTTTTTTTTAGCAAGTGAATAATGCTTTAAGAATTTTTTTTGATAATAACAATGAATTATTCCCAATACAATTATGACTATTTAACCCATGACTAGGGGGAAGAAGATGGACATATACCTTTCCCAAGGGTATTTGCACATAAGTGGATGTAACTATAATTTGAACACAGTTCCCTGATTTCTGATTCCAAGACACTATCCATTACACCACCCACATCTAGTCAAAAAACTGACATAATACAAAAAAATTCATTTTAATAGTATTGGCACAGTGATCATTTTAACAGTCATCAAATTACCCTATATTGATTGGTTTTTATTATTATTTATACTCTTTTGTCTTAAGGAATTTATGTATAGGTCAAAAGTTTATTTACACTATTTACATATGGACTATTGTCTGTATCTTTGGTTCTGTTATCACAACATTTCAGCCATTGTGCTTTCCATCCTTCATCAGGTGTATGTCAATGTATGTTCTCATTCCATTACTTATATCTAGGGATATCTCAAGTTCTTATTTTAAATACTGCTCATTTATTGCTTGCCCTGTTTCCACAGAGTCTAAACACACCCTACCTGGCCCAAGGGATTGAACTTATAATTACTATGTCACCAAATTTGTGAACCAACGCTAGGTGAGTGCCTCACAGGACAATCCACTGTGGAGAACTTCGAGCGAAAAGTCTTATCTAGATTTCTTGACAAACAATGCTTTATGGTCATGGAGAGTAACTGAGGTTGATAGCAATTCAATCGTGACAACCTGAGAATAATGAAAAATATTCTCTGCATGTGTGAAAGTAAAAGAGAAACTGAGCGAGAGTCAACATACTGGAAATATACAGAAATCAACTGTTAAAAATTTATTTGTACTTCAGTATCTGTATACACATTATATATATTGAAGATGAGGTATTATGATTACTTGCATTATTTACATTATTCTGACTGTTATCCTCATCTTCATTGTCATATTCACAACGTTTCGGCAGTTGTATGCTCCGGCCTTTATGTCTATATCTGTCTATATCTGAGATGAGGTATTATGATTATTTACATTATTCGGACTGCTATCCTGATCTTCATTGCCATATTCACAACGTTTCGGCCGTTGTACACTCTGGCCTTAATGTCTATGTCTCTATATCTCTGAGATGAGATATTATGATTATGTGCATGATTTACATTATTCAGACTGTCATCCTCATCTTCAGTGCCATATTCACAACGTTTCAGCCATTGTACGCTCCACCCTTCTTCAGGTGATTGGAATTTCAAATCGAACCCTTTATTTTGTCCACCATGCCTCTTCCAGATGTCTCAGCGATCTGGGATTGCAAAGGAAATATTTATTGCAGATTACTTCCACATCGCAGAGAATAAATCACCAAGTTCAGTTTTTTTTATTCATCAACAACTGAGAGAGGACGCTCAATTTTTGCATATCAAAATACTTTTATAGTGACTCCTGCGACTGACTTATTTCTAAACTATTCTGTCTTCAGCATGTCATGCAGAATACGTAGCCTTTTTTTTGGTAAGTAATTTTCTTTTTCGCCACATTTCCCGTTGTAGGATACACACGACACGCTGTCACTTAGTTTGACGAGGTAAGTCGCCATTTTCTTCGCTATACTCAGTTATTTCCCTTTAACCCAACTGTGTTTTGGTTCACCACTGCTGTGGCTTAGTATTGAACTCACAACTCTTCAGGTCTTGTCACTGGATTTAACCAAAGTCTTTATCCACTGGGTCATGCGTCCTTGAGAGTTTTGAGTTCAATACCAGGCTGTAGCAGTGGTGAACCAAAAACTTGGAGAGTTCAGTTAAAAAGAACCGAGACCAACGGAATGAGCATTATTTGTACTTATGTTTCAAATCGTGTGTGCAAAGAAATATGAAGACTCAGATTTAGAGGAAACAAGGTAAGCAATAACTGGGTGGTACTAAATAAAAACAACATGCGTTATCCTTTGAATTGGGCAGCCAAACAAGAACAACCTACCCCCTCAAGATTAAAGAAAGGTTTCAAAAAAAATTTTCAAAACTGTTGTGGAGTGATTTTATAGTGGAGGCTTGTATTTAAGTCGGTCCTAAAATAGGTTCAACGTACAAAACATTAGGAACTTGATATAATAGGTATAACGCAGAGTAATCTAGTTGCGGTCGCTGATACTTTAGTATTCGACTAACTGTCGTCCAACATCGACTGACTCATTACTCCTACTACTCCTACTTATTATAGGTGGGAGAGTCTATTAACTATAGAATAGGTGTGTTCCACTATAACAAAAACATTGCTTAAATTGACAAACACCTGAAGAAGGGCAAAATGAGCAATGTTCGAAACACTGTGACAATAACAATAAAGATGAGGAGATTAGTCTAACTGTAAATAATATTTCTCTTTTTAAAATCGATTTCACCCCAAACAAGGCAGTAAAGCCACTAAGATACAAGGGATTACTGGGTGTGAAAGAGTTAGAAAACAAAAACATTAATGAACGAAAACAAAAAAAAGAATAATCAGCAGGATAGTAGAAAGTGATTGTATTTAAATTTTTGAAGATTAAAATTGGCTGGAAAGCTTGGAGCTGGAAGGGAGTCCCACAAGCAAGAACTGCAATGGAAGAAACTGTCAGCATAGAACTTACGGTTACATCGAGCCAATTCAACTGCTTATTGGTGAGACCTAACCACCAATCTAGTACTTCACTTAAATTCATAAAGTCTAGGTAGCCTGGATAAGAGCTCAGCTGAAAAGTTGCCATGGTAGAATTTATAGAAAAAGCACAGGGAAACAACTTTACAGTGGTGGGAAAGTGATTGAAGCAGAGACTCTAGATCAGGACCAATAATATTGCTGATTCTTTGGATTTTAACAAGGATTTCCGCACCATATGTAGCAGCAATATCCTAACTCATCCCAGAAATTATCTCATCAGTTTGGATTATATACTTTGTTTTTTAAACTAATTACAACAGGCCATGAAAAGTAGATGCTTTACAACAATGTGGAATGCAGTCTTCATCCAAAGAGCATGCAATGCATATGGTGGGACTTAGAGTATCTTCATCCAAAGAGCATGCAATGCATATGGTGGGACTTAGAGTAATGTAAACATATGATTTGAACAAGGAATGTTGTCAGTTAAACAAACTGATGGTAGAAAGAAAGCATATAGAATTTGTTAAAGGAAAGAGTGCAATATTCTGTCAGTGTAACGCTTGGTATTGCATGTTCAGATTATCATTTATATTTTACAGAATTCTCTTAATGAAAAATTTTAATTCACTGGAAGACTGCAAAGGAAACTTAAGACCTTTTTTGTGCTGAGAAGGATAAAAAGAAAAAGGGGGTGAAATTAAGTTGAAAGATGGAAGAAGATAAAGGAACAAAATTGTAAATATGCATCGTAATAAAAAAATTTAATTAAAATAACTTGCACATGAGCATTTCAAAGGCATGTCAAAATCAAAAAGAAAACATTATTTATGATGGCATGTAGAAGTATTCAACACTTTATAATTTAAATTGCTAACATGGAAATATTAGAGTCATACACAAAACTAAAGATTTAAAATTTGCAGATGTAAAAAAAAAAAAAAAAAAAAAAAAATACAAAAATACAAAAAAGAATTTATTTTTTTTTTGATTTCAATGAATTAAATAAAAAGAAATTGGAAAACTTGTGCACATCAAAAAAATGTTTTTTCCCTTGACACCACTATTATTATAACTACCTTCATTCGTCAGGAAAGCTTGTTTTAAAAAGTGATAAGAATTGTAGTTATGGTGGAGTAATGGATAGCGGCTCAGATTGAGATATTGGAGACAAGTTCGAATTCCAGTCGAATCCAGTACATTCACTTACGTGCTAATACCCTTGGGGAAGGTATGAATCCTCTTCTTCTCCCCCACCCCCAGTTATGGGTAAATAGCAAGACAGACCTGGTTCTATAGCCTTGGATGGCAACTGGTCTACCACAGAATGAAATGGCAACCTACTGTGGGAAAAACTGCCTCGTCAGTCATGCATCAAAGATACATGACTGCCTACACATGTATCATGTATGGCACATAACTGACTGATAAAACCTTAACATATGAAAGTGAATTTACACTATTTTTGTTCTTGTGAATTTATAATATGAAACACTATCAACAACTACAACATTCAAAAAATGAATTCAATTATATTTAAAACTAATAATTCAATGCAATATTTATTATATATATATATATATATATATATATATGATTGAATAAATTACAGACATTATGCTAATTTTTAATAAAATCCGTTGATACTCACGAATAACCTTCCATGTTAAAGGATGAGAGAAATGTGCTAAAATTGTTTAAATTTCTTTAATTTTATTTCACAAGTACTTTTGATCTTCTTCCAAGATCATCTTCAGGGATGCAAGTAGTACAAAACTATATGTTGTTTATTCGAACAAGTATTTATACAAAGTTATGCATTGTTATCTATTACCGTAATCCATAAAGGATAATTTTTTTTTCAGGTTCTAATAAATGCTCAGCACATTTGTCAACCATTTTGCATTTAAAAGCATAATGAAAAAATTAAGGTAATGGATAACAACACATAACTTTGTATAAATACTTGTACTACTTGCACCCCTGAAGATGATCTTGGAAGAAGATTAAAAGTACTTGGGAAATGAAAATTAAAGAAATTTAAACAGTTATAGCACATTTCTGTCATCCTTTAACATCAATACATGGAAGATTATTAGTGAGTATGAATAGATTTTATTAAAAATTAGCAGACGTAATATCTGTAATTTACTCAATCAGACATGCCTAAAAGATTTTGCTGTCTAAATACACACACACACGTCTCCAGATACGATGGGAATGAATAGAGTACACTTCCAACATTCGTAACATTTAATTTAAAAGTGGGCTCAATACAAAGTAGAGCAATATTATTTATTTTAGGATATTAAAACATAACATATAAAGATCACTATACAACTGCAGTCATGTTTCAAGACATAATGATGCATCTCCTCAGGTGATTGCAGGTTACTGGTGAGTGAATGATTAATTTGGTTTCAAAAGCAAAATACAGCCTCATTTTATGAAAAAAAAAAAAAAAAAATAAAGGCTTGAGGGCTTTACCCAGATCAACCAATCGAATATGACCTACGTTAAATTCAAACTAAGTGAAAAAAAGAAAATCAGAAATTATTACCACGTTGGAAACAGGGCAAGCAATAACTGAGGATGACTTAAAATAAGAACAGCCTGCCCCTATAGATTAAATAAAGGGCTCACTTCAGATTTCCTTGCAGGTTATCCAGATCAATATACACTTGATGACAACTAGAGAGCACAATGGTCAAAACGTGATAACAACAATGACGAGGACAACAGTCTAAATATAAGTTTAAATAAGGTCATAGACAATTCAAAAATGCCAAATTGTTAACACAAATATATGCCAACCAACTACTTTTAGTAGAACGGAAGCGAAACAGGTGGAGATCAAAAGCTGCATCGACAACTGAAATTAAGTCAATATGCTTAAACTTCCTTTGTTCCTATAAACTGCACAACCTGGTATTTATGGCTGAACTTTCCATATATCAGACATATGTCATCTTATTTACAATGACAAATACATCAGCCCCCCTACCACCACCACCCCCACAGAAAAAAATAATAATCTCCACACAAATTTGCATACAAGAACTTTATCAGAAAAATATAAAGTTCAGTTTTAACTTTGACCACAGATTAGACATTTATTGTATTAATTTGAATTAGAAAGACCAACAAAAATTTCATTGTTTCCTATTGGAATTTTGTTATTGATCTTAATTCATATGTTAATGATTGAATAAGCTCATAGCAAGTTCTATGACAATAAAATACTCATAAAAATTCCCCTATCACATCATTAAATAGTTGAGGTTAGCAACAAAAATATTTCAATAACAATCAAATATGAATGCTGGTCATTAAAGAAGTAAGGGGGTACAAATGAAAATATCTGAAATTGACAACTTTTTCCATTTCACTAAAACAGACATTAAACACTATCTTTCCTTTTTTTTTCTTTCCTTCCTTTTCTCACTGAAACCAAGTAATGTCTTTTCCCCTCTTTCCACGCGATCAAAATAGTCCATTATTTATGAGGTATTGGCAGGAGACATAAAACACTTATCTTCCCTTCAGTCATTCATTCTAGCCAAATCCCTGTCTTACAAACATTTCTCTTCATAATAATTTTAAAATAATTCAGTAGACAATGTTATTTAATTTATGGTAATTGGATTTTTGGCGATTGCCTTACTTGGTTTTCATAGTTTGATACTGTGTGTCTGAAAAATGGTGCTTTTATCGCAGACATCATCGGTACTTAGGCTTTTAGCTGAGATCAAAATGTAGTATCTATTCTTAACTTAATCTGATTCTCTCTACTTCTATATTTTAACACTTCTCACTTCCATTCATTTTTCATTGATTTTCTCACTGAAACTAAGTTGTGTATGTCTTGTTTTTCTGCACAATCAAAACAAAATAGTTGGCTGGAACCACTGTATAAAAAAAACTTCTTTCTTTCTTGACAAATCCCCGTCATACAAACATTTCTCTTAACCCATTAACTGCCATTTTTTTTTTATGTGCATTTTTGGCCCAGACAGGTGTTTTTAGGAGTTTATTCCTTATGTTTAATTTCAGTAGTTACCATTGTCATTTTTATAGTAACTAGAACATCAAATATATATGTGTATAAAACATCAAAAAATAATATTGATTAGAAATAATAAAAAAAATACTTTTCAAAATAGTCATTTTTCTACTCGTGAAACGTAAAATTATGACAGAAAGTGTCTTCTTACGGCTAATAATAAAAACTTTAAAGGCTAAGTGTTGTAAAATATACCTCTGCAAATGGAATGTACATAAGCAAACCAATGTAAATACAAGGAATAACATGTAGTGAATTTAATTTTAACAGATCCCCAAATGAGGCTCATGGAAGGTAATGGGGTAAGAATAATTCAGCAGACAATGCTATTTCAATTTATGGGATTTTTACCAATCACCTGACTTGGTTACTGTGCACCTGAAAAATATTGCTTTTATCAAATATGCCATCACTTCTTGGCTTTTGGGTTAAGATCAACATGTAGTTTTTTTTTTTTTTTAATTTTTTTTATTTACTAAAGATCTTGAAAATCATCAGGCATCATACTGGGTTTGACAGAATATTTCTCGTAGAAAGAAACGGTCACTTAGCAGCACCCATCTCCTCTTCAAATAACATCTACTTCTATGCTAACAGTTGTCTTGCACTTCCCACTTGTGGAAATCCTTTCTGATTTCTTGCTTCCCTGACAACTACAACCTTAAAAAATTTAAATGCAATGTCAATCACCATTTCCCATCTTCTTTAACCCTGTTCCTTCCTTCAATTCTCCCCATTCTCAGTTTTCTCATTCTCTTTCACTCCCCGTAACCAGCTGCATTTTAGAGGCATTTCAACCTTGCTTATTGGGAGACATGACTAGTGTACGAGGTTGCAGAATTCTACTTTGTTAATGTGACATGCTTGTTATGAGATCTTTGTCATTTGATAATAGGACAGCAAACACGAGATGGATCCGTGTCTTTTTCCAAATGTCTTCAGAAAAATGAATAGTAAACAATTTCAGGCAATTTTTCTACTTGTTAAAAAGAAAAGAAATCTTTTTGAAAATTATTTATATATTCAGTTTTAAATAAAAAAAAAATAAAAAAAATTTGTTTCTTCATTTATTAATCTCCAACCCTAAATCAAGGACACAAAACAATGACTAAAACTAAGAAAGAAATGAAAAAAAAAAAAAAAAAAAAAAAATGAACCAAGGTTGCAAAGCAACTGCAAAATGTCCTGAACTTGATTGTTTTTCTTCATTTTTTTTTTCTTCTCTCAAATAGCAGTTCTTCAACTATCAGAGTAAAGGAGAAGATGGTTAGAAACAATAAATAAATAATGCCAGAAGACAGTACAGATCTGGATAAAGGAAGCAAATAAAATGTTAAATCCACCATTGGAGAAAATATATATATATATATATATATATATATATATATATATATATATATGTGTGTGTGTGTGAATAAGAACAAAAGGAAAACCTATCTTAACTAATGTGTTTCATCCTTTGATGGACTTTATCAAGACAAATGCAAGGATTTTATTTTGCAATAAGAATTTAAAAATGAAAGTAAAAATGACATTAGCGTTCCAAAATTTTTAAATATTAAGAGACACTCATAAATATTTGTGAGGCTAAGTGAAAAGTCTAAGCAAATTATAGACTTATGCAGTTTAATGTCTAATAAACAATGTAATTAGCATTTATATTATTTTACTTTTGGATGAATTTATGTATTATACTTTTTAAAGAAAGTAATTTTTGTAACATTTTTATAGTCATATATGTTGGCTTGGGAAGGGAGTAATTCTTTTAGGAATGGAGATATTTTATAGCAATTATTTTTTTTTTTTTTTAATCATTTCAGTCCAAGCAAAATGTGAATGCCACTAATATGCAGGAGGTACCGAGAGTGAAAGTGAGAGAAAAGTGATTGACATTGCATTTAAATTTTTGAAGTTTTCAGAGAAGCAAGTAAACAGAAGGGAGTTCCATTGGTGAGAAGTGAAGAAAAACTGCTGGAGTTGAAGTGGCAGTTGCATTTAGCTATTTCAACAGTAAAAGGGTGGGACCTAGATGCCAATCTAGTAGCACGTTTAAATTCATGCAGTTAGAGCGGCTGCCATGAAAATATTTGTGTGTGTGTGTGTGTGTGTGTGTGTGTGTGTGTGTGTGTGTGTGTGTGTGTGTGTGTGTGTAAGAGACAAAGATTTTGTGCACGTCTTCCATAGCCGAGAAATTTAAAAGCATACTGGGATTAACGAGGATGCAGGTTCATACCCTGCTGGAAGACATTCTTTATTTAGACTCAAATGCACAGGCCAGTAGACAGATTTACACAAAAAAGGGAAAAGATGTCTGCCTACTTAGATTCATTAAATATACCACTGAAAGTCGTAAGAAAAAAAAATGTATTTATTTAAAGTTAAACATCCAACTGGTTATCATGCTTTTCGTCTTTAATAGGAGTAGATAGGTTTGCCTATGATGTGGTTCACACTCCACCCTGATCTTTTGAACAGGAGTAGAGGTTTATCCCTTGTTTCCCCATTTAGGATTGGGTTTCCATTTCTTTCTAAAGTATTCCCATTCTCATTCACTCCCAGTAGTTCATTGCATCTTAGTGGCATTATCCCCTTGTTTGGGGTGAATTGATAAAGTAAATTATATGTACTAAATATATCACTAAGAAATTATATATATATAAAAAAATTGTGTATTTGAGCAGCAATCCATCTTTTATAAAAGTTTCATTAAAAATGATTGACAATGTACTGCGGTTATGTTTTTTTATTTTTTTTTTTTATAAATTTTTCATTTATTTATGAATTATTTTATGTATGTATCTAGAGTTATAGGAATGTTTTATTTTCCAAATACGGTCAACATATTATGGCCGTGTTCATAGTTGATGTTATTGAGTGTTGACAGATACTTTTTTTTTTTTTTTATTACTAATGCTTCCATTATTTTAACTTTTTTATTTTACATGTAGATGAGGCAATTATACTTGTATTATCAATGAGTATGTGTTGCGTATGAAATTTGGTTGGTCTATGTGTATTTAAATGAGAACTAATTGAGCTATGATAAGAGATGTAACATGAGTCTTCTTGTTAGGCATATTGTCGTCTATGCAATATATTTATTTATGAATTTGGTTTGATCAGAAACAGTTCCTTAATAGACATGTAATTTCATAAATAATATTGGTTCTCTGTAAAAACTGCTAAGTTAAAAAGCTAAAAAGAAAAAAAAACAAATGACAAAACTTTGAAGAAAATTCTTTTCAACACTTTACTCACAAATTAACAGAATTCGTTTCATTAACTATGCATTAATCAAATAAGGTGTTTTGTTACACCCAAATTTTTTAAGTACTTGTAATAGTGGAGTAATGGATAGCAGCTCAGATTGAGGAATTGGAGAGCTGAGTTAAAATTCCAGTCGAATCCATTACATTCACTTACATGCTAACACCCTTGGGAAAGGGTGTGAATCCTCTTCTCCCTCCAGCTATGGGTAAAATAGCAGGACAGAGTTCTATAGCTTTGGATGGCAAGTGGTCTACTGCAAGAAAAAAAATCTTCCTCATCAGTCATATATCGAAAGATACATGATTGCCCAAGTATGTATCACATATGGCACATAACTGACTGACAAGAATTCCTAGTGGGTAACTTGTTTATTTTGGTCCCTCCCGCTACTACCCTGACTAGTAAAGGGTGGGTAGCACACAAAGTGGCACAGTTGTAGCTCAGTTTTCCATTTTCTAAAATCAGAGCTGACTAACGCATGGTTAATGTTTTAATAGACTCTAATAGTCATGTTATAGTGACTTCCTTATATAAAAAAAAAGTGAGCAAAACACCGATTATTATTTTCTCACTTATCAAAGTAAACATCTTCCCAGATATAAAATAACTTTTATAAAGAACAGGATCAAACGAGTTAAACCAATTTCTTTTTCACACACACACAATTTTATTCAAGAACTGAGCAACACAAAAACTAAAACCTTCTAATTTCCCAAACCATGTTATTGAAGAAGAAAAAAAAAAGGACTTTAAAGAGATTTACAAGAAAAAATTAACTCAAATTCTGGGAGAAACAAAAATAAAAAAAAAAAAAAAAAAACATTAATTTATTCTATTGTAACCAGATGCATTGCAATGACAAACAAGACGACGAAACATTAGTCATTAATAAAATATTATAAATAACCTTGCATTTTTTTATAATTTTTATTTTTAATTGATCCTAAAAAAAAAAAAAAAAAATTTAGTGAAAAGAGCACGTGTCTCCACATGAGATTTTAGGTCAGCTCAAAAATAGGTCAACAACCCACAAACAACTCAGAGACACAGAAAATGGTGAGTATTAGGTTCATTCATTCTATTTTGTAGTTTATAGTACCAGATTTTTTGTTTTTTTAAAGTACTTTTTTAATATTTAACAAACTTTTAGAATTAACCAATTACTGCCCACTTACACCCCCACCCAAAATGAGTCCGTGGATGTTAATGGGTTATAGACAGAAGGCTATAATTGGTCTCAGATTATTATCACAGCTCTCCACATCTTTCATTTCTTAATACCATGGCCCTTCAGGAGGTAGGCGATTATGACTCTCCAGATATTTTTTTTTTTTTTTTTTTATTATCTGTGAATTGCCATGTATTTAAAGCACTTGTCATGGACTTAACTTTAATATTTTTATATTAAAAAGATTTCATTAGAATAATCCCTACCACCTACAGATTTCATTGAAGACCACTATCAAAGCACTGTGATTACATTTTTATCAAATTTTTCATACATTTGTACAAGTGATTTAATTTCTGATATTTAAATATAGAACCTCATGATTAGACTGGAGATACAACTGCATACTTATCACAGTTATGTACACCTACCAACCTCTGTCCACAACATACATGTAGAAAATATAATAACAGACTCATCCACATAAAAAAAAAAATGGTTAAAAATAATGAAAGCATTAATAAATAAATAAAAAAAAAAAAGAAAAGAAAAGAAAAAAAATGCCAACTTTCAATTGTCCTGGGTACGATGATAAAGTACATCTGGCAGCAAGGCCATTGATCAGGAGATTTTGAAGAACATGGAACCACCTCTTAAATGTTAATGTTCACTTCGATTCAGTATGGTAACACCTGTGAGGGTCCGAGCTATGGCAAATAGTTAACCTCCAAACTGGGGTCAAAACATTATGAAGGTATCAAAATTAATTTTTACAGTATAAAAAAAAAAAAAAAAAAAAAAAAAATACATTTTAAAAAAAACATTTTATAAAAATATTACCAGCAGAGAGATTAGAGAGAGAGAGAGAGAGAGAGAGAGAAAATCAAACAGAGTACAAATTTTTTCTAATAATTCCACCTACAAGCAGGTTCTGCCCACTTCAAAAAAAACGTAATGTTTGATAGTTTCCACTATCACTGTTTATTTTTTGCATCCACTAATAAAGAACACAAGCATGTTCGAAAATTCCAAACTTGGAACCTCAATCTCTGTGCTTCATTTTTGTCACTTGGTTAATATTATTAAATATTTTTCATACAGATTTCATCGGTACATTTTTGTTTGAATTTGTTTATTGACCAACTTCTTTTAACACACACACATATATATATATATATATATATATATATATATATATATATATATATATATACACACACATTTAGCAGTGTTGCCTGTGTTTATTCAAAAAAAAGATCACAAACCTCATCCAATCTGTAAAGTTAAAATAAAGATATTTCTTTACTGCCTCTTATCTATATGGTGAAAAATTATGACATGAAGTGTAAAAACATTTATAACAGGAGAAAGTTGTTTTTTTACAGAAGCACAGAAGATACAAAAAAATATTTGTCAGCAAATGAAGAGTACATTAATCGCAATCGATCTTTGAAAATTGTTGAGGAGAAATGCTTTGTTGACAGCTTTTGCTCAAACTACATCGAATGAACAACATGCATTGGAAGGAGAAGAAATTCAACAATGACTTCAGTTACTCGATATAATCTCAATATGTACTGAAATTGTCATTGAAATTGGGAAATACTGCTACAAATTACACTTGAAAAGCAACTGAGGCATTAAGGGGATTTTAGGGGTCATCCTGAAGGTACCCTCATGCATTTTTAAAAATCTGACAACCGATTTCTATCTCATTGTAAGAGTATAACAAACATGCAAAATTTCATCAAAATTGAAGCAATTTGAATTTTTGGGGGACCCTTGGGATCCCAATGTTGAGAGAAATGAAAATAAATATAACGTATAATAAGCGTGACAGTAAGTTGCTTACACTTATCAAGTTTCATTAAAATCGGCCTCGGGGGGGGGTAGACTTCAAGTCTGAAAGTTTAAAAACAACCAAACTAATGGAAATTCCCATTTAAACATTATATTTATTGATTATCGATTATTGATTTTTGAAAAATGACTAATTTTTTTCCCCCCAGACACACCCAGTGTCGAGTACAATCTATGTTGCAAATTTGGTGGAAATATGCCTTATGGTTCTCGAGCAGTTCGCGAACACACCCTCAGTTATGTGAGGAGAGACATCAGGTTATACCTAAGGTTTAACATGACATCCGTTTTGTTTAAATCTGTGTTTTATTTCTGTGGGTATAAATCACTTTCTTTTTTTCTACCAATTTACAATAACTATTAGCTAACCATCATTGTCTCCAATCCCTTGAAACATTACTATCACATCATACCATATAAACCCGTTATTAAATTGAACTACCCTCTCACCCAGCACATTGAATATTAAACTAAACATCACCATATAAATTAACCAATAAGGATTACAAATTTCTACCTGTTACATATACACAGTCACCAAAAACAAACAAATAACCAGCTTTAAATATAACAAATAAAGCCCCATTTTTTTTTTCTTTTTCAAAAATTTAAAAATAAATATAAATAATAATCTTTACCTATCATAATTTTACACAAACCCCACCACACGCATATACATACATGCAAGGAAATATTTTTCAGCTGGAAAATACATATGACATGTACACATCAACGAGACATTTCCCCCACACTTCCAATGTTTAGATTTCAACATACATATGCGTATGTATAGATATAACACCACCCGTATACATACATGTGTCATAGCCGAAACTGCCCACATATGTTTATATATGTATGAGTTCCGACGGACGACCAAGTATGTATATGTTTGCATACATCGATGTTTGCGTTGAATGACAAAACGATGAAATTTCCCCCACCACTTCCACAATAGCACCAATACATGCAATCTACATAAACCCAAATTTTTTAAAACATTAATCAGTTTGTCTGACGATCGCTAAATCGTGAAACCCAGGGTCACAAACTCACATCTATCCAACCAAATATGTTAGCTCTATCTCTGATATTGAGTGCTTTCTAATAAGTACCGTGCATATAATATATAAATAATTATACATATATATATATATTTGTTTATATTTATATACACTTTTCACATATATATATATATATATATATTACCAGCAATACATTTGACACTCAACAAAAACCCTCTTTATATGTCAATGGAATCTGTTCAACAAACTGATTTTTTTACAAAGAATACATATTCTATTCATATGAACCTAACCTAAAAATCTTCATGTGTTGATATGCCGTGAAACTAAAATCAAACCAACTCTCAATAATGAACATGACCACAACATGCTAAACACGTATGAAAATTAAAAAACATCACCATCCTTTTCTTTATATATCCTGACCAGGAGTCTTCACTTATTTTCTCATTGATGTGACATGGCTTCCCTCTGCCTTTTCTCAGATTAGTTCCCACGCCCCGTGGTGCCCTGACTACATAAATTAACTGTTACTCAATTGGTAACTAGGTCTCACCATTGAGCAAGCTAGATGCAACCATCACTTCTACTCTAATAGTTTTTTGTTCCCCACCCCTCGCACTTGCCACCTGTGGAACTCCCTTCTCATTTCTTGCTTCCCGGATAACTACAATCTTCAAAAATTTAAATGTCCCATCAATCACCATCTCTTGTCTTTTTTTAAGCCTGTTCCTTTTTAGCCCTTTCCTCAATCCTCCCCATTTTCAATCTTCTCTTCACTCCCTGTAACCTCCTGCATTATCATGCTTGGAACGAAATGATTATATATATTAGTTGAATTGATTGAGTTTCTGACCCTGGGTTTCATGCTTTTGCGATCGTCAAACGCGTGTAACCCAGGGTCACAAACTCACATCAATCCAACCAAATATGTTAACTATCTCTGATACAGAGTGCTTTCTAATAAGTATTAAATATATATATATATATATATATATATATATATATATATATATATATATATATATATGTGTGCAATCAATTTACAAATACATGAATTATTCACACAAAAACTAATGCAAAGGTTAATGATTTAAATGAAGAGACATCCATCATCGCAAACAATTCAAGTAGTATACAAAAACCTCCGTATCCGTTATGAATGAAATGATCCTTGTTTATATAAACTTCTGCCGTATTAGTTATTTTTACTACAAGCTTTCGTCTGTTCCTACAGACATCTTCAGGTATAGAATAGATGTTCTTGTTTTTCTCTTAGTAATGAGGTTTTTGTATAGCAGCATGATAATAGTACATTCCATTGCTGTGAATGCAATAACTCGATGTTTACATTTTCTCAGATGAGCTTGCATGGATCCAAGTTGGTTTCATTGATATGGAATTATTCTTTGAATAGGCAATTTATTATGATGTTATGCCAGTAATATATAAGGTAGAAATGGTTCTATTACTTTTATTATCAGTTTATCTGATGATGTGAATCTTTTCATCTACATTATTGGTTATTGCACAGTTCAAAGAAATTAAAGTGATAAATTCCTTTTGTTTATTGGACTCAAATTGCCTGCAATTCACAGAATTCTGCAAATATATCAATTCCAATAAATAATTACCATTTTTATTCTCTCTTCATGTGACAGTAATTTTTCGAAGCTATTAAGAAACGGCAAAAAAAATCATTTTCTTTTAAGCAAAGAAATTAAAAAATCTTGCATGATTGTGTGAAGTTCCAAGATGAACACTTCTTCAAATTACTTCAACTAATATCCTTATCTTGACATCTCTTGCTTTCCTACTTTTGACTCAAGGCCTCAAATAAAACATTCTTATTCCAATGAATTATTAGCATCCTCATCTTCGTTAATTTTACTTTCCATTTCCAGCTATGATTTGCAGGTGCATTTTGCATCTTCTAGTCTTTAAGGAATTCTTTTTGTCTTCCCCCACAAATGTGGAAAAGAAAAACAAAACTTGTTTCAAGCTAAGAAAATCAAAAAATGTAAAAAAATAATTCTATCAATTAAGGCAGTCAAGTTCATTGTGGAACTTCACACAATCTTATATATGAAATTATTGGCTCTTCAGGTCTTCCATACCAAAAATTAAACCTACAGCTCATGAAGCTTTCAATATTCTTTGATTGGACATAAGATATACTAAGTTTAACAAAAGAAATAAAAGATACTGGCAACACCTGAGGATGATCAGGTGCAATAGACAACAGGAGATTATATATATATATATATATATATATATATATATATATATGATAGAGACTTCACCTTTAGCCAAAACAAAGTTAAGTAAATATATATTTTAATTTTTTTTTTTTTTTTTTTATAATTTCTTTTACTTCAGGATTGCTTACCATGCCTTTTCTATAAATACTTTCATGGTAATTGTTTAGATGAGCTCTTCACCATGGGTGCCAAGTTATTTTGAATAAGTGCAGTACTAGACTGGCAATGGGGTCTCATCAAATTACAGTCGAGTTCGTTAAATGTAACTGTTAAATTCTATACTAACATTTTCCTTTCTCACACTTCTCACTTGTGGAACTTCCTTCCGCCTCCATGCTTTCCAGCCAACTTTAATCTCCAAAAATTTAAATGCAATGTCAATCACTATCTACTGTCCTCCTGATTACACTTCCTCTGTTCTACTTCCCTTGTGTCTTAGTGACTTTACTGCCTTGCTTGTAGTAAAAACTAATAAGTAAAAAAAAAAAAAAAAGTCTATAATAAAATCATGTCAAATTTTTAAAAAAAAAAGTCATTAATTGGTCCTACAGAAGGTAGTAAAGGAAAGATAGAAGAAAGGACTAATCATCAATTGTAAGATGACAGAATATATGGTTGTCAGCCCAATATGCAAATTACTAATTGGAGATACCAAAATCAAGTAAGTACAAATATTGAAATATCTAGGAAGTGTTTTAACAGAGGACGGAAAGTACGACACCAAAATCCATAGGTGCATTGGGATAGCAAAACATGCCTTCCAAAAGCTAAGCAAAGTATTAAGAAACAGGAAAACCTAGTTTAAAAGAAATAAAAGAGTACGTAAATATAATATTGGTCCTTCTATATGGCAGTGAATGCTGGCCATTAGTTTTGGCATAAGCTTGAAAGCTAACCACTGAATCCGATGTAAAATTCATTATAGTTAAGACACTTAATATACAAAAATAGAAAAGGGTGTAAGACAAGGATATGTCGTCTTACCAGACCTATTCAACCTTTAAAATGAGGTGATTCTGAGAAAATCAGAATTCCTATCAGGATTCATTATTGACGGACATGATCTCAACAACATTAGATATGCAAGTGGTACAGAGTTGAGAGCAAATACAGAAGGAGGTAAAGAAAAGAGAGAAGAAAGGACTAAGCATCAATTGTAAGATGACAGAATGAATGAGTGTCAGCCCAACATGCAAATTACTAATTGGAGATACCAAAATCAAACATTTACAAAAATTTAAATATCTAGGAAGGACAAAAGGATGTAAAATATGATACCGAAATCTGAAGTTACATTAGGATAGCAAAAGGTCCCTTCCAAAAGCTAAGCAAAAAAATAAGTAACAGGAAAATTTTGTGAGAATCAAAGAAAAGTGTACAGAACTATTCTGTAATATCGTCCCCCACCCCCATATTGCTGAGGATGCTGGAATATCTCAAAGATGAAGAAACTTGAAGCAACAGAAATGTAGTTCTACAGAAGGATGCTGAGAATACGATGGATTGAACATGTGATTAACAACAAAGAAAATGGAAACCAGGACGCCTATGCATAACCTCAGAGAGTTGAAATTTATGGATCACATAATGAAGAAAGAAGGCTTAGAAAATTTGATACTCACTGGACATATTGACAGCAAGACAAAAGCAGCACTTAACCTACCTAACAAGATAGTGTAGATTGTTGGTAGAACAAGGATTAAGAAATATAGAAAAAGAAAAATACATACTTTACTAAGTGCTACAAAAGAAAGGAAAGAAAATTGTGAAGAGCCATAATCACTTTCGTCCTGAAGGGATATGGCATATACAAGCAGAATTGCTTGTTTCAGATATGAAAATAGAATTAGCAGACAGGCTTGAAAATGTCCGAGATGTGCATTTGTTAGACAAATTGAACCTTTTAATAGCTTCTCATAGTTCAGTGGTAAAGCCCACCTGGCCTGAAGGTGAATCTCGAAAATTAAAAAGACAGGTGAGATTCTGGTTAGAAGGCAAATTTTATTTAATAAGATTTTCAATTTCTAAGCCAGCAGACATTAATTTCACTACAGCATTGTCAATTTTTATAACATTCTTCTTTTTGCCTGAAGAAAAAAAAAAAAAGGAAATAAATATGAAGATGGTAACGACAATTTTTCATGGGTTCCACCATTTTGGTTTTAACAGTACACACTAAATTAAATGACTCCTCCAATACAAAATATAATAAAAAATATGTTACAAGACAGAGTAGCATGCCATGTGGCCTATCTACTCTGGTTTATTTTGTTTTATGGCATATCAACACCTGAATGGGTTATTTAATGCTGACAAGATTTTTAGGATTTGTTCGTACAAATAGAATATGTATTTTTTTATAAGAAATCAAATCAGATTTTAATGACGTATTTTTGTAAAGAGGGGTTTTGTCAAGAGTCAAATGTATTGCAAGTAATATTTTTTCAAAAATGTATTGCTATTTTTACTATAAAACTATTTCTATACTTTCATAGGGTTTTGACCCCAGTTCAGGGGGGGGGCCACAACAATTTGCCCATAGCTGGGACCCTAACAGGTGCTACTACCGCAAGTCAGTGTAGACCTGGAAACAACAGCAATTAAGAGGTGGTTCCATGCTCTTCAAAACTTCCCAATCAGAAACCTCCCAGTTGCTGCCAGATGTAGTTTATCATTATACCCAGGATGCACCGATTTGTAAACAGCACTAAGCGCTAGTTAGTTTGTAATACAAACACTAGGGGGGCAACAACATTTCATTGTGTCTTGAAAACACACAGACACACACACAGTCTGATTGTCTATCTGTCAACAGCAAGGAATGTCAGTTTTGTAAAGATGTACAAGTACGTCCACGGCAACAGATTTTGATTGATAAATTTGTTAACCCTTTGCAGGTTATTTAAAGCCAGTTTTAGATAAGAATTTTTTTTTTTTGCAAAAATAACAATTGAGCAATTCAAGTCTTAATTAACCCATGGCTTGGGGAGAAACGGGGGGGGGGTGGATTCAAATAATATTCATCAATAAAATGTTCTTAGCACTCAATACTTTTGGTCATGTACCACATCTAATCTACGCTTAGAAAATGATCATTAATAGAATTATTGTTGATATGTGGTGAATGGAGGGAAAGAAAACCACTTTCCTCTTTTGTGTCCTGTGCACCGTTTGGTAAAGAAAATAAATATTAGGTTATTTATTCTTTATCCTCCCTGCCTATCGCAAATATTTACCGACATAATTAAAAGCCTCTGCTTTTCTTGATGAGTGAGAGGATACTTATTTTTTTCTTCTTCACAGTATTCAGATTCCTAAATTGAATTTATTTTTTACCCCTACCTTTTTTCATTTTACCCATTGGACTTTTGATTCTGATTTTTGACTTAAGTAGTTCTTGCCTTTTCAATTTGTAAGATTGAATTTGCAATGTCTATATTTCCAAGATGATCTATTGTAACTATTTACATTGTTCAGACTTGTTCTCATCTTCATTGCCACATTCACGACATTTCAGCCGTTGTATGCTCCAACCTTCTTCAGTTGTCAGAATTTAGAACCGAACCCATTATTTTGTTCACAGAGGCAAATTGTTCTAATACCATATGACACACCTTTGGTATATCTCAGTTTCAGCTATTGTCCCTTGATAACTCAAGTCTACACTATTTATGTTATTCGGACTATTGTCTGAATCTTTGACGCCATATTTATTAAAATGTTTCGGCCGTCATACGCTCCGGCATTCTTCAGGTGGTTGGAATGTCGAACTGAACCCTTTATTTTGCTCACTGGGGTAGACTGTTCTAGTTCCATGTGCCATGTTTAATGGATGTCAGTTATCAGTTATCTCCTGTTAATTCCCCTCTCCAAGTTCTCCACCGCCTTAACCAGGTATTGAACTCTCATTCTTTGGGTCTTGTCACTGGATCTGACCAACGCCTTTATCCATTGTGCCATGTGTGTGACACATGGCACAGTGAATAAAGGTGTTGGTTAGATCCAGTGAGTTTTTTTTGCCTCTGCTAAGGTTATGGATTGAACTCACAACTGTTTTATCCATCCCCCACCTTTTTTTTTTTTTTTTCTTTTGACATTTGTTACCAGGCACAAGATTAAATTTCCAAAACTTTAGAAAAAATTTTAACTGAAATCTGCTATCAAATATTTTATTTTATAGAGTGGATAGAAGAAATCTTTAAATGAGAAAACTAATATCGCTTAAGTCTTTGTGTGTTTATTTATTGGGGCTGAGACAAAAAAGGTGGGGTGGTAGATTCAGTCAAAATTAATACAGGGAAATTTGGAATTGAAAAAGGAAAAAAAAGCATACACACAAACACACACACTTAAACTGGAGTGCATTGTAAAAATGTGGGTAGATTGAAAAATACACAAAACCCAAAATATCTGCAACCTAATTGAAAACAGATAACGACTGAAGCAAAAGTTGCATATAAATCATACAGTGTTACAAAATTGTGATTTAATAAGTCTTCCAGGTCTTGCCAGATTTAGAAAGTTGAAGGTCTGGAATTTTACTATGGATAAATCAACAATAATGAATGAATGAATATTGTACAACTTTATTTTGAAATAAAAAAAATTTAAAAAAAATTTAAAAAAAATTTAAAAAAAGAAAAATAATTAAAAGTTGGGATTAGCATACCAATCTGAATTCAATGTAAGAAATCCACCTTTTGAATTAATGATTTAACATTTGACAGGGTGTTTTCAGCAAACAGTCTCTGTACATGATTTGCCGAAATCTGGGAAATTACATTCAGCTTGCACAGAAAAACAGGGAGTATCCATTCAAAGCTGCCCCTGAATGTGTCTTGAATACCACAACACTTTATGAGGAGAGATTTATACCAGATCCCTACTAAATCCAGTTGGTACAAGCAATAAAGCCAATAGATTATGAGCAGTGATTTATCTTAAGCTCAACAAATTCATTGGTAAGATTTATGGAATATTTGCTGGAAAGAGCCCATTTCTATAGTTGATTGAATTAAATTTCCATTTAATGATCTTTATTATTACAAAGATAGATTAAAAAGAAAAAAAGAAAAAAAAAGGTGGATGAAATATAAAAATTCCAACGTATATCACCTGAAGAAGGCATGAACATAGACCCCAGTTGTGAATATGGCAAAAAGAACAGTCTGAACAATGTAAAAAGTTACAATACCTCCTCTCAGAAATATAGACAGATACTGAAGAAGGCTGGAGCATACAATGGCTGAGATGTTGTGAACATGACAATAAAGGGTGAGGACAACAGTCCGAACAATATAAATAGATTAATAATATTGTCACTTTCAAACTCTGTTACTTTAATACAAAAATATATATACAATTTTTTAAATTAAAAAAAAAAAAAAAAAACAAAACAACAAAAAAAACAACAAAAAAACTGTAATTCCAGTATAATATATAACTATGGCAACATTGTGATAACCAGATATAGTTTTTAAATTGCATAACAGCCATTCTACACTCAGCACCTAAAGATTGCCTTGGGCATGAATTCCAAGTCATGCTATCAGTGAGGGGTGTATATATATATATATATATATATATATATATATATATATATATATTACTTTTTTTCTAAAAAAGTGCTTAACCTGTTTGCTGGAACTCCAATTTTTTTTAATTTTTTTTTTTTTATCTCAAACAAAAGTGCTCACTTCATCCACAGCTCCTATGACAAAAAAAACCTTTTCTGTGTAGTTTAAATGAATGAGCAGAGGAAGAGGTTTTTTTTTTTTTTTTTTTACAGTAATCTACAGGTCCCAGGGAACACTCAATGTAGAGGGTTACATTAAGGGGTAGGTTATAAAGATAGGAAGTGAGTCTGTTTCATAGGGCAGTGGTTCACAGGAAGAAGCTGTTTGAGTGGAACTTACTTCTTGCTGATGGAATATGGAGAGAATGTGGGTGGGGCTTTGTTACTAAGTGGCATGGCAGGTCCTAGCTGTGAAGGTTACACCTGGTGGAATTCAGAGATGCTGTTCATCCAAGTACTTTCCATGGTAATAGCAATAGAGCAGTGAGAGATGTGCCACATCCTGCCTGAGAGAGAGAGGTTGGAAAATAATTCTTCTCCAACAAGAACTCAGTAACACTTTTGAACTATATCGAAACTGGAAAGTGTGATCTGGGCAGCTCCTGCCTTAATATGACAACAATACTCCATTTTTGGCCTGGTCTGTCTATTATAAAAGGTAGAGGATAACATAAGGAGTTAGGTATTTACTGGAGCAGTACAGGGAGCCAATTATTTACTTACATCTTTAGCAATGGACCACAAATTCCACTTGAGGTCAGGTGTGAGTTTGAGGCCCAATATCCTCTCAAGACATGGTGCTTCCTTGAGGGGACATCCATTCATTATGACCAGTGGTAGATTGGGAGTCTGATTGGCAGTGATGGAATGTAACCACTTTGGTTTTAGAGGCATTGAATATAACCAGCCAGATCCCCCCCCATGGGAAGTTAGTGTTAGATTGGAAGAGAAGTCAGCTGCCAATCTCTGATCGTCAAGACTTTTAGAGGTGTGCACATATATTGTCATATCATTGGCATAGACATTTATTAATGATCAGAGTGTTCTTTAGTAGATCATGAGGGTTGGTTTGAAAAGTGAGCCCCGGGGGATGCCTACACTGACTGCAAGGGCCTTGGAGCACTGGCTGTTAATAACCACCTTCAGGAACCTACCAGTTAGGAAGGATTTTATAATAGAGAAAACCCTTCCAGTGATTCCATTGCTGGTGAGCTTGTGTAGCAAACCTTTATGCCTCACCTTGTCGAAGGCCTTTGAAAGATCTAATGCTATGGTCCTTGCAGTATGTGCTTCATCAAGGGCCTCACTAATTCTGTGTGTAATGGTAGTTAGGACATCAGCAGTGGATCAGGCTCACCATAACCTATACTGCTCATCACACGAGTTTTTTTTCCTATTCAGGTGCTCAATGGCCTTCTTGTTGATTAATCCCTCAAAAAGACTACTGTAGAGAAACTGAGTGAATGAGGAGTGTTTTTCAGCAGGTTCAAAGGCATTGTGAAGAAAATGAAATATAGGATCCCCACTCCCAAAAAGAGGGGCTTTTTTGTTTTTGGAGTACCAAGCAGAAGCAGATTACCAAGGAGGCAAAAAGAGACAGTGGAAGTTATAAGAGGGAAAAAGAGAAAGTCAGAATTCCAGGAATTATATTTGGTCAGAAGCAGTCAGAATTCTAACAGTTCTACTACTGGCAAATTGAAAAGAAAGAAACCAAGATTTAAGGCAGCAAGCATCAATTTCCCTACAGCTCTCTTCTCTGGCAGGAGTTGGGAAATACATGCTCATAGTTTGGATTCTTCACACCCCCACAACTCAAATCACATCTGACCAATCAGAAAAGCACCACATGGTTTTCGCAGCAGCCATTTCTTACACTCTGAATGAACTTTCAGTCTCCGCCAACTGATATACAACAATTCAGAATTATTGAACCTTGTAAATCATGGAGAATAAAAACACTTATCCCTATAATGTCTTATCTTCGTTTTGATTTTTGCACTATTTTTTTTTCTTGTTAATGGTAAGGCAACCATCACAAGTTGAATTTTCAATACTTTTCTCAACAAGTTCCTTCAAGCAAAAACAAGACAAACATTTAATTCCAAGAAAATTTTGTGAATCAAAATGTTCAAGCAAATGTCTGGTATAAATTTTTATTTTCCTGTGAGCGAAAAGAATTTACTATAAGAAAATTTAGAAATAAACATTTTCTGAACAAAATGTTGAGGGTGGGGAATAAAATAAATGGGGGCAGGTCTGGAATAATGTGCTAAGTTTTTATATATATATATATATATATATATATCAAAGATTAAATAGCTAGCCAGGCCCATCTATTCTGGAGGAGATGGTACCTATCATTAAGTATCAGCCCTTTGCGAGTACGCCAATGAATGGCAAATAGTTCTTAGCCTAATCAAGAAGCCATTCTGGAGAGGAAAAGAGAAAAAGAAAAAATGAAGACAAAAGAAAAAAAAATGAAGAAAAAAGAAAAAGAATTTGGTCAGATTTTTGAAAGTGGGTCAAACTGAAAACTTAAGCACTTCTTTATATACTTAAATTTATCTATTGCTGGAACAACTAAATAGGAGACTAAATTTGTTCTTCACTATTAAGCTGTATCATTTCTCTAAAATAACTGCCACTAATTTTAAAAAATAAATGCAAATGAACAAAAAAAAAAAAAAAAAAAAAAAAACTTATAGGCACCTCCAAAAGAAAGTGATACCCAAGCTATAATAAGTGATGCAAAACAAGAATTTCTTGAGTGTCTATGTGTTTTAGGTGGAGGTGGAATAACAGATGTATAAAAAAAATTAAAAAAAATAAATAAAAAATAAATAAAAATTAAAAAATAAAAATTTTTTGACAATGATTTTCTAAAATAAAAATAAATTCATTCATTGTGAAGAAGTCCTGAAACTTTTATGAAAATCTGACAATTACCTGATTTTTGCCAAGAATTTCTACATTAATCTTCAAACACAAAATGACTCAAATTCCCATATGAATTTACAGTTGTAACCAAAATTAATGAGGCTCTATAAGATAAAAAAAAAAAAAATCCTTTGATCTTTCATCTTAATAAAAGAAAAGTTTTTATTACTCTTTGTACATTTTTTTTTATCATGTATCCTTTTTTTAGCCAATTTTTGGGCGTACCTATTTAAAAACTAAAACAAAAAAAAAAAAAAAAGAAAAAAAGATAGGCAAACATTAACTTTTATGCCCACAAAAACATGGAAACTCAAAAGAATGATTACCCCTCCCCACCATGACACCCACGTTATTTTTAGTATTAAAACTAATACAATTGAAACTAATGTAATGTTTATTATTTACCAATTTATAAATAAATTGGAAAAATTTTTTATTCATAAATTTATAAACATTTACTAACTTATTAAAATATGTGAACCAACTATAAGGAAATCCTTATTTAACAAAATTTGAATCAGTTTGCAATTAGCCAATGTTTTGCCAACCATTCTGATAAAAAAAAACAAAATCAGATAAATAGTGTAAATAAACACAATCTAAAAAAATAGAATTGTTGACAAAACAAAAAGAAAAAAAAAAATATTAAGTTGGTGCAAAAATAATGACGTAATAATGTCGTTTTTTAACTTTAAAAAATAAGTTAAAAAACGACATTATTACATCATTATTTTCGCACCAACCTAATATAAATTCATTTTCAATATATGTTTGTTTTATTCATTTTCAATATATGTTTGTTTTATTCTAATCACTAATTAACACAAAAAATATTGCCGAGCAGTGAAGGTAGTTTAAAAAAAAAAAAAAAAAAAAAGACAGTGTCATGGAAAGAACCGTCATTTTGACATTTCATCTTAATTCAGCCAGGAAAGTCCATGTTTATCAAAAAATGTTCATTTTATAAGAATTTTTTTTTTTTTTTTTAAAGTGTTTCACCCCAAGCAAGATGGGAAGCCACTAGCACACAAGGGGTTACAGAGAGTTGGAGCGCAAGCAAAGAGGAGTGATTGAGGAAAGGATGAAGAGAAGGATAGGGGATAAATCAAGGCATCTGGAGATGTCGATTGACATTACAGTTGAATAGGAAACAGGAAAAGGGGAGGGAGTTCTACAGGCGAGAAGTGCGAAACATGAAGCTATTGGAGTAGAAGAGATGGCTACATTTAACAGTTTTGACAGTGAAATGGTAAGAGAGAAGCCAGCCTAGTTGAACGCTTGAATTCATGAAGTCTGGGAACCAGCAAAAGCAGCACATTGGAGCAGTTACCATGAAAGTACTTGTAAAAAAGACAGAGGGAGGTGACAGCACATCTGTGAGAGAGAGCAACTGCAGACGAGATGCCAGATCAGGGCCAATTACATTGCATACCCATCTCTGGATTTTATCAAGGACCTTGAGACAAACAAAAGGGGCTCCTGACCATATATGGCAGCAATACTCCATGCAAGGGTGAATGGTTGATTTGTAGATTTGAAGGAACAACTCCAGTGAGAAAAGTTTCCTGGTATGGCACAGGGAGTCAACTTTCCTTGCAGTGGACAAAGCTATTGACTCAATGTATTTGTACCACCTCAGGTCAGCAGTCAATGTGATACCAAGCAGTCACAAAGAGGTGCTCTCATGGAGTTGAGCGTCAAACATTCTAATGGGGGGCAGGGATGGTTCTCTATGGTGAGTAATAGAGAGCAGTTTTGTTTTTGAGGCATTAAAGTTAACCAGCCAATTCCTGCCCCAGTTCACAACCAATTGGAGGTCCCTTTCGAGACAAAAGGCCAGGTTAGTTTTATCAGCGACACAAGATTTGTTTTTGAGGCAGGAGTAAATAGTAGTGTTGTCCGCATAGATGCCTACTTGGGAACGTATGACATCAGGAAGATCATTGATGAAGATAAGGAACAGAGTAGGGCCTAGGATAGAGCCTTGGGGGACACCTGTGTTCGTGGGATAGGAGCTGGAGGAGAATCCATGGAGAACAACCTTCAATACACGGTTTGACAGGAATTAAAGTCAAACAATCAACCTGAAATTCCATAACCCTGAAGCCTGCAAAGAAGGCTGGCATGCCAAACCCTATCAAACACTTTGGAGATATCTAGAGTCATGGCATGAGCTTCTCTATTATTATGAAGAGCTTGGTAAACAATTTCAGTTATGGCCGTAAGCACATCAGCTGTAGAACAGGGCAAAGCAGAAACCATATTGCTTGTCGGAGAGCAGATCATGGAATGTAAGATGCTTAACCACATTGGCATTGATTAAAGCTTCAAAGACTTTGAAGAGGGGTAGGAGACTGATAGGACGATAATTAGAAGGGTCAGAAGGGTCTCCAGAGTTCTTAAAGACAGGAACAATGGATGAAGACTTACAGCAGTCTGGAAAACAAGATTCACTAAGGCAGTAATTTGCAGAGGGCAGGGGGGGGCAGTTCAGGCGCACATTTCTTCAGGACAATGGCTGGTATCCTGTCTCCACCACTAGCCTTGTGGGAGTCTAAATTAGAGATAATGCCCAATACCGATGATGGGGTTATGTGCAACTCGCTTAATAGAGCCTCTGTTCTAAGGGGGAAATCGGGTGTGGGTACACCGGAAGAGTTGAGTGTTGAATTGAATGAGAATTTCCGAGCAAAGAATTCAGCCTTGTCAGCAGAAGAGGTCAGAACCTCAAACTGGTTGAACAAAGGAGGTATAGAGGGTCTGCTTTTGTTAAGTACATTCTTGCAGAGATGCCAATAATCCTTGGAGCCGAATTTGCAAGACGCAATATGTTCTTTCATTCAAGCAACAAATATTGACTTTGCTTCATTGAGGACAAGCTTACACATTATGGGTAGAGACAAATAGATATCTATTGCAGACAGACATGTTGCTACCCATAATGTGTAAGCTTGTCCTCAATGAAGCAAAGTCAATATTTGTTGCTTGAATGAAAGAACATATTGCGTCTTGCAGACAGACATGTTGCTACGATATAGGTGGAAGAAGTGATTTCTATGGGCAATGGCAGCTGAGCAAGCAGCGGAGAACCAAGAGTTTAATCTAGCTTTAATCCAGGAGGAGACCTCAGAAGCACATTCTTGAACGGCGAGCGTAAAGACAACATCCCAGGGGAAAATCACGGAACAAGTCCCAGTCTGCTCATTGATGGCAGAACAAGGTTCTAGTGGTAGGAGGTTCTTTGCAGAGGGTCGAGTTGAAAGAGATATTGATAGACACTACAGCATGAGTGGAGTTGTCAAGAGGGCAGAGATGTGTGGTGCGACAGGACTCAGGGATGGAGGTAAAACAGATCGAGAAGAGAAGCTTTACTGTCCAGGGTGTAGGGAAAACATGCGGGGGAAGTCACCTGTGTGAGGGATTGAAAAATTGAAAAATTAAGGGTTTGTATGATGGGCATTAAAATCACCAAACATGAATATGTGAGCAAATGGATGGAGAGAGAGCCTTGTCAATGCTGTCAGAAATGCATTCGATTACACCACAGTCTTGGGAGAATGGAGGTCAATAAATGAAGAGGTAGCTTACAGCATTAAGAAATAGCTGGAGACACATGTATGAATGGTCTGGAGATTCAAGAGATAGCTCTCTAGCCAGCAGGAGATGGTCCTTGACGTAAACTCTAAGGCCATGCATGTGGGTTTGAGAGTCTTTTCTAAGGAGAGGAAGGTAGCCAGGGATCGAGAAGTCAGGAGGGAGTAGACAAGTCAAGGGTGGTCTCACAGAGAGCCAGTATATCCAGGCAGTTTGCAATGAGGAAAGATTCTACACTGCAGAAATTGGTTGTAATGCCACGGATGTTAGAAAATGAAATGTTAAAGGGTTTAGGTGATTTTTTAAGGGCTGGTTTAGGTTTTCTTTTTGGATCGTCATTAGTTATGATGTGTAATTATAGTAGTAAAGATGAGAAGGTCTGAAGTAGAAGCAGAGGGGTTTTGACCATGACATGGGCAGAGAAAAGTTGGCACAGCCTGCAACATAATGTAACCTCAGAGTTGCCCACCAGAGGTGACTGCAGGGACACCTTCCCATGCGTGACATGGTACTACAAACACCCCGGTATTATACAACTGTTGAACAGAGCAGCCGCTTAAGACGCTATGCAAGAGTTAGGGCTCCTAGCTACCAGTTGGAAACAGCAACCAGAAAACAGCCAACCATGTACCCTCAGAATGAAGAGGCATTGCCACCGACTGCACACATCTTGGGAGAAACACAGCAGCACTAGTTCAGAGGCCAGAGAGAAAGAAAGGAAGGGGTTCCTGGAATTCTGCCTAAGCAAGAAACAAGGTGTGAGCCTCTACTTTTGTCCAAGAGAAGGGTGAGGAGTATTGACCAGATGGTAGAAAAGCCTACCTATTCCTATTACATAAAACGCATACACAAAAAAAAAAGAAAAGAAAAGAAAAGGTCACAGCTAACAAGAAGTCCAAGCTGACAGCTGAAGAGATACTTAACAAGGGATAGAAATAGGATTTTATTATTTTTCCCCATTACATTTAGTTTTAACTTAAAATAATTCTCATTGTCCTATCCTAAAAACAAATTTGGTTATCCAGCAATGAGGATATGGCATATAATTCTACTTACATATGGCAGCTAGTATTCATATTCACCGTCTTCCATTCTCATGGTCATGAGATAGATAGACATCTCTCTCTCTCACACACACACATATATATATGTTTCCTTAGTCTGTTAATGTCCTTTGTTGAACGTAGGCCTTCCTCCAGGTTTGTAGAGGAGAACTGGGCTATTATCCTACCATATGGTGATTGGGGGGGGGGGTAACATGCTTGGGCAATCCATTTCCTCTTCGATTCACAATCACGCGAGTGTATTTGCACTTGGTTGAATGTAACAAACCCAACTGGAATTCAAACTCTGCTCTCCAATTTCTCATTCCGAGGTGCTATCTATTACGCTACGAGCACATCACAGAGCTTAGAGCACTTGGTATTCCCAAAAAGTCACCCAATTATATACTGACCAGGCTCAATGTTGCTTAAATTCATTGATCGAAAGAGAACTGGTATTTTAACATCATATGAATGTAAAGAGAAAAAAAAAAATCTTTAAAAGTCAACATCTGATGTTTAAATCTCCTCTTCTTCCAATCTTTTATTTTATGATGCTGTGCCTACAAAATGACAGGTAACAGCCAACTATTCGTTATTTTTCTCTAACTAAAAGCTACATTTTTTTCTTCCTTAAACAAAAATCAACAGCGAGATCGATTTAAATGTTAACATATTAAATGTGGCAGAAGTTCCCATCTGAACCAAAGGGCTGTAACGACTAAAAGTTTCGTCATCTATAAGGAATGAGTTAAACAATAGTGACATATAATCAATATGAATTTACAGGGAGAGAGAGAGAGAGCGAGGGAAAGAGAGCCAAAGAGAAAATTTCTCTTGACATTTTCTGCCGAGTTCATTTGACCTAAAAATGATTTTCCAGAATAAGAACACAATCTGCCATAATCGGGACAAGTCAGTTCAAAGGCACATTGAGCGTGAAGTGGACTTTTCAAGACCCATTTTTATTTTGTCTTGCCTGCTTGTTGAAGTCAAAGAAAGAGAAACAAATTCTCATGTGCAATGATCCAAGACAAAAATAGATGAACAACCACAGAAATCATCGCCCACTGCTCTCCTTGAATGAATAAAGGCGGATAATTCAAAGGCTTAAGAAACCCAGCAATTTTGATTAAGAAGAGGTCGGGGTTTTGTCCTGATAGAAGCTGGGAGTAGAATTTACATTTCAGTGATGATGTTCATTTCTCTTAATTTAAAAAAAAAAATAAAAATAAAAACCTTGAAGGTCATAAAATTATAAAAAATAGAAATATTAATTAAGAAAAACTGAAAATCTTTTTAGCTAATGAGTAATAGAGATTAAGGAGAAGGAAACATACTTCTTGGGAATCTAGAATAAGATAAAAAAATTGGATATGGACATAAAGTGGGGGATCCATTTTCTATTGTAACCAAGTTGTAAACTAAACCCCAATTATTTGGTAATTTTCTTGCTACTAATAATGCAAATAAACAAAAACATCAACAACAAAAAATATGGTACTAAGAAAGATTGTGGAATAGTGTTAGGTTTATAGGTGAGACTTAATCTACATAGCCAACAAATTGTCACAAACTCACATTTAAAGTAACTGGTACAAAAAGGATTCGAGTTCAAATCTTTTTTTTTTTTCAAATTCTACTGTACACTGACAGTCTGAGCAAAAAAAAACTTAAGATGAAAGGTAAATATGAGTTCCAATTTGTATCAAACTGCTGCAAATTCAAATAGCTCGAAATCTATCCTCCCACCTCGTTGGCTTCCTCACCCCTTTGTTCACTGCCTGGTTATTCCATCAACCCTGTAGGTAGCACTGGTACCACCAGGGATACACTCTCAGCCTTTTTAGAAGTGGATTTCTTATGCACACAGAGTCTGTTATATGCCATGCATGATACATGCTTAGGCAATCATGTATCTTTCGATACATGACTGACGAGGCAGATTTTTTTCACGCTGTAGGTTGCTATTTCTTTCTGCATAGACCAGTTGCCATCCAAGGCTATAGAACTTTGTCTGTCCTGCTATTTACCCATAGCTGGAGGGAGAACAAGAGGATTCATACCTTTTCCAAGGGAATTAGCACATAAGTAAATATAATGGGTTCGAGTGGAATTCGAACTTGGCTCTCCAATTCCTCAATCAGAGCTGCTATACACTACTCAACTGTACCTCCCTGCACACAACAATACTTGAAAAAGCCTATTTAAAGCTCATAACTCGTGTTGATATTTGTGTGATTTCAAAACTCTACAATTAACTTGAAACTGACAGCAAATATATAATGGTTTTATTATTCATATTTACCAGCATGTGATATATCTTGCCCAACTTAACTTTTCTTAGGTAATAAAACCCCATGTCGGTATAAACCGGGTTAAACATTGCTTAACTTTGGTGATCAGATGAGAACCAGTATTTCAACAGAATATAATTAAGTAGATATTTAATTTTAATTTTTTTTGATAAAAATAATACAAAAGGCAGTTTGTTTTAATGATGATTTTATTTATGTTCGAGCTTAAAGAATTATTTTAATCTGTCACACGTACATAATAGAAGTAATAACAGAAAGACTTCAATGTAAAATTATAAAGTAAAGACACTGGAACAAGGAACGCGATATTCATGCTCAGAATGTTATCAGAAAGAGCAAGATGGACGCAGAATGACATGTATCTATGTTTCACAGACTACACAAAGGCTTTCAACAAAATACGCCACAAGGATCCAATGGAACTGCTCAGCAACCTTGATATATTAGGAAGGGATATCAGAATAATCAAGAACCAATGCTGGCAGCAAACAGCATGCATATGCATAGGGAACAAGTTCAGTGAATATACAAAAATAGAAAGGGCGTAAGGCAAGGATGCATCTTCTCACCAGACCTGTTCAATCTATACAGTAAGACAATTCTGAGAGAATTGAAAACCCTACCAGGATTTAGCATTGGCTGTCACAACCTTAACAATGGAAGACTAGCGCCGGCAACCTTAACAACGGAAGATATGCAGACAATACAGTACTGATAGCAAACACAGAAAAGATATTACAAAATCTCCTACAGGAGAGTGAGAAGAAAGGACTAAGCATAAAATACAAAAAGACAGAATGCATGGTCATCAGTAAGGGGAGGAGCCTGAAATGCGATTTGCAGGTCGGGAACACTAGAATCAAGTAGATGTGGAAGTTTAAATATCTGGGAAGAGTCTTGACAGAGGACAGTAAATATGACACTGAGATCCGTAGATGTATTGGGATGGCCAAGGACATATTTCAAAAGCTGGGCATAGTATTGTGAGACAGGAGGATTTATTTGGTAGCAAAGAAAAGAATACTGAGCTGTTATATGACATCTATCCTTCTTTACGGCAGCGAATGTTGGATGATTTCCTCAAAGATGAAAAAGAGACTCAAGGCGGCAGAGATG
>CAHIKZ030001450.1:475000-515000 GCA_903632075.3 Acanthosepion pharaonis
AGTACTAGATTGGGTACTAGGTCTCATTTTACTATTGAAATTGTAAGATGTGACCCTAATTCGTATGCTAATAATTTTTTCTCTTGCACTTTACATTTGTTGAACTCTTGCAGCTTCCTGTTAATTGTGGTCTTCAAAAATTTTAAATACAACATCATCTGTTTTTGATTTTTTTTTAAAATCGGTTCTTGTATTGTCCTTGTACTCAATATTTCTCAATTTCTTACATTCTCAGCAATCTCTTGCATCTTAGTGGTTTTTAAGGGTAAAATATTAATAAAAAAAAAAAAAAAAAAAAAAACACACCAACGTGATGGTTTTTCATTTATCCAATCTTTTTGTTTTTCTCAGAATTTAGGTTACTCTGGTTTCAGTTGTAGGTCAAAACCAGTTGTAGTTGTTTATCTAAAATCTGTCTACTTACAACCAAAATTCTTTCACACTCCACTAAAACAAAAAAAAAAGTGCCCACAAGATGTTAAAACACACATTTTTCAACCAAATCCTGCATAGTCAAACTAGAATTAGGATACACGGACCTTTCCCCATTCTAGAATTATACATCTCTGTTCAGTTTCATATATAAACAAAGACAATTTTTACTAGGTACGTTGATAAAAACTCAATACTTAACATTTAAAACAAATTTTTTAATAACAAATCTTTATTCAAACTTTTATTTTAATCTTAATTTCAAGCTAATAGATAAAGTTTAATATTTCCAATAAACGAAATACTTTGCTGCATTTCAAAAAATACCAATTTTATAAAAATAAAAAAAATGATTTAAATTCCCCAAAGAGTTTATGCTTTTAACTATTATATTCAGTAAAAATAATCATGCTGAATTTTGAGTTTTCATAAAATAAAGTGGGGTGAAACATGTAAAATATTTTCTAGATATCAAGAGATCTCATGAGAGAGAAAGCAAGGCAGAGAAAAACTTGAAATTTATTAATGCTTGGCTTTCAGATTTCAGCCAATTTGCTATTTGCTCTGCAGGTTGGCTAATGTCAGTAAGAATCCTGATAATTTAAGACTACAGCATGAATGTTAACTTTCATCATTGGTATTTAAATTATTTTTTTAGCTCATAAAAAATAAGGAACAATTTAAAAAAAAAAAAAAAAAAAAAAAAAAACAAACAAACAATTTGTAGATTTGCACTCAGACTAGTATTTCAATATTTTTTTGTTGTTTTAACTTCTGGGTGCACTTGTAGAATCACTAAAACTCTGGGGTGCACTTTAAATTTTAATAAGGAAAATTAGTCATGAAACTTTTTGAAAAAAAAAAATAAAATAAAATAAAATAAATAAAGAAATCTCCTAAAATAAACATTTATTTTTAAGATGTTACATTGTATATTTAAGCAGCACAGTGTTCGTTTATTAATGAAGAATCACATATTTTTTTATTAAAAGAAAAAAAAAAAAAAAAAAAAAATTTAAGAAAAAAAGAGAAAAAAGGTCAATGACAGATTTATCTCCCTTGATGATGGGCAGAAAAGAAAGGATTATCACCTCAGAGATTAAGGAATTTAGTATCCAGTTTAAAATATAAAATGACAAAACTTTACTTTTATATGAAAGTCATGTCTAGTTTCTTTTAAAAATAAAAATTTTTTTTTACATATAAAAATAATTGATAAACTACTCTTCTGTTAACTTGGGGTGTACTTGATTACCTTTCAGGGTGCACTTGGCTACCTTTCAGGGTGCACTAATATGTCTTGGAACACCAGTTAGGAAATGATTCATTAGACCTCCTTCAGGCATTTTTAAAATGTAAAAAAGAAAAATTGATTTTTTATCATTTTAGAAGCAAGCGATGGCCCAGTTCAGAATACAAATGCAGTGTCAAATCAATGGCAGACTTCTTAAAGAGTTATTGATACTTTGTTTTTATTTACAAATGTTAAGTTTGAAACTGTTGCTGTCATTGATAACTGCATATTGCTGACATGGTCCCTTTTTGTCAATTTGTAAATAAAATCAAAGTACACCTAGCTTGTGAAGAAGTCAGGGACCAAATTGAAACATTTTTTTTTTTTTTTTTAAATCATTTCAACCAAAACAAGGCAAGAATACCACTAGTACACAGGGGTTAAAGAGAGTGAAAGTGAGAGAAAAGACTGGGTATATGGGAGACTGAGGAAAGGATAAAAGATAAACAGGGTTCAAGATGACAGAAGATGGCAATTGACATCGCATTTAAATTTTTGAAGATTGTAATTTTCAGGGAAGCAAGCAAGCAGAAGAGAGTTCCACAGGTGGAAAGTATGAGAAAAGAAACAGTTGGAGTAGAAGTGGTGGTTGCATTTAGCTATTTCCACAGTAAAATGGTGGGGCCTAGATGCCAATCTAGTAGCATGCTTAAATTCATGTAGTCGAGTACCAAGGAAAAAAGCTTGTCAGAGCAGTTGCCATGAAAATATTTGTAGAAGAAAAGACAGAGGGAAGCTACATCACGTCTGTGAGAAAGTGACTGATGTCAAACCAAATCAGGATCGATTACATTGTGGATCCTTCTTTGGATATTGTCAAGAACTTCAAGATGAATAGCAGGATCACGCGGCCAGATATGGCAACACTATTCAATGCACAGCCGAATGGTAGATTTGTAAATGTGCAAGATGGACTGACGAAAAAATCCTGGCACGACAGTGACCCAACTTTCCTTGCAGCAGATGCAGCTATTGATTCAATGTAGTTGTTTGACTTCAAGTCAGTTGAAGATATAAGCCCAAGAAGGCTGTATTTATATTTTAAATACGATCTCCCCACGTAAAATGAAAAAGTGCCATTGGCTTGATGAATGTTTTACTGCATGCTAATCTATAAAAAAATTAAAAAATTGAAATTAATTATCCCCTACCTCAATTTTTCCTTGATAAAAAAACAGCTACAAACAACAACAATAGCAACAACACCACCAGATTATTCCGTTTTAAGTCATGTCTCATTTTATCGACCAGTGGCAATCAATCTTTCTTACCCGTTACAACCTTTTCCCCATAAGTCAGAATGTCACCCCACTCCTTTCCCAAGATTGTCCAACTCAAAAGGTGCATTCCAAATAATATGCAGATATTTATTGAAAAATCTTCATTTCCATATTAGTACCTACACATTTACATGAGGGCACTTTGATGTGGTGTAATGGTTAGTGAGCTTGTCTTGCATGGTGATACAAAAGAGGCCCTAGATCACATGCAGACATGTCTGTCAAAACCAGTTACATCCGGGTTTCCCCATTAGCAGCAGAGCAGATACGGGCCTCTCTGCAACTTTTCTTGATCCAGGTTTCTGCAGGCATCTGCCAATAAAAATCAATGGGGAAAAACCAACAGTGGGCAAGAGACGGTGTCTTGTGAAGTCAGTCCTGCAAGTGCTTTGTTCCTAAAGTAGCCGTGTCTTCTGAAGCAGTAGCATTTTGTTACCCATCATCTCATTTCCTTTCTCAGCCTATTACCACTGTAGCAGTCAGGAAAGGCTATTGTTTAGAGCAGGGGTTCTCAAACTTTTCTATGCCTCGCAACCCTAGAAAACTTATATGATCACCCCCACCCACCCCACACACAAACACCCCAAACTCACTTTCATGACACTTGACTCTACATTTGAATGATAACTAACATTTCTAGGCATTTAAAACAACATGCCTAGCTGCATGCACAATTCCAGAAAATCCTTGTTGACAACACAACTATACTTAAACATGAAAACAATAAACAAAAACTAAAAATTCTTGAAGCTATATACATAAAACAGTTGAAACCTAACCTGAACAAAATAAACTATGAAATCTCCACAAATATTCTTAAATGCCTATAATTGATAACAGAAGCCATTGGTTTATATCAACGGTTTCCCATACTTAATACTTCTCGAATTCACTCTCGCGTGGTCATGTGTGACATGAGCTGCTGTGCGATTTTCGCTTGTGTCTCGTATACATGAGTTTGTCATTGCTTGGAAATCTTTCATGCAACAAAAAAAGACTATTTTTATTGTTTTGTCTGTGTATTGTTTAATATATTGAAATGTAATTGTCATCTTTGATAATGGCTTATGTAAGCCAAAAGCTTAGATAGGATTAAAAAACATGTATCAATATCGTGATTTTCTTTCAATGATAATGTTATTAATCTGATCAGACAATATGAAAGGAATTTACTTAAATAGACAAAACTTGTCTATATTATTTAATGGAACATGCATCAATGAAAAATATATATATATATATATATATATATATATATATATATACATATACACACATACACACAAGTAATATCTCATGAAGATGAAGGCAATTTATACTCAATTTGAGAGATTTATTTAAGCTAATTTTTGAATGACATGAAAAAGAAAAAACCATTATAAACAAACTTAAAAACAAATAGCACAAAAATTAAGCTTTTCATTCAATGTAAGTGTAAATTAAACAATTTAGAAAAAAAAAAAAAAAAATCTAATATTGAGAAATTCACATCAAAAAAATGTAAAATTTAAATGTTTTTTTTTTTCCTTGGATATGATTTTGTCAAAATGTGGTACTTTATTGCTGATAGCAATCCACATGTCTGCCTGTGAATTCATGCGATTTCTAGATTTTATCTTGATTGACAGAAGAGAACTAAATCCAGTATGTGGTCGCAAATGGGATAAGGACACCAAGTGCTTTATCACAAAGTCTTGGAAACATTCATTGCTAAACACCAATACTCCTCCAAAGTCTTGCTTTCAAATTGTATTTCAAAATTTTCACGTTTTGTCCGTCACTGTTAAAATGGCTAAAGGTATCAGCATAAATAATAAACAAATAAATTTGAATTTTTAACCATTAAAGTTTAAAACATTTAAATTTATTATTTTTGCTAAATTACCAAATCAAAGATTTCTCACCCCTTAAAAGGGAGTGCGAGCATCCCCAGTTATCAACAACTGGTTTTGGGGTTTTTTCCCAATACACACTATGCTTTTGGTTTTTTCACTTATTATTAAGTATCCATTTAAATTTTTGGAGATTGTAGTTATCAGGGAAACAATTAAATGGAAGGGAGTTCCACAGGTGAGAAGTGCGAGAAAAGAAACTGTTGAAGTGGCAGTTGTATTTAGCTATTTCTACAGCAAAAAGATGTGGTCTAGATGCCAATCTAGTAACACGCTTAAATTCATGTAGTTGGGCCAAATCAGTTGCCAAAAAAATATTTATAAAAAAGAGAGGGCAGCCATGTCAGATCAGTGAGAAAGTGGCTGAAGTCAGCATAATCGACCCTAATCATGTGCGGTCATGTTTGCCAACGACAGTTACATTCGGGTTTATCCTCGTTAACAGTGGAACTGATTGGCATGTCTAGATACAGGCCTCTCTGCAAATGGGCAAGATTCGTGTCTTTCTAATGCCAATAAAAGCAAGTGAAAAAAAAAACAGCAGTTGGCAAGAGATAGTGTGTTGTGAACTTGGTTTCATCGGCATTCTTGTTCCTTGAGTTGCTGTGATTTCCAAGGTAATGTTATTTTTGTTACCACCCATCTCTTTCTACATATTAACCACCCCCCCCAGTTGCTGGAAAAGAAACTCAGTTAGGTGTTTACCCCCACCCACCCTCAACACACTCTTGCTGTATATTACAACAAAATATAAAAAGGTAATTGCTAATATTGGACTAACGCCTGCCATCCCCACACAGAAAAAGAAATTTAAAAAAAAAACCTGACACCGTTATTGAATTTTCAAAATTTGTGGGCAAGATCAGTAGAAATGTCTTCTCAATACAAGATCTGAGCATAGTTAAGTATGACACAAGGTCATATTTATAGAGAATATAGCAAAGAACATGTTCAGATGAAATGGCTTTTCATACAAAATTGTTGACAGTGCTAGGTATGACATAAGGCCAGATTCATTGAGAATCTATCAAAGAACAGGCTTTTGAATCTTATTCCAGTTGTTAATGGATTTCTTAATGTATTCATAAAATCCGATGTTTGGAAAGATGACCAAAACTATAAATCAACCATTTGCCACTGCACAGAATACTGCTGCCATACATGGTCTGGTGTCTGTTGTTCGTCTTAAGGTCCTTGATAAAATTCAGAGACAGATAGGCAATGTGGTTGACCCTGATCTTGCATCTCATCTACAGTCACTCACTCACAGATGTGTTATCGCCTCCCTCTGTCTTTTCTACAAATACTTTCATGATAACTGTTCCGACAAGCTACTTTTGCTAGTTCTCAGACTACATGAATTTAAGCGTGCAACTACGCTGGCATCTAAATCCCACCCTTTCACTGTCAAAACAGTTACATGTGGCTGTCTTTTCTACTCCAATAGCTTCATGTCTCACACCTCTCGTCTGCGGAATTCCCTTCCTATTACTTGTTTCTCTGATAGGTATAATCTCCAACTATTCAAATGTAAGGTCAATTGACATCTCATGATGCCTTGATCTATTCCCTATCCTCCTCTTCATCCTTTCCTCTTTCATGCATCTTTACTATCGCTCCCACTCTCTGTAACCCCTTGTGTGCTAGTGGCATCCCGCCTTGCTTGGGGTGAAATTCTTAGAGAAAAAAAAAAAAAAAAAAAAAAAAAAAAAAAAGTCAAATTTTATTTTATTTGAGACATGGTCATTTTAAAACTGATGTTAATTTTTGCGGGGTGGAAAGTAATAACAATAATGTAGTTTAACATCCCAAATTAGATGCTTATTGAACATTCATGTATTTTTCTAAAGCCAGGGATTGGCATTCAGAAAAGAAGCCTACAGTAAGAGTTTCTAGGTCTATTCTAAGAAAGGAGTAACGGCAAATGAGATTTGATTTCGGCTTGTAAAGCATGTGAAATAACATGCACCCCACCCCGCCAAGCACCAAGGAGGGTGGGGAAAACATTCCAAAAGAAAAAACACTGTTAGGGAAACAAAATCCTTGGCAATGAAACAATTTCAATTTTAAGAATTATTTTGAGGAGGTTTTTCTTGTTTGTTTTTCAAATAATTTCAGGAAGAGATGTGCTAGGGTTGTCAAATTGGCTTCGGGTTTCATTAACAATGCTTTTAATTCTATTTTATTTGCAAAATTTATCAGAGACCTTTAAGAAATGAAAAAAAAAAAAATCACAGCTCTTGAAACACAAAACTGTATTGTTCACCTTTTGTTTAAAAAGAAAAAACAAAAAAAAAAAAAGGCACAAAAAGAAATTGCTGACTTCATTATTTATAGAATTCTACTGCAAAATAAGCAAACATAGTTAAGTAGCGAGATGTTCTTGCAAACAGGCTGGTCCTGTGTTGTAGACAAAAAGAGACTTCAAAATGGGGTAACATTAGAGGAACAATAAAGAACTACTTCAGAAATACACCGTTCACTATATATATATATATATATATATATATCACATACAGACAGTCACCAACAAATGGAATCACTGTTTTTTTTCGTTTTTCTTAACAGCTGCAGACAACCATTGTGACTGCCACTTCAAACTCATTCTTAAATACCTGCTAAACTCATGAATATTCCATAACAGGTTGAATTTATTATTAGCACACAGAAGTAAGTGGGTTAAAAAAAAAAAAAAAAAAAAAAAAGGACCTCAACACAAGAATAGCAGAGCATTAATATTTATCAAAATCTTCCAGTGTAAGTCTAGCCAACCACAACCAAGCTATGCAAGCATTCATCAGTCAGCATTGGTCCTTTCAATCATACTGGCATTTATCTGCCCTGTCCCCTGGATAGCTGAACGTGTTATAATCAGAGTAGCTGGTGAATCTTCTATGTGCTGTGTCTCTTCAGGACATTGGCAAGCATGGTTCTCCATGACTTCCTGCCTTTTGTAGCTCTTAATTTTTTTTCTTTTTGCTATCTCTCCTAATCCGTTCTGCCAACACAAGCTCATTAAGTAGATTATAAACTATTTTTCAGTCTATTGACTTAATGATGTCCTGTAAGTATCAAATTTTCCTAGCCCTCTTTCCTCAATATGTACCCTAGAAATGTCAACTGTGATGTTAAGTATAAGTATCCTGTTCTGTTTGCACAGTACAGAAACTGAATTATTTTCCTTCACTTTCTTTTTTTATTTCGTTGATTGGTTCCCCTATTTTTTTTATTTTTTTTTACCCACTTCCGGTTAGCCCTTAGTTACCACCGAGACCCTCACAGTAAAAGAACGACCCCTTAGTTTTTTTTTTGTTTTTTTTTCATCTTTCTAATCTTACCCCCAACATTACCCTCGCTGGTATGTCACTTTTAATGCCTTTTCTTTACTTTGGTCTTCTTTATTATTAACCCGTTACTATTTCAACATTTGTTTAATGTAACCGTTTATTTTACTTTTGTATTTGTGTGTGTAATCTTTTTCAACACGTGTTTTTTTTTTTTACCCCTTTATCCACGTGTTTTTCAAATGTATCTTTTCATGTAACTTTCTCCCTTTTCGTGAACTCACTGCAACATTGAAAGATATTCCTGTAGCGAAATTTATACATATTCATGTAAGCAAACAATTAATTACCTTCCTTTGCCCATTCAGGCAAATGGTCTTCCTATGTTCAAACCTCTCGTTGCTTTTATCAGATTCTTTTTTTTTAACCTTTTTTTGTTTTGTTCGTTATTCAGACTAAACTAGTCTTAGATGTGTATTTATTTTATTTTTCTCGTTTTTACCCCTTTTGGTTTTTAATAAACCTGCCAATGAACAGGACTTCGTCGTCAGTTTTAATTGCCAATTGACTGTCTTTATATATGCACGCGTATGAGATGGGCACAGTCTGGAGGCTTAACATATCTTTCGGGTTTCCATTTTCTCTAGTTGTTCATATGTTCAGTCCATGTTATTCTAAACATCCTCGTTTAGAAGCACATTTCAGTTGTCTCAAGTCTCCTTGTCCAAAATCCACTGCCATATAGAAGAACTAATATTGTTTCTTTTGGAATGTTTTCCCCACCCTCCTTGGTGCTTGGCGGGGGATGCATGTTATTTCAAGCAAGCCGAAATCAAATCTCACTTGCCGTTACTCCTTTCTTAGAACAGGCCTAGAAATTTTTATTGTAGGCTTCTTGTCTGAACAATCCCTGGCTTTATAAAATTACACAAATATTCAATAATCAACTAATTTGGGATGTTAAACTACATTATTGTCATTACTTTCTGCCCCCTAAAAAGTTAACATCAGTTTTAAAATGACCATGTCTTGAATAATAAACAAAATTTCACTTTTCCTTTTTTCTTTTTTTGACGCATTTCACCCCAAGCAAGGCAGAATGCCACAAGCACGCAAAGGGTTACAGAATTTAGTAAGTTTTGTCTTTTTGCTATCTCCCTTAATTCCCATTCAGCTAACCACATGAGCCGCTTTCCTTGGGCTCTCATCTTTAATATGTCCTTTGAGTGCCACATTCTCCAAGCTCTCTTTCCTCAATATTTACCCTAGAAATTTCATGTCTTTCTGATTCTAAGTCCTTTTGTTTCTATTTCCGCTAAAACTTCGTCATTGCTCATATGTCCAGTCCATGGTATACTCATCATCCTGTAGAAGCATATTTCAGCTGCTTCAAGTCTCTTCTTCACCTGTAAGAAGATTGTCCAAAATCCACAGCCATATAGAAGGAATGATACAACAACATTCAGTACTTTTTTTTTTTGTTTCTAACAAACTCATAATGAACACAATTAGCTAAATACATTAAAAGAGGGAATGTCAATATGGTCATAAAAGAATTAGTGCACACAGAAAAGCAACAGTCGTGGTCAGTTAGACCGGCTGATCTTTTGAGAGGTATAGCACTCCTATTATGCGAAGATGATGAGGCAAAGTGGAAAATTTAATAACGTATTTCATTGGAGTGTATATGATCTCTCTGGCTTCCTCAGGTTAGAAAGAAAGAAATCAGTGTCTAGGGAAAATGACTTGGGATCTATGACAATAAGTGGGTATCATAAATCAAATTAAATTATCTTAGCTCATCAAATCCCAATGTCCTGTCTTAAGAGTGTGTCTATCCATCAGTTTGTTTCTTTTATCTATATTAGAGCTGTTTGGTATTGTTGGATTTTAAATCAGGGATTATTTTTTTCAATGTATGTTATAATTATGAGTTTTTTTTTATTTATGCGTATTCTATAATTACGATCGTAACTCAGAAATATAAATTGGCAACCTGAGATTGAATTCCAGCTTAGGTTGGTATACTCTTCCCCCACCCCAAATACCTTTGTTGAGAAAGAATATAAAATCTATCTCCCCGACAGCTATAAGTTAAATAGAAGGGTGTACTGGACTCCTGCCTTCAGATGGAAATCAGTCCAGAAGAAAAAAAAAAAAAAAACAAACCTTAATTCAAAACCAGCTTGAAGAGGGATGGGCAGCAAAATGATATCTTACCCTAGATACTTCATTGTTGCTTTGGTTACAGTACAAGGGGTGCCCTGATGATCCTAAGGCAGTGGTTCTAAAACTTTTCTCTGGTTCGCATTTTCAAAATAAAAATTTGCTTATACATCAAATTTTTATTTTAAAAAAACAGAGAGAGAGTAAAAGGTAAAGAACTGTGGAATCCAAGTCATAATGTTATCATTGATAACTCTCTCCTCCAATTTGCAAACCGTAGTTACTATATTCTTAATACTTGATATAATGCAAAAATATCACAATGTTAATATCAGTCAATAATTATTTATAACTATTTATACTGGGACTCATACATGCAATTACAAATAATCCGTAATAATATTTTGAAATCATTTTTTGACATATGAATTTTTTTTTAGAACAGTTTCTAAATCTTTGTCTTTCATTCATTCTGCCTCACCTATCCTATTTTTGATGCACATATGAATCATGCCGCACTATTTGAGAACAGAAATCTCTTAAAGTTAAGTGTTTAAAAAACTATCATGCTAATTATAATATTGAGCAACAACTGAAGATTTCACTTGTATATATGCTCTTTTTTGCATTGCGAAATGGCTGCAGGTATACAAAGCACACAAGTTATCAAGCTTATTGTGTTTCAGGCAAAAGAGTTGGAAATTTGTTACAAGAAGTGTTTTCTTAGAGTTTAGCATCCCAAACTATCATGGTTGCTTTCAAATTTTAGATGCTGCTCATGTAACAATCACAATTTAAAAAACACAAACACTAAACAATGGGATCACAACCAGAATCTGGAGATTTTGTTGGCTCATTTTACTACTCCCCAGGAGGTAAAAGACTTTCTGCCATGCTTTATTTTCACAAGATTCAGAATAAATCAAAAATGGTGTATTGCTTAAACAGGAGTAAAGAGTTATCAGGTCACAGATGTGCAGGTGGCATAATGGATAACGGGTCAGAAGGGGAAACCAGATAGAGTCCCAGTTAGGTTCATTATATTCAGTTATGCACAAATACCCTTGGGAAAGATAAATCCACCTCTTCTCCCCCCCCAAGTTATGGGTTAATTAATAGGACATGTACTAGTAAATCATTAACCAACCCAAAAGGCTTACAAGCTTAAAAATGTTTTATGGCTTTAAATAACCTACAAAAGATTGATAAGCTGGAAAAAATAAATAAGTAAATAAAATCATTAAAACAACCTCTGATCACTGACTGCCTACTCTCCTAATGTCTCTGCTCATCTCTACATCTCCACGGATGGATTGTCAGAAGCAGTTAATGTAGCCTGACTATATACTGTATTCCACATATGCTAAGACATTTCCTTCCCAGAAAAAAAAAAAAAAATTATATATATATATATATATATATATATATATATATATCTCACCATTTCTTAGCTTTGAAAATTCAAGTTGTACAGAGGAGTTTTCCAACCATCACAAAATACAAGCAATCACAGACCCTAGACTTAATATAAGCCTACAATTATCAGTCATATGTGATAAATACCGTATCTCCTGTTATATATATATATATATATATATATATATATATATATATATATTATCACAACACACACTACACAGTTTTTTTTTTTCTAGTATTGAGGATAACCATTAAGCAGCTTCCTTTTGGTAATGCAAGTCTTTTGCTCATCTAGGCCAGGGTTTCTCAACCTTTAACAATGCATGGACCACTTTTGCTATTAATTTGTTTCTGGTGGATCCCCCTCATAATGATTTGATGAAAAAAAAAAAAAAAAGCCTATTTTATTTTTTTACCAACAGATAAGTTTAGGAATTGTATATGCTTTATTCTGAAGTAAAACTCATTTAAGGAAAATAAACTTTATGGAACATTTATGTATAGTAGTAAAATAACTCAAATCATTTAAAAATATGTGAATGATTAATAAATTAGAAAAAAAAAAAAAAAAAAAAAAAAAAAAAAATGTAGATTTATTCAATGAGAACCCTATCATTGAGTGTCAAAAAAAGGTTAACACTGTTAATCCTCCATGTGTTTGTGTGTGTGTGTATATATATATATATATATAAAAAGAAAAGAAGAGAGATTGCATAAACGTTTTTGGTTGTAACGTGGATTTCCACATTACAACCAAAAACATTCTAATTCTCTTCTTCTTTTTAATATACAAACTTTTCTCTTGTTGGTACCACTACAACCTTTTTCTCATATATATATATATATATATATATATAAAAATACTTCCTTTACATATCCTCAGTTTTCATTCAACAACTTTTACAATCAAAACTTCCAGTAGAGTAAAACAGATGTTGACTTACATTGCATGATCTTGTTTTCTGCTAATTTTAGAGTTGGCTTTCTATTTTTAATATAGTGTAGATTACTGTAGAAATTCCAATTCTTAGTTGCAACAATCGTTCCAAAGTGAAATTCTTCTATGGACCACTAAAATGTTACCGTGTACCCCTAACTTGCTGTTTTTTGTTACACAGATCCCAGTTGAGAAAAAAAATGATACAATACAGTATCATCACTAACCTTAAGTACAAGTTGTTTATAATGTGAATAAATATAACTGCATGCTAAACTTTCAAAAATCTAATTAATATACATATAATTAATAACAACAAATATAGAAACCACATGACTGGAATTCCGACTTTCCAGCTGAATGGCACTTAATCCCAAAAGTTTACATTCATTTATTTACTATATCTCTACATGTAGACAGCAGATGGTTACTATCTGGAATTTACAGGCAGTCATAAAACATCAGTTACTTCAGACCCAGATAACTTTTTCTTTTTTTTAAACTAATAGTTCAACCAATACAAAGCCCAGGGGTTACTCAAAGTAGATTACTGAGTGAGACTGTAAAGAAGAGGGGAAGTAAGAGAGTATTATGAGAATAGACATTGTTTGACTTGGGACTTAAAGATACCAACATCATAGTTGTCAAGGAAGCACTGTCTCGAGAGTGTTCCAGTTTTGACAGAAGCTGGGACTTGCTTTTTAAAAAAGGCACACAATGGGAATGGGGATGGTTTGCTACCATTAACATGGCCGGTTCAAGTGGAATGTAACTCGTCCAAACATCTGGCACAGTAATAATGATATAGTAGTGAAAAGCTGGTAATATTTCATCTGTGGGATAAGGGTTGAAGGATTACAAAAAAAAATTTGTTACCCACACGGCAGCCTAAGTGCTTTTGGACTTTTTGGAGTTTGAACAGTGAAGACTGTGTAGCCCCAGCCCAAATATGGCAGCAATAGTCCATTCTTAATCCAATAAGGAGTTAGGCATTTTCTGTACTGAGATTTTTACCATACACTTGACTATGTGGATGTACTGATACTATACTGCTTAGGTTAGTAATCTATTTTTTTAGGTCATAATTGAATTTCTCATTAAATTAGTTGGAAAAGAGGTATTACACAGTTTTGTAAGCTGAATGATTAAAAAGTTATGTCTAGCCTCAGTGGAGGTGTGGTCATCTTGGATTTAGGGACCCTGAACATTTAGTGCACTAGGGACTTTTGGGGACTTTATGGATTTTGAATCTGTAGACCATAGGGTAGCATCCCTGAAAAAAAAAAAAAAAAAAAAAAAAAAAAGAGGCTTTTATATTTTGTTAATATTTTGTTAATGAAGGTGCAAAGAACAAGTGGAAATAGATGAAATAGTGGAAGGTATGCAGAAAGAAGATCAAAAGAAAAGAAAAGAGAATGAAATAGGAGAAAGTGTATCCGTTGTTTGAGAAAGCAGGAGAACAGCAATTGGAGATAAAAGACAACGCGAAGAAAAAGAGAATGACAATGGAGAGAAAGGAGAAAAGACAATGCCAAGAAAGGAGAGAAAGACAACGCGAGAGAAAGGAGAGAAAGACAACGGAGAGAAAGGGGAGAGAAAGACAACGCGAGAGAAAGGGAGAGAAAGACAAGAGAGAAAGACAACGCGAGAGAAAGGGAGAGAAAGACAACGCGAGAGAAAGGGAGAGAAAGACAACGCGAGAGAAAGGGAGAGAAAGACAACGCGAGAGAAAGGGAGAGAAAGACAACGCGAGAGAAAGGGAGAGAAAGACAAGAGAAAGGGAGAGAAAGACAACGCGAGAGAAAGGGAGAGAAAGACAAGAGAGAAAGGGAGAGAAAGACAACGCGAGAAAGGGGAGAGAAAGACAAAGAGAAAGGGAGAGAAAGACAACGCGAGAGAAAGGGAGAGAAAGACAACGCGAGAGAAAGAGAGAGAAAGAGAGAAAGAGAGAGAAAGACAAACAGATTATATAAAAATTATCTAATATCTGTTATCTATTTTGAAAATATTTGAATATGTCCTACAATAAAACATTTAACAAAGAACAAATTTAAACAAAGTCAGAAATTTTTTTTTTTTATGTAACATCTTTCAAGTAATATATCTGTTAATAAGTCCAATTGTATTAGGTAACCCACTAATGAGCACATACCATCTGTGAAATTGAATTGGGAAGACAAGTTCTGAACATTTCATTTATTTGTTTACTTGAGATTATATAAGTTTGTCACTTAATTGTTTGATGTTACCTTCAGTCTGATGACTAGTTTCATGTCCATCCACTCTTCAAGGGGGGGGGGGGTTGTACACACACACACACACACAAAAAAATAGCGCTCAGCTACTCATTTCCAAGCTGGCCCATTTGCTGGCTGACTAACCACTCCCTACTGCAGACACCTGCTCAGGCACATTTGTATTTGTTCAACATCTAAAAGAGCCAACTTCTAATTTATACTGCAAATATGCTGAGCAGACTTTAATTAGTTTCTCAAAGGGAGTACATCATCTGGTATGATCAACAGTTTAAAAAAAGGCCAGACACGAAACCTCAGTCACGATGACTTGTGAATTTGTGCTAGCCCTACTATCAACTGCTTAACAGTTTCATCTAATTCAATTTCCAAAGCTTGGGTTAATCTGCCGTATGGTTTTCAGGACTGTACCAAGAGTGATGCACACTGGAATCACCCTAAACAGACCATCAAGAAGTAACCTAACTGACAAATCTAATATGGTGGAATTCCAAATCGCGTCTTGTGGTCAGAAAGCTAATATTTTAACTATTTATTTATGTATGCCACTGTCAAATGGAGAAAAATGGCATGGTTTGGACACATTACAAGACACGACAGCCTGTGCAAGACCGTCATGCAAGGCACCGTTGAATGTGGATGTAGGAGAGGACACCAACACAAAAACTGGTTGGACAAACAACAGACAGGTATGACTGCACCAGAATTGCTGATGTTAATAGACTGTTGTGGAGAAGAGTTAGTGTGTCTTCTGCATTCAGAGATTACAAAAATTAAGGGGATGAGATTTTATATATATATATATATATATATATATATATATATATATATATATATATATATATATATCCCTAATGCAATGAGAATGAAAAATAATATATAAATTCTAACATTCACAGCATTAATCCAAAAGAGGGCTTGATACTAAGAGTAGAGCGATAATTATTTATTTGTCATAATTTTATCCTATAGACAAAACCATTTTTTAACTACAAAGATACAACTTAGTTTCAGTGCAGTTGAAATTCACTGAAACGAAGTTGTATCTTTGTGAGTAAAATGGTTTTGTCTATATGATAAAATTATATATATATATATATATATATATATATATATATATATATATATATATATATATATGCAGCTGACATGTACATCGCTAACTATAAAAAAAATTTCAGTTACTATGTTTAAATTGAAGAGTACTATCTAAGCTCTAATCGAATTTTGGTATACAAAAATTTTAACACACTGATAAAAGGGGCATTAATTGAAGGAAGCCAGTATATCTCACATGTGTGCAATATGAGTTTCATGTTAATTATAATGCTCTGTTTGGCATCCATACACAAACCAAACCAACTGTATGGTTATATAATATGCAGTAATGTAAACATTTATAATTGGATTAATAATAAAAGTAAAAATGAAAGAAAAAAATTGATTCAGCACCCAATCACCTCAATAAGTTTTTGGTAACATCTGGTCAACTTTTGATAGTTTTTATTTTCAACAATATAGATTATGGAATAATTTAAGTAGGAAATTATCCACGAATGGGTCTATTAGTCATTACAATTTGTTGTTAGTAAGATTATTTAACAGATAACTACTGTTTTAGTAAATTCCATTTTTCTCCTCTGGTGACCATCGGTAGAAGCAGACAAAAATGATAAACTTGAAAGACATTGATACAGATTTTGATTTAGATAAATGTGCAAAAGCAACATCCAAGAAAGGAATAATTACAAAAACAAACTCAATAGATCTAGATTTTGTCACAAGGATTAAGGAACTGGAACAAGAAGCCTATGAATATCTAGGAATCAAGGAAGGAGATGGAATACAGGGAGAAAGAAAAGAATACTACAGGCATGTGCGTCTGGTGTTAAATACAGAGTTGAATCCACAAAGCAGAATATCGGCTATAAATACTCTGGCTGTCACTGTGGTACAATACAGCTTCAACATCCTTAATTGCATCATAGTGAATGGATGTCAAAACAAGAATATATTATTTTAGTGTTTTGACACCTCTAATATTTTTAACAGCCGATGTAAACTCAAGTAAAACAACCTAAGCAGAGTTTTATTTTTCCATATAACATTAAAGAAAAACTTACATATCTTCAAAAACTGATGACTGTGTGATTAACATGTAGCTGCATGTGATATTTCTAATTTATTCCCATCTATTTCTTTAAAGAAAAAATTATTCTGAAGATTTCAGGTTTCAAAAACACAAAAAAAAAGACATTTATGCAAGACTTCTCACACATCTTTCAAAGATAAGGAGATAAATGGAAGGAATTTAAGTCCACTCAGCTGTTGGAGTTTAATAGGAATTTTGTCTAGTCCATTTTGAGTGAACTTAGGGGGTTAGTGCTTCAGGATTCAGGTCTCCAGTTCACCTTTGAATTGGGAAACACAAAAATTTTATAAATGAATTTAGATAGCCATAAAAGTAGTCCTTTAAAGAGTTGACCAGCCATGTGGCTTTGGGGTTGTACCAAATCTTCCAGAAAGACAAGTGAATGGAGGTGGTGGGACCCCAGGGTTATCTTTATAAGCAGAGAGAAGCAGGAAGTCAAGAGGAAAGTGGGTCCAGTCACGAGAGAAGAAGGTATGTGACTAGAGAAGTTAGAGCTGCCCAGCACCCAGTGACAGAAGGACTAGTAGTGAGGAATCAGGAGTAGCCAAGGCCAGTGAAGTTATGGAAATAGTAGCTTACCTCTCAAAGCTGAAGGAAGGACCCCACGTTTAACTGAGAAATCATATTGTTGCTACTTCCCAACCAGAGAGTCTTGAAAAACAATTTTCTTCATATTTTTTTTTTTCTTTGTTGAAAGTGATCACAGCCAAGAAAACAAGCCTGTGCACATAGTGAGTTGAGTGTATATACAAATACAATCAACTTTGGATGTCATCACAGGAGAAGTGAATGACGAAGGATCAGAGAACGTAGTCACAAAACTTGTCACAATTCCGCCACGAATGGCATCACATGTGTATAATCTTCCTTAGCGAAAATTGCAATGGTTTAAAATGATGAAAAAATGATTTTCACTGAAAGTTTATGAAATTCTAGAAACATTGTACACTAGTTACATTAGTCAAACTATTGTCTGAATCTTTGTTGCCATGTTTATCATGTTTCAGCTGTTGCACGCTCTGGGCTTCTTCAGGTGGTTGGAATGTCAAACTGAACCCTTTATTTCGCTCACTGGGGTAGACTGTTCTAGTTCCACATGCCATGTTGTTGTAGAGTAGTTTCACAGTGGAGGCTTGTATTTCACTAAGTCGATCCTAAAATAGGTTCGACGTACAAAATGTTAGGAACTTGATAGGTAATGACGCAGAGAAATCTAGTGGTGGTTGCTGATACTTCTAGTATCCGACTAACGGTTGTCCGACATCAACTGACTGACCAACTCCCTGAGCGACTGCTACTACTCCTACTTATTATAGGTGGGAGAGTCTATTAACTATAGAATAGGTGTGTTCCACTATAACACATGTCTAATGGATGTCAGTTATCTCCTGTTAATTCCCCTCTCAAAGTTCTCCACCACCTTAACCAGGTATTGAACTCACACTCTTTGGGTCCTGTCGCTGGATCTAATTAACACCTTTATCCACTGTGCCATGTGTCCTTGTTGAGATAAAGATGATGACAATAGTCTGAATAATGTAAATAGTGTACATAATACCTCATCTCAGAAATATAGACAGATACTAAAGAAACATTGTACTTAATCATTTGCCCATGGATGTGGTGATGTAAGAGACAGTGTGAGTGAACAACTGAGACTAAAACTTTTAAAGAAATGTTATTTTCATTATGAAATTAAGTGCCATTTAGAAAGACCAAATGGGCCACAGTTAACCCATGACTGCCCTAAATCATAGGACACATCAACCGATATTTATTTACTTCAACATTCACGTGGATTACTTCAGAACAGGTTATATCAAGTTGAAACATGATAAATAGATTATCTTGGATTGTCTTTAGCCAATGGACAAAATTGCTAGGAAAATTAATCAAAGTCATTTAACAAATAAAAATATTGTTAACAAGATTATTTTGCTATCATCCTGTTTTCCCGCCAGACTAAGTTAAATGAATAATCAGAATTGAATTTAGCTTAACAAGCTTGGAGGTCTTAATTGAATTAAGAGAATTCTAAACTGTACATCAACAGTAAGGAAAGGAATGTCTTTGATTGGATATTGATCCAACTATTTGGAAATTGTTTATGTTATTGAATTGTAGATTAAATTGATTCAGCCCGGAAACGAGATATGATTTTGTTAAGAGAGAAAGCAAAGTACTTTTTATATCAATGAGGCATCTAGCTACACAAGCAGAGATAGAGAAAGACAGAGAGAGACAGAGAAAGACAGAGAAAGAGACAGAGAAAGAGACAGAGAGACAGAGAAAGAGACAGAGACAGATAGAGAGAAAAGTTTGATGCCCCTATGTCCTTAACAGGTTATGGGACATGAATCTTTCAGAGGAGCAACTGGAGAATGGTCGTTGCTATCTAAAGATGGAAACAGAACCTGGTTTGTTTGAAAAAGAGTCTTGACAAGATAACAGTTATGGAATCATCTGCCGAGAAATTAGGTTATTATATCATCCCATTGCAAAAGGTCTCATCCCTGACATGCCATGATAGCTGACAAAAAAAAAAAAAAAAAAAAAAAAAGAATACTTGAGTCAGAGAGCACCCAGGCAGATACCAAACAGTGGTATAAAAAAAAAAGTTGACCCTTATCACCCCCTTGATCATAAAACGGGTGAAAGCAATATTAATTTCTGTGATAATGTAATCTAAATTGTACTTGCTAAATTTACAGCTGCAGATATAGATAATATTCACCCAATACAAGGCCCAAGATGCACTCAAGATAGAGGGTTAATGTATGGAGTTATATTAGCATAGGAAAGGACAAGTATTAAGAGTAGTGATCTGAAGTACACTTTAGAATTGGAAAGGTAATCCTAAACATGAAACAAGAGATAAATTTCTATTCCTGTTTACAACACCAAGGACAAGTGTGAACCAGACAATAGGCAAACCTAGATAATGAATAAAAATTTATGTAAGATAATTTTGGCTAACTCAAATCAACATGACTGGGAAAAAAAAAAAAAAAAAAAAAAAAAAAAGTTAAAAAGACAAGGTCATGGGAAAAACTGTCTTTTTGACAGTTTTTTTTTTTTTTTTTTTTTTTTAAACTACCTTCACTCCTCAGCGAGGTTTCAAAAAGCAAGGAATAGAATTGTAATAAAACCTATAAAAATGAACTTATACCGTTTTTTGCTCTTAAGAATTTACAAAATTATTGGATTGTTTATTTACAAAAATAATTTTATATTTACAACATTCACAATGCCAAGACAAAACTAATGTAATGCTATATTTATCACTTAATGATTTATAAAGCAATACTTTTTTTTTTTTTTTTTATTATTCATAAACATTTACTAAATGATTAAAATATGCAAATTGTGAGGAAATCCTTATTTAACATTTTATAAAATTCAAATCAATTGAAAATTAGGTGATGTTTTGCCAACCATTTCAATAGTGTAAACAATCGATCTAATAGTGTTTATTAGTTTTTGGTTAATTCTCAAGAACAAAGAAAACGTATAAAGTCGCTTTCAGCATATGTTTAGTCATTATTAAAATTCTAATCATTGCTTTTTAAAAACAAACTGACAAAGAGTGAAGACAGTTAAAACTTGCGGTGTCACAGCAAAACAAAACAAAACAAAAAAAAAAAAAAAAACAACTTTTGACTGTCTTTTTATGGGTACAAAAGTCCATGTTTGTCCATTTTTGTCTTTCAGATTTTAAATAGGTACCACCCAAAAAAAAAATAAAAAAAAAAAAAAAAAATAAATACATGGTAGGGGAGGAAAAAAAAAATTGTATAAAACAAAACAAGTTTAGTGTCAAAGACTGTACTGGAAAGATTATTTTTTATGCAATTTTTTTTTTTTTTATCCATTTTATAAGTTTGGAAATTGGTTTAAACAATAAATATCTATGGATAATATGAGCATGTTTTTGTGGTGAGAAAAAAAAGAGAAAAAAAAAAACGGTTTGAAAATTCTTGCAAAAATCAGATAATTGTCACATTTTAATTATTAGGTTGGTGCAAAAATAATGACGTAATAATGTTGTTTTTGGATGTATTTTTCTAACGTCAAAAAACGACATTATTACGTCATTATTTTTGCACCAAACTAATTTTTTTCTTTTTTTTATGTAAAACCCATTTAGGTTTTATTAAAATTCTAAGCATCACCTTTTAAAACAAACGTTGTTGAGGGAGTGATGGTGGTTAAAATAATATTAGTATCAAGGGGGAGGAACAAAAAAACTTTTTTTTTTTTTTTTTTTTAGACACTAAGGTCCAAATTTTCCATAATTTTAAATGAATAGATAAAATAAAAATAATTGATGTGAAAATAAATGCTTGTAAAAGCTTTCAATTTGAATGCCCTATTTTCTCAGGTAGAGGCATTCAGTACCAAGAGCAATTTACATAAATTTACGTAAATTGTTTCTTTTTTTTTGTTTCCGCAACTCTGCATTCAAGATAAGAATTTACATCTTTGAAAGATGCTTGTTTTCTCATTGAACACCGACCTTGAGAAGACAAAGATGAGGCTTTCAGATTCTACTGGAAAATCATAGATTACTGTTGAAGTTCATTCATTTGTGCAACAGAAGAGGATCATTAATGAAAAAGCTTTATGGAGAAATAGCAGCTTGTTAACCATTACACAACCATGAAGTGACAAGATTATCCTGCAGGCATTGATGACATTATTCTTAAATCTGACTTCACAAATTATATATAATATAAATAAATATATATATATATATATATATATATATATATATATATATATATATATATAAATAAATAAAAACCTAGGTTTATCTCGGTCTGCTCTGCGGTTGTATTGAGCTCTTTTGTTAGTTAGTTGTTTACTCGTATCGGGGTTTTTTCTTTGGGCTTCAAACCTGTATCTGTGCAATTTTTTTTCGACAGACTTTCATGTTTCTAGCTCTTTCTTTTTTTAACTTGAGATTGACTTGATTAGCCAAAAATCAAAAATTTGAGTATAGTTACCTATATTTGTGTGTGTGTGTATATATATATATATATTTTTTTTTACACACACACAAATAAATAAATCATTAAAACTGACAAGGTATGATGGGCTTTTTTTAGTTTTTTTTTTTTTTTAATTTTTCCTGTGTTTGTACATATAAAATCTAAATAGTGCAGCCACTCATATCTGAGGTTGCCAGTCTACTAGAGTGGTTAGCTAATCCCCCATTGCAGATGCTTGCTCAGGCACACTGTGTTGGTTCAACACCCAGAGATCATCTATGGTTTATACTGCAGCTATACTGATTGGACCCGAGTTACAGTTTCTGGGAGAGAACATGTTATCAACAGTCTGAACAAGGCAAGCACACTAAGACCCTCGGTCACAATGACTTGTGACTTCACGACAGCCCAACTACAGAGGGCTTCCAAGGGTTCAGCCTATCCAATTTCCCTCACAAGGCATGGGTCAACCCATGGTAAGGTCTTCAGGCACTTTTCAAGGTGCAGCACATTGGGATCACCTCCTCCTGACCAACATCAAGAAGTCACCTCCCTGACAAATTGACTCTGGTGAGATTTAAACCTAGGGTCTCAGTCAGAAAGAGAACATTCTAACCATATGGCACACATATATAAAGAAAAGCAATAATAACAAAGTTGCAATATGAGCTCTGGTAAAAAACATGAAAGGATAACAGCAAAATTGGAATATGAGCACTGGTAAAAATGGTTGCTGAAAACATTAGGTTTATAATACCCAGAAATTCATACCCAGATGTCCTCAAGGACACATGGCACAGTGGATAAAGGCATTGGTTAGATCCAGTGACAGACCCAAAAGAGTGTGAGTTCAATACCCAGTTAAGGCAGTGGAGAACTTTCAGAGGGAAAATTAGCAGGAGATATACATTCATCAAACATGGCACTAGAACAGTCTATCCCAGTTCAGTTTGACCACCTGAAGAAGGCTGGAGCATACAACGGCCGAAATGTTGTGATAAATATGGCGACAAAAATGAGAACAATACTGGATAATGTAAATACTATATATATATCAAACAAATCCTTTTATATATATAAAATATTCACTTTTATCTGATGAAAGATGTCATCTGTCTTTTCAACCCCAGGTTGGAATGAAATAAAGTTCATTCCAGCAATATTAGAGGAAGCGGGATGTAGCTGTGAGGAGTTGAGATTAGAAGCTAAACCATAACTTGCCAAAAAACACCTAATACAGTGTTTACACTTTTCACTGTCACTGACAAATAGTAGGCGCAAACGAGACAGGGGTCAAAGAAGGAGGGTGGTAAGTATCTATCTTAAAGGGAAGGAGTTTTATTTAAAAAAACAACAAAAAAAAAAAAAAACAACTATATTTCTGAGGACAAATTGTGGGTATTAGAAGAAAAAACAAATCTTTACTTAAAATTAAGGGAATTAAAAACGAACCCCAAAATAAATTACAATACATACATATATATAAATATATATAATTAGATAATTATATATACATATTTAGGGTATTAATTATATTTGGTTGGGTTTATAGAATCTTTTCTTTGTTGTCTGAGTATATATAATTAATAATCAATTAAATCCTTTTGCCTCATATGGAGAATAGAGAATTTCAGCAGACGACAAAAGTTATCATTTGTCTTTTCAACATTAGAGAAGGTGGGATGTAGCAGTTAACTGTGAGGAATTGAGATTTGAAGCTATAGTCAACTTTAACCTTGACTTGCCGAAAACACCTAACAGAGTTTACATTTTTCACCGTCGCAGTCAGATGCTAGGCACAAACTCTCTTTTGTGGATCAGATCTAATATCTTAATATTGCAAGGATCCCCTTGGATTACATACCAACAGAATTTTTGGTTAATTTGCAATATAAGCACCAAAAGACCCTGGTATTGAGAATGTACTATCCTGGCGTGAAATTACCTGGTTATTTCAAAGTGACATTAAAACATGGCACTCAATTACCATTTTTGATTTATCGTCAATATAAGATTGATCTCTTTCCCATTGTCTGGCCGTCATTACCAGCATCATATATATATATATATATATATATATATATATATACATACGTTTACCTCAAGTCATAATGTACAGAAGCTTATTTAGTTAACAGCCTTTTTTACAGCTTTTCTTATCTAACTGGTGTTGATTGCTGTACAATTTTTGTGGATGTTATTTTAAAACTCGACCATGCATGACCCAAAGGGGTCAACCTTGTTATATTTTCTATTTACATTTAGTTTCATGAAGAGTTTGTCAAAGTAGAGATATTTTAAAAATACATTTATTTGCAGTTATTGAAGTTGCTTTTAACATTAAAAAAATTGTCTGTTTGATGTTGAGCAATAAGAGCTTGGAATGTCAAAATTTGGAGCATTGGGATTCAATACAATAACAAAAAATTGTTGCGGGGCTGTGCATAATTCGGCCGTTTAGAATAATGAAGCGATTTTCATTGAAAGAATAAAATTCAGTAGAAAAGAATGTAGTTTCAACAAATGAACATTAATATAACAACAAGAATATACGCAATTGATCATAGATTGGAAATTAATTTCTTTTTGTTTGGGTTAATAAGATTCTGAAATAAAATATAAATTCTCTTTGTGTATGTATGTGAGAAACAATGAAATGTTGTAATATATGTTTGTGTGAAAAGTCAATGTGTGTGTGTGTGTGTGTGTGTGTGTGTGTGTGTGTGTGTGTGTGTGTGTGTGTTTTTCATAGTAAAGAGGATACAAGAGAAAGAATTTGTTTCTTCTGTGGACATTGTTGCCATAGCCTGAAGCGGTCTCTTTGAAGTTTGTCAGCACTCACTTTTAGCATGAGGTCGCAAAGTTCACAAGCAAGAGTGACGTGGACATTGATGATAGCTGTGAGTATCCCGTTTGGGGCCGGATTTAGTGTGTTTTATGCACTTTCTCGTAAGAAAATCAGCTCCATACCCCACTTCCTACACAATAATGAATTTACATCTTTCTTTCCTCCACTCTCTATATATGATTTCTGGCAAACACACAAGATACAAAATATAAGAAATAAGATGTGCTTATTTTTTAAAATGAAGTTTTGCAATGAATAGTATCTTTTTTAGCTAATGGAACAGAATCTCACCTTAAAATGTAATTTTTGAAGTTTTAAATTCAAGTAAATTTGACGACACAAAAAACGATAACAAAAATTACAATATGAGCTCTCGTAAAAACATGAAATGATAACAGCAAAAATTGCAATATGAGCACTGGTTAAAAATGGATGCTGAAGACATGACTTCTGTCTTCATGCTAGCACAGCTATCGACCGCCCCGAAGAGTTGCATCTACCCAATTTCACTCATAAGGCTTGGGTCAACCCTGTGATATGGTTTTCAGGCACTTACACACACACTTGTCAAATGTATGCCCCAAACAAAAAAAAAAAAAAAAAAAAAAAAAGCACATATTTATTATTAGTAGAAGCCCTCATCATAAAAACAATCCTCAAGATCAACTCCAGTCATGTAAATTGCCTTGTCAGTAATGTTTAATGGTGCAGATATTAGAGAGGGATTGTGATAGATAGATGTGTGCAAGAGATTTTATTTTCTGAAAATAAAAATTTGCCAAGTACATACTTGAATTGAGAGGGAGAGGGCTGAAGTACCTTAGAATGTTCCATCAATATGTATTACTGAAATGTGCAGTAGTGTAACATCTAGTGACATGTAAAGAGAAATTAGCAGGCCAAGTTGGGGTCATACAAATACACTAGGGAAAGAATAGGAATCCTTCTCCCAACAGATATGGATTAAATAGCAGGACTGACACAGCTCTCTTGTGGCAGCTAGCAGTTAAAAAAAAAAAAAAAAAAAAAATAATAACCTGAAAAGGAATGGTCTTTGTCAGGCTATCTTACCTTACAGGTACCACTGTTATGGATACAGTAAATAGAATTCCTCAATAACCCTAATGGGTTACAAGGCTTGCGATATCAGGATATGTAAACTCATGGGAGGTTGTAACAAAAAAAAAAAAAAAAAAGAAAAAAAAGTTTAACCCTTTATCATCGAACAGTGAACACGCCCAAATACTCCCCATAAATATCATGTCTCAGACCCTCAATGTTTGTGTTATTTGTAATGATGTTGTAATGTTATTGTCATAATATACACAGGGTGGGTTATGCTGAGTTGAACATTGAGAGCCAATATTTATGAGGCAGGTTGAATGCTAAAGGGTTAATTAACCTGCAAAAGGTTGATAAGTCGTAAAGAAAAAATTAACATTGGGGACCTTGATAATTTCATTGCTTTACTATGCACTGCAAATGTTCCAGATATCTTGAAAAAATTCTTCATGGGCAGTGGCTGATGGAGCAGGCAGAAAAAAAAAAAAAAAAAAAAAAAGCGAATAACTCTCCCATAACTATCCAAATTTTTTTTTCTTTTTTCCCTCCATTGGTTGCCCCTTTTTACATCCTACACCCAAAGGACCACCTAAGTAGATGCTGATAGACTTTTTTTTTTTTAAAAAAATCATTTCATCCCAAGGAAGGCAATAAAGCCACTAAGCTACAAGAGGTTTCTAAGTGTTATATAATACGAGAAAAAAATACTATTAAGGAGAGAGAAAAAAAAAAAAAAATTTTTTTTTCTTGACATTAGATAGCTCAACTGTTTAATTAACCAAGTCACTCCTTCCTGACTATAGAGTCTTCCACCTACTGCAATTCACACCTTGAATAAATGATATCTGTTCTGAATGCCTCTATGCATTAACCAAACCAGAGCTCAAAGATGACCTCTCAAGAATTTTAAGAATTCTCTTACAGTTTTCGTTTTAAGAAATAAAGCTGCCAGAAATTTTAAAATTTAGCATTCTGACATCTTCAGCTTTTCCGTCTGTGCAAAATAATTTACAGACATTTACATCAATATTTATATTTCCACTCTCCCCCTACATATAGCCTTATTGGTTCAAGGTGTCGTGCCAGACAGTTTTTCCTTGCCAAAATCTATCTTACATATTTATAATTCTACCATTCATCCATGAACTGAATATTGCTGCTATATCTGGTTTGCTGATTCTTCTGTATGTTCAGAGACATTTGTTGAAATACAAAGAAGAATCAGCAATGTTATCAGTCTTGACCTGGCATCTCAGCTTCAGTCACTTTCCCCACCATAATAACGTAACTTCCCTAGACCTTTTCTAGCAATATTCTCGTGGCGGCAGTTCTGATAAGAAAGATCTTTGGTATCGAAATGTTATGAATTTAAGTTCAGTACTAGATTGACAGGTAGGTCTCATTTTGCATTTGAAATTGCTAGATATAACTAAGTTCTATTGTAAGGGAATCTTCTCTCATACTTATCACTGATAGAACTCTTTACTGGTTTCTTGCTATCCTGTCAACTTTGAGCTTCAAAAATTTAAATAAAAAGGTAAAATAATTATCTTGTCTTAATTCCCATTTTTTTTTTTTTTTTGTTCTCTTTAATGTTTTTGAAAGATGAAATACATTACATATATTTTTTGCCCCTCATTTTGATCACTCAGTTAACCAGCATTATTCTAATAATAAAAAAAATTATATATATATATATATATATATATATATATATATATATATATATAAATAACCCCATGCAAAGTAATAAAGCCATTAAGATACAAGTGGTTACTGAGTGTGAAAGAATAAGGAAAAAAAAAAACTATATTAAGGAGTGAGAACAAGAAAACAAGTGCAATCAAGAAGACAGCAGATAACAACTGATATTGCATTTAAATTTTTGAAGATCAAAGTTGGCAAGAAAAGTATGGAGCCAGAAGGGAGTTCCACAAGCAAAAAATGACAAAAACAATAGAAGAGTCTCCCAAAAGCAATTGAACCTGCATACTCTTTTTTTCAAGTGTGCTATTACCAATTTGGTCATGAGAAGCTATCTTAATCAAGCAAAATTGAATTGTTTATTTAAAAGGAAATGCATCTCATCGGAACATCTACAGATCTATATCAGTCAGCTTCATTTTTATATTCAAGATGTTAATAATTTTTTTTTTTAATCATTTCAACTCAAGCAAGATAAAGCTACTAGAACACAAGAGGTTGTTGAGTGTTAGAGAATGAGAAAAATTATTATTAAGGAGAGAGAACAATAAAAGAACAGGAATTAAGACAGAAGATAATGATTGAAATTGCATTTAAAATTGCATTTTTAAAATTTTAAAGTTCAAAGTTGGCTGGGAAGCAAGAAGTGTGGAAAAAAAAAAATGTTAGCATCAATCTTACGGTTATATCTAGCCATTTCAATGATGAGACCTTGTAGACAATCTAGTACCGTGCTTAGATTCATAAAGGCTAGGTACCATAGAGGAAAGTAATATTTATTTTGTTATAATTATTATTTTTTCATCCTGATTGATAATTTTGGAGGTGGTTCTAACAGAGATATAAATAGGATGAAAAATAAAACAAATAACATATTCAAATGCCAGTGCAATAACATGTAGATTGGGAAGACATCACGTGATCTAAAGACTTGCATCTAGGAACACAAAAGAGATTTGCATTTAGATAAACATTCAAATTCTCTCATATTACACCACAGCAACATATGACAACTTTAATTTCATCAATACCAGCTTTATCAAGAAAAACAGAAAAAAAACAACCATAACTATTTAAAGAGAAAATATATTTATAGCAACATTACCAACTATTTAAAGAAAATATATTTATAGCAACATTACCAACTATTTAAAAGAGAAAATATATTTATAGCAACATTACCAACTATTTAAAGAGAAAAAATATTTATAGCAACATTACCAACTATTTAAAGAGAAAATATATTTATAGCAACATTACCAACTATTTAAAGAGAAAATATATTTATAGCAACATTACCAACTATTTAAAAAGAAAATATATTATTAGCAACATTACCAATATTTAAAGAGAAAATATATTTATAGCAACATTACCAACTATTTAAAAGAAAATATAAAATAGCAATTTATTATTTAAAGAGAAAAATATTTATTACATTACCAACTATTTAAAGAGAAAATATATTTATAGCAACATTACCAACTATTTAAAGAGAAAATATATTTATAGCAACATTACCAACTATTTAAAGAGAAAATATATTTATAGCAACATTACCAACTATTTAAAAGAAAATATATTTATAGCAACATTACCAACTATTTAAAGAGAAAATATATTTATAGCAACATTACCAACTATTTAAAGAGAAAATATATTTATAGCAACATTACCAACTATTTAAAGAGAAAATATATTTATAGCAACATTACCAACTATTTAAAGAGAAAATATATTTATAGCAACATTACCAACTATTTAAAGAGAAAAATATATTTATAGCAACATTACCAACTATTTAAAGAGAAAATATATTTATAGCAACATTACCAACTATTTAAAGAAAAAAAACATTACCAATATTTATAGCAACATTTTACAACAACTATTTAAAGAGAAAATATATTTATAGCAACATTACCAACTATTTAAAGAGAAAATATATTTATAGCAACATTACCAACTATTTAAAGAGAAAATATATTTATAGCAACATTACCAACTATTTAAAGAAAATATATTTATAGCAACATTACCAACTATTTAAAGAGAAAAATATTTATTTATTACCAACTATTTAAAAGAAAATATTTAAACATTACCAACTATTTAAAAAAAAATATTTATAGCAACATTACCAACTATTTAAAGAAAATATATTACCAACATTACCAACTATTTAAAGAGAAAAAAATATATTTATAGCAACATTACCAACTATTTAAAGAGAAAATATATTTATAGCAACATTACCAACTATTAACACACATTTAAAAAGCTACATTGCATCACCATTTTTCTACAGAACCATTATTCATGAATCTAACTTATCACTTCTAAATAGATATATATAAGAAATATACTCTTAAGGTGTGCTATATTTATGGGATAAAGTATTCAATTTCAGAGAGAGGGTGTGTAAATATAAAAGGGAACATTGAAGTCAACACAGAGGCAAAAGGGTGTTTTATGCTAGACGCAATCGTCAGGCCATATATATATATATATATATATATATATAAAATGCTTTATGTACATTATTTGGACTATTGTCCTCATCTTTGTCGCGATATTCATCACAACGTTTCGGCCACTGTACGCTCCGGCCTTCTTCAGGTGGTTGGAATTTCAAACTGAACCCTTTATTTCGCTCACTGGGGTAGACTGTTCTACATTCAGGTTCTACTGGACCATGTGAACTCAATAAGACCTTCGATACAGTTCACAATGGAGAAAGAGAGTAACAACACACTCCCATTCCTGGATGTTTCAGTATCTCGAACAGAGCATAGGTTTAAGACATCCATATACCATAAGCCGACATTCACTGAACAGTACCTCAATTTCAACTCCCATCATCCATAGAGCGTAAAGTTAAGGGATCGTCCGTTGCTTACAACACTGAGCAAAAGTCATGTGGCAACCCAGAGACATTAGATAAAGAATTGGTCAGTATAAGTAGTACCCTACAACATAACTACCCTGGGTACATGGCAGCAGCCTCCAAAAACTGGGATAGGCGGGTACAAGAGGAGGAGGACAACAACACTCAGAAAACAGTCTGCCTGTCTTATGTGAAGGGGTTATCAGAGAAAATACAAAGGATCTGCGGTCCATATGACATCAGGACAACCTTCAAAAGCTTGACAACACTTCGCAGATATCTCTCCCAAGTGAGACCCCCCCATAGAGGAAAACATTACTAAGGACTGTGTGTACGCTATCCCGTGCAGCTGCTGAAAGGAATATAAAGGAGAGACAGGCAGCCCTCTCAAGGTAAGGCTTCAAGAACACCAGAAAGCTGTAATGCAAGGGGAAGTAGAAAAATCAGGCGTAGCTGACCACATATGGAGAGAGAAGGGAGATCACCATGTTGAGATCATAGACAAGGAACACCATTGGAAAATTCGTAAACTTAAGGAATCAGCACATATGCTAGGCCACAAAAATCTCCTGAGCCGACTAAGCATAGAAATAAATACAATATGGGAACCAGTAATAAGGAGTGCCAGAGAAAAGTAATGATAACATAGTTGCAATATGAGCCCTGGTAAAGACATGCAATAATAACAGGAAAATTGCAATATGAGCACTGGTAAAAATGGTTGCTGAAGACATTAGGTTTATAATACCCAGAAATTCATACCAAGGATACATGGCACAGTGGATAAAGGCGTTGGTTAGATCTAGTGACAGGACCCAAAGAGTGTGAGTTCAAAACCTGGTTAAGGCAGTGGAGAACTTTCAGAGGGAAATTAGCAGGAGATAACTGATAACTGACATCCATCAAACATGGCACGTGGAACTAGAACAGTCTACCCCAGTGAGTGAAATAAAGGGTTCGGTTTGAAATTCCAACCACCTGAAGAAGGCCAGAGCAGTGTGATAAATATGGCAACAACGATGAGGACAATAGTCCGAATAACGTACATAATACCTCATCTCAGATATATATATATCTAGGCTGTTCCAATAACAGATTTTAAATGTGAATTAAGTTTAAGCATCTAATGATTTTTTAAGTTCAGAATTTTCAGACACCTGTGTCCTTCATTAAAGAAACGAGAAATAAACAGAGAAATGGGAATTACTCATCGACATGTTTTTGTAGATGGAGTTTTTTCTGGTGGAAATCATTATTAGCAAAGAAACCTGATCTGTATGATCCCTTATTGTGCAAAACTTTTTATGAAAATAAATTTCAAATTTTGATTGGTACAAAAACAATTTTATATATATATATATATATATATATATATATATATATATATATACGCACACATGTATCCAGAAATTGAATTTACTTTCAGTACTTGTGTAATGTTTAAGAGTTCATCTTTACAAGATTAGAAATGCTTCCTAAAAATGGTTTTAGTCTGCTTTCATAATTGTTTATTCTTATCTGAACAATTTAGTCAAGTCAGACAAAAGACTAAAAATAAAACTGATATAAAGATTTTTTTTTTTTTCGGTTTAGTTGTGGGAAGTCTACTGCTGATCTCATTCTTTTCCGTCATTGATGAAAAGAAGTTCAGGTACCCTGCCGAGACAAAGGATCAAGCCTTGATTTCAGAATGGTGATTTTAGAAACGTCACAAGCCTCTTGCTATTTTCAAACGTTCTGATGAGCTATATCGCTTAATTTCACCAGTTCTGACAAAGCCATTCCACACACACACTAGGATGAATCATCCTTATTCCCTTTGTATTCTATCAATAAGGAAATTCCACTTAGACATCTTCCTAAGAATAGGTACTTTATGGAACAGACTCCCGAGAGAATGCTTTCCCAATCACTACTATTTAAGTATATGGTTAACACTCATCTATCCTACATAACCTCATAAACTGCACATCTCCTCTTATGCTCGTACAACTTTCAGTAACTCTCAACCTTGAGTGGCTCTTGGGCCTTCACGTTTGTTTGGCATTATCTCAAAATCAGAACAAATCACTTTTCTCAATTTCCTCCCCACCCTACTTGTGAAGCATATCAGCTCATCCGTTGATAAATACACCCTTCCGCTCCCTACATCTCACTAACTCCTCCCACCACTGAAGACAGGCTGACATGAAATGTTATTACAGAACATTTCATAATTTATTGCTCTTTCATAATTCTGCTTGTGAAACATTGCCACCTACAATTGAGCTTGAAACCTTGAAAATATAGGGTTAGTCCGTTTCCAGCCCAGATTTGCCTCAGATCTGCATTTATCCAATGTTACTTAACCTTTATCACTCTGTATGTGACTTCAGCCACTGTAGATGACTGATCCCTGATCAATAGTGGGTTTGAATTTCATTGTGTTGTCATATCCTGCTATGGCAACAGAAAACAACTTTGAGCGAAATTAACAATACTGCAATTCAGAGGCCTTGAAAATGAATCTAGTGGAAAGGGAAATAATATTAATAACGCAGAGGGCTAAAGGTTAAAGCCTATGAGAATCTACATGAAAATCCTTGTTTGGCACTACATGACCATTATATAGAAGTCAGTGTGCCATAAAACCATATTCAGAATCAGAACCTTGGAAATGGAATTAACCTTCATTACGGTATGTAACTTAATTTGCTGTCACAAATAGTTTATTCTGTCACAGAAGGTGACTGATCACCTGAATGATAGTATGTTTGAATTTCATAGTTATGTTATCATATCCTGCTATGGCAACAGAAAACACCTTTGAGTGAAATTAACATTAAGGTTATTGCAATTAAGAGGCCTTGAAAAAGAATGCATCAGAAAGGGAAGAAATATTAATAATGCAGAGGGCTAAAGGTTAACCTACCCATCCCTACTGGTAAGCTTATTCTTTGTGATCATTGATTAAAAAGGTAGTTCAGGTGCCCAGCTATGATGAGGAATCAAATTTTGTTCTCAGAACAGTGATTTGGGAAATGTGTCGTAAACCAAACGCCTGTGAAATACGAGAAAGCTGCATCATCTGGCCATCGAGCAAAATATGAAAACGTACCAGTGTTTAGCATTAACTTTGTTGTTTTTTTTTCTCAAAACATCCAGACCATGGCAATCTTCTGAGTGGAATGGTCTGAAGTCAAGAATTTATTATAATACACTTGATATTATGGCCCTCCTCTGAGATCCTGCATAGCTTTCTGGCCTTCTCAATCCAAAAGTTTGCCAAACATTGCTTGAGTCATTGGAGTTAGGTTGATAGTTTCTTGCGTGTGTGATTGATTTTACTTTACAAAATTAAAAATTGGTTCTAAAAATAGTTCTAGTTCTTAGTAGTAGTAATAATAATCATAATTTAGATTAGCGTTATATCTCAAAAAAAACAAAAAAAAACAAAAAAAAAAACAAACACACACAATCTCATAAGTCACTAATCTTAGACAGTAGTAATAACAGGGCCCTGAACAGTCCATGTAAATGTTATTGGTGCAGAGAATTGAATCAAGGAGCAAAGTTCAAATTCTTATCATTGCATTCACTTTCACACTAATTGGAATGGCAGGAATCCATATTATCTTTTCCTAGCTCAGTGATTCTCAACCACTCAATCCTCTTAAGCGTGCCACAAAATGTTGTCATGTGGGGGGAGTATTTGAATAAATGAATAAGTATTAAATTTTTATCCCACATTAGCTAAAAAGGCTTTAGTTTGAGTGCAATTTTCCACTTTTTATTTATGTGAATTCAGCTGCTCAACCATAGATAACATCAAAAATAAGTGAGAAAAAAAATAAACTGAAAAAGAAATGCGAGTGCTTATCACAAGGCTGCAGAATTAATTTCAACTTCACCCACTGCGACGCAATTGAGCCCAAACTTTTTTCTTCCTCCAAAACGGTAGATTTTATCAAAATTTCTTTGTTATTTTCGAATTAAGCATGTAAATTTATACCTAAATGGAACTGTTCAGGAAATTTTTATTAGAAAAGGAGTGTGGGTCTTGAAATGCAAATTAGCCTTTTGAGGTTCTGAGCTGAAATTAATTCTGTTACTCTTATGACACATTCAACCAAACATTGAAGAAATCGTGGAGAAAAAAAAAAAAAAAAAAAAAAAAAAGAGGCACAGGTTTCACACTAAATAAACTGCAGAAATAATTGAATAGAAACAGTGAAATAAAGAAAGTTCATATTTTGTTTGTTTTTTTTTTTTTTTTAAATCTATGTTTTTATTTTATTATAACAAATGCGTACCCTTTAAAAATTTTGCTAAGTGTTCCGTGATATTTCCATTTGCTCGTACATGTGCTATTGTTTAAAAAGGTTGAGAAATACTGGCCTAACTAAATAGACTATGTACTGAAGGGTCATGACTGTAAAAATAAAAAAATTAAAATATATACAAAGAATAGGAATTACAAAAAAAATACTAAGAAATAACTAAATTTAAACAGTTGAAAAAAAAAAAAAAAAAAAAAAAGTAATTAAAAGATTAAAATTTGGTGAGAAGCTGAAAGCCAACAAGGTGACCCCACCCCAAGATAAGTTAAAAAAAAAAAAAAAAAAAGATTTTAGTCATCAGTTGTCGAAAGTGAACAAGAATGTGGAGCCTAATAGATAATAACTAATTTGTTAGTCAATAAGTCAGACCATCCATCCATCCATCTGTTGGTTCTTTACTAACTGCATTGCGAAAGTTTTCCTGTCAGAAGATGCGGGTGGGGGGGGAGCAGATTAATTGATTTACAAAACATTGAGGAGGCAGGGGGTGGGGATGAGATCAGATGATTAAATAGAGTAATTAAAAAAAAAAAGAAAAAAAAAAGATGTTTCCTTTGTGATTCTATTGAATCAAAATAACAAAGCCAATAATATATTATACACACCCCATCATAGAGAGAGAGAGAGAGAGAGAGAGTTCTGTACTTCTACATGAGCTCAGAGTGTAGTATCTGTCATTTGAATGGTTACACACAAGTTTATATTTAGCATGAATTTAAAACAATTTAATTTATACTGTCAAGCTCTGTAAAAGTATTCTACATTCGACATGTAACACCAACACAAAGAAAAAAAAAAAAAAAAAAAAAAAAATCAAATCTATTTGTAACGTTTTATCACTTCTCTATCAGATCAGTGTGTAGTATCTGTCCATTGAGCAGTTAAACAAGATATAATTTATATTTAGGTAATAAGAATTCATTTAAAATGAGTTTTATTAAAATATTAACTTAGAAGCTGCACTCTGGCCTAAAACTAAAGGAACCACTTAAATAAAAAAAAAAAAAAAAAAAAAAAAAAAAAAAAAAAAAGATAATTTTTCAAAGAAGTAACTTTGAATTCTTCAATTTCACTGTTGATCTCCAGAACCTCACTTTAAATCTGATTTGGCTATAAGTCCTATTCCAGCCAAAATTTGGGCCAGAATTCCAAGAGTTCTTCAGATGACAAACTATATGGAATTTTAATTGAATTGTTCAAATCATAAGTTCTGCAGAACTTAAAACCTCACATCACAAAACCTCACTTAAAACCTGATTCCTTGGCATTTTAAAGAAATAAAACCGATTTCCTCAATTCACAATGTTTGAGATATTTTAAATATATTTTAAAAAGAAAAGTTTTTAAATTCAATGTTTTTGTATTACTCTAACCTCAATATAAATTAAAAGCTTTTAAAGTCACTTTTTTTTTGCAGTTATTTTAAAATTTGAATTTTTTTTTTTAACTGTTACTTCCTCATCTGGACACAAATCCCAATGCTGGATGTTCAAGCACCAGATAATCCATGTAGAGCAAGTGTGGCCCAAGTTAGAGAGGTTTCAAACACATGGACAGACAGAATTTGTCATTTATTTATTTAATTAGATGACTTAATGCTTTTATTTTCTGATGTTGTAAAGTTCGGCATTTTACAGATGACTTCAATCTCTGTAAAAATGTTCAACATCTGACATGTAATATTGCACACACTAAAATAAAAATTTTTTAAAAATTCTACACACACACACACACACACACACACACACACACAAAAAAAAAAAAAACTCATACAAAAGACAAAGTGGGGGAGGAAGAATCAATTATGTATAGTTTAGCACTTCAATATCAGATAAGAGTGTACTATCTGTCCACTCAATGGTCACAAACAATTTATGTTTAGATAATGATTCATTTGAAACAATTTATTAATATATCTAATACATTTCTCTTCTAATATCTGTCTATATTTTCTGATGAGAATCATTTACAGTTTTCAGACTGTTGTCCTCATCTTTATTGCTATATTCATGATGTCTCGGCTGTTGTACACTATGGCATTCTTCAGGCAATTGGAATTTTGAACTAAACCCTTTATTCCATCTACTGGGGTACATTGTTCTAGTTCCACATGCCATGCTTCTTCCAGATGTTTCATATTTAAATCTGAAGTGTAATCTCCCCCACCCACTTAAAGACAAATGCCAGCATGTAGTGGCTAACTATACCATTCCAATAATATTTACTTCTTAATAACAAAAAAGTTGCAAAAAATAAAATAAAAAAGAAGCTCAGTGTTGTCAATTTCAATCCATATAGGCCAGCAGTCAGCAAACCAATGGCCCGCATGCTACACCAGGCAATTTCCAATGGCACACAGCCGCAAATGACATCACAAAATCCAAACTAATAACTACTACAACACAAAGATATTTAGCTGTTTCAAAACTGCTCACTTGTTGACTCCCATTAAAAAAACTTTAAAAAAAAATTTAATTTATTTCTACTACTGTGGTTTATATTATATATATATATATATATATATATATATATATATATATATATATATATATATATATATATATATATATATATATATATAAAACATATTGTAGAACAGGTATATTGACCTTAACTTGTATAAAAATACATATGTTGTTGGAACACTGAATGATTTTAAAACACTAAGTCAGCACATAGTCAGCAAAAGGTTACCTACCCCTGATTATAAATTTATATCAGCCTCATATATAAATTTATATAGCATTATAATATGAAAAATATAACAAAAATTAGACAGACCTCATTTGTTTGAATTTAACAAGAAATATTTTTTTTTTTTTTTTTTTTAAATATATACAAACATAAGCTTAGTGCGGTTTCACCACAAAGCCACAAATGTGGGACACGGAAAATTCATTATGTCATAATCTACTGAACAAACTCATTATCATGGCAAGGTGCCCATCCCATAGATACAAATATGTCTATAATAATAAAAAAAAAAAAAAAAAAAAAGCTTTTATGTAAGATTTTATATTAACTGAGTGACACACAGGTGTAAACATGCGTAATTTAACATACTATAATCAGAAACAGGTACCATTTTTTTTTGTTGTGTCATAATAGGTGACCTTGTACAGTGTGCAATGAAGTAAGACAGGCACAGCCAATGAAATCCCTTTCCTGACTAAAAGATGATAAAAGAAATCAACAACCCAGTGTCAGTGACATATTTATAGGTTGACCAATCATCCTTGATTTGAATATTGCTGCCACATCTGGCCTGATGCTCTTGCAATATATTTAGAGATTCTTGATAGAATCCAGAGAAAAATTTGCAATTCTATTTGTCCTGAGCTGGCATCTCAGCTTCAGTCATCACCCACCGCCATAATGTAGCTATCCCGTACCTTTTCTATAAATACTGTTGTAGCAATTTTTCTGATAAAAATCCCTCTATACTACCGAGTATAGAGGAAAGTACTAGTAAGGGCAGTACTAGATTGGCAGCTAGGTCTCATTTTACAATTGAAATTGCTAGATGTAACCATAAATTCTATGCTAACAGTTTCTTCTCTTGCACTTCTTGCTTCTGGAACTCTTCTGGTTTCATGCCTTCCAGCTAATTTTGAGCTTCAAACTTTAAATGCAATGTCAATCGTTATCTGCTATCTTAATTCTTGTTCTTTTATTGTTAATAGTATATTTTTTCATATCATCTAACACTCCACTTGCATCTTAGTGGCTTTATTGCCTTGCTTAATATGAAATGATTAGAAGAAAAAAAAAAAAAAAAGACAATAAAAAAACATGAGTATCAGAAAACTTTGGTTTCACACACCTGAGTTGGCAAGCATCTAATTAGATGACCCTTTGGATGTAGGCTGTACTAAAGGTTATTAAGGTTAAAAAATTTAAATGAAACATGATTGTATTTACTATATTTGGGACATAAATTCTATCATGCATTTGTACATACACATCAATAAGTCTATAAAAAAATAAAAAAAAATAAAAATATGTCACTGCACTTAATCCAGATGTGAATAGTAATCACCTAGGTCAAAGATGAACCACAAACAACTTTTCAGGGACTTTGATAAATCATGTCATGAAATATGGTTCACCCATCAAATTTAGCCATTTTTCAAATTGTTTGTTCTCTGTGCATACCTAAACTCTGTGCATACCTAAACTCTGTGCATACCTAAACTCTGTGCATACCTAAACTCTGTGCATACCTAAACTCTGTGCATACCTAAACTCTGTGCATACCTAAACTCTGTGCATACCTAAAACATACCTAAACTCTGTGCATACCTAAACTCTGTGCATACCTAAACTCTGTGCATACCTAAACTCTGTGCATACCTAAACTCTGTGCATACCTAAACTCTGTGCATACCTAAACTCTGTGCATACCTAAACTCTGTGCATACCTAAACTCTGTGCATACCTAAACTCTGTGCATACCTAAACTCTGTGCATACCTAAACTCTGTGCATACCTAAACTCTGTGCATACCTAAACTCTGTGCATACCTAAACTCTGTGCATACCTAAACTCTGTGCATAAACTCTGTGCATACCTAAACTCTGTGCATACCTAAACTCTGTGCATACCTAAACTCTGTGCATAACCTAAACTCTGTGCATACTAAACTAAACTAAACTCTGTGCACCTAAACTCTGTGCATACCTAAACTCTGTGCATACCTAAACTCTGTGCATACCTAAACTCTGTGCATACCTAAACTCTGTGCATACCTAAACTCTGTGCATACCTAAACTCTGTGCATACCTAAACTCTGTGCATACCTAAACTCTGCATGCACTCTGTGCATACCTAAACTCTGTGCATACCTAAACTCTGTGCATACCTAAACTCTGTGCATACCTAAACTCTGTGCATACCTAAACTCTGTGTATTACATTTTATCAGTCATAGTTTCATGTATCCCCAGCATCATCTTGGTTAATTTAAAATTTGTGATTCTGAAATGTTATCTTCATCTATGAATTATATGAACGGTTGCCTCAGTATGGCTATGACTGTCTGCATGCGTTAAGCAGAAGACAAAGTATGAAAAACAAATT
>CAHIKZ030001450.1:520000-535107 GCA_903632075.3 Acanthosepion pharaonis
AAGGGGTTCAAATTCCCTTGAAAATTAGGCAGAATTGGCAGACACCTGAACACTGCTGAAAAGCACAAGGTCAAAATGTTCTGATAAAGAAGTGGACATTAATCCAACAAAATAAACTGAGTAAAAAACATGAAAGTATATTTCCGTCTTGACACCTTGGAATTTCATTTTCATGTGCTGTCCCCCCTTTGGGGTGTAAACAATCATGGCTCTCCACAATTTCCTGTCTTTGCAGCTCTTAATAAAACCTTGTTCCACCATCCATTTACTCAAGCTGACTAAGTTTGTTAGGTGTTGTTTTCCTCTCCCGCTTGCCTTCAATCTGTCCTGTGAGTATCAAATTTTCCAAACCTTCCTTCCTCATTATGTGCCCTACAAATTTTAAACGCCTCTTCCTGATCTTAGGTATAAGTGTCCTTTTGTTTCAATTTTCTCTAAAACTTTGTTGTTGCGCACCCATCCGGCTCACAGTATTCTCAGCATCCTTCTGTAGAACCACATTTCTGACAATTAAAGTCTCTTCATTTTTGAGAAGATTGTCCAGCATTCACTGCCATATAGGAGGATATATCACATAACAGCTCAGTACTCGTCTTTGTTTCCAACAAAGTTTTCTATTTCTTAATACTCTGCTTAGTTTTTGAAAGGCATCTTTGGCTATTCGAAGGCACCTTCAATAAACAAGTCAAATTCCAAATCTTTTGGTTTTTAGCAAAAATGTATTGACAAAAATTAGTTTAAGGACTAGAATATAACTTAACTACACATATAGTGGTTAGTCAAAAAGTGATAGCAGTTCTCGTTTTAAGAGTAAAGGAGTAAAGTTCTTAAATAGCTTTGTTAGATAGCAATTTTCATATGGATGCTATGCATGGTGCCAGACATATCTGAAATATCTAAACTGTCAGTTGCATACAACTGCTTCCTAAGATCAATGGTTAAAAATGGTCTTGAGCAAATGAATACTGTATGTCTTAGAGAGGACCATACATCTTCAAACCTTCTGGACTGGCATGAGAGAATAACAAAGAACTGCGTAGTTGGCTACGCATATTCAAGGATACCCGTCTACTAGGGAAGTTAGCCAATCCCTGTTGCAGACGCTTGTTCAGGCACATTTTGTGTTTGTTCAACACCCACAGAGCCCACATGTGGTTTATACTGCAACTATGCTGAGCAGACCTTATTTACAGTTTCTGGGAAAAAGTGTGTTATCTAGTGTGATCAACAACTTGAACAAAGCCAGCATGCTCAAACCCTCGATGACTTGTGACTGTGCTTGTGCAGCTATTGACAGTCCCCAGGGGTACAATCTACCCAATTTCACTCACAAGGCTATGGTTTTCAGGTACTTTCCAAAGGTGCCACATACTGGGATTAACCCCCTCCAGTCCAATAACATAAGGAAGTCTCCTTCCTGACAAATCGACCCTGGTGAGATTCAAACCAGAGTTTCATGGTCAAAATGCGAACGTTCTAACCACTCGGCGATGTGCCCACATACAGAGAACTGTACTAAATAAGAAAAACATCATTTGAGGACTTTCAATAGCGGCAACAACTAAAATGGATAGTACATGCAACTTAAAAGAAAAATATTGACAGAATCAAGATGTTGATGTTCCTCACTAGTTCAAATAAAAGTTTAGGAAAGAAAGTAGAAAGAGTGATAACAGCGACTGGACTTTCCTGAAAAATGGTTTCAAGAGAAAAATTTTATAAATTACAACAGTAGCACTAGCAGCTTGGACAATCAATGTCAAATGTTTCCTTATAAGGAAATGGCTAATATTCATCAATCATAATTCCTAGTTTGTTGCTTATTCCCCCACCCCCGTAAAAATATAGTTCAAGTTGACCAAAAAAAAAAAAAAAAAAAAAAATTTTGGAGCTAACTTTTCCTACAACTAATTCTCTTGCAAAATAGCAACTCCTCCGTGTGGTGTGTGTGTATATATATATATATATATATATATATATATATATATATATATATATATATATATATGTGTGTGTGTGTGAGAGAGAGTAATCAAATATATAATATAGAGTAATCAAAGAGTTATTAAAAAAATTGAGAAAACTACTGCAAACATTTATAGATGGTTAATGAAATTTTATAGAAAGGCTACACTTGATGTGAGTGCTGTGATAACAACAACAAAGATGAGGAGAATATACCAAATGTAAATAGAGTGAATAATGATAATTCCTCATCCCAAAAATTCAAACAGAATAAATAAATAAATAATAGAAATTCTACAGAGAATCTAGAGATAAATCAGACTGACTTTAGCTTAAGACTTCACAGTGGCAGGCCTGCTGCTGCTCCTGTAAATGAGAACAAAGTCCAGCAGGCTGATATGGCAAAACAGAAAGCTTCCAAGTAAACCCTGGTTGTTTAGTGCAGTTTCTAAAAAAGATGAATTTCTAAAATACTATAGGAGTAGATGGTGGGTTGATGCTGAAATGTTTTTGCTCCACAACACATATACCATTTACCTAAGTAGGAAATTTATACCCCAATGGGCTAGATAGTAAAAGATTGTATAGCGTGAACATAAACTCACCTGTTTAAGGCTAAATGCTCCACATGGAAATTGATGGCAACTGTGTTTTAGGACTGATGGTATCTTAATTTCAACTTCTACATGAACCCATTGTCAAAACTGATCAAAAATTCTTTTAATGGCGACCACATTTGATGTACTTTTGACACATTTTGTAAGGTCTTACAACAACTTGAAAACCAAACTATATCATCACATGGTTAAACAATCTTGTCATAACTACCTTACAGACTTGACCTTGAAAATAAAAGTGTAACTGAAGTTTAGAACCTGTCTACCATGATAGTCGGTATAAAAAGTCTAGCTTTTTTTTTTTCCTCAAGTTTGAATACCTGAAGGAAATTAGCAACTATCTTAACCAACAGTTAGGTTATATCTATAAATTTTACAAAGCTTAGCTGTGTATGGCACAAGGCCAAACAAAAGAAATTTTATTTGGTCAAGTCTACCCATTTACCTATTCAACATTTGAAATCGTTTTTTTTTTTACCAGCATTTGAAACTTTACCAAAGGCACCATTTAAAATGGGGAAATAATCCCAGATATTGTTTATATGCAGACCATTGTCCCCATCTTTGCTGTTATTGTTACATCATTTCAGCCATTGTGTCCACTAACTTTCATCAGGTGCTTGTTAATCGAAGTAACCTTCAAAGAATTTAAAACTGAACCCTTTTTTTAATTTTTGGGAATTGTCCTTGTTCCACTGCCCAAGGATATTGTGTTCGATTCTTATTTAGTAATGTTAAGTTATTGCTCACCTGGCTGCCATTGATTTCAAGTACTCACTGCCTTGCCCAGGGATTGAACTTACAATTACTATGTCAGCAAATCCATAAACCAACACTTTAATCCGCTAAGATTAACTAGAGCAGTACTTAAGAACTAAAAGAGAAATCCTTGAACATTAGCAGTATAACGAGAACAGTGTAAACCAATGATTAAATGAAGTTTACCCAGATCAACAAGTACTAGATGAAAGGTCAAAGGGCATATCAGCCAAAACTGTAATAAAGACAGGAACAATAGTTCATGTGTAAATAATAACAGACATGTATTTTGACTCAGAATCTTGGAAATTCTCCCATGCAAAATGCATTAATAAATAAAAAAAAAAGTATATAATATGAGGATTCTAATTTAAAAGAATCATTGAATTGTCAAGAGATCTTGTCTCAAGATACATTAAGATAAAAAACAAGGATATTTCAGTATGTCTATATTTCTGAGATGAGATATTATGTACACTATTTACATTATTCAGACAATTGTCCTCATCTTTGTCGCCATGTTTATCACGTTTCGGCCGGAGCATACAACAGCTGAAACATTGTGATAAACATGGAGACAAAGATGAGGACAATAGTCCGAATAATGTAAATAGTGTACAATGATATTTGTTTGAGAATTTTGAATATTAACAAATCTTTTAGAATTTCAGATCCATTTTTTGGGTTAAGCAAAGTCTGGTACAAGATCAATTTTTGGCATATTGAATATAAAAAGCTAATCAAAACTATAAAATGGCAAAATCATTGTTTTAACAATCAAAATAAAAATTTAACTTACCATTTCATCCAGCGACTTCAAATCACAGGTAATAATTTGTTTTGTTGGTGGGGGTGGTTCCCCAGCCAATTCAGCGTCTATTTCCTCTTCCATTTGGACAATCGTTGGTGCCAACATTCCTAGTTTGGCACCAACACGAGCGACTTCCAAAAGACACAACACAACACTCCGTTCATTTTTGCGGAGAACTAAATCGTCCGTTTCAAAACGCAGAACTTCTGGTACGCCAATGTCTCGACACCACGAGATAAAATTTGACACATTGTCTCTCGCTTGAAACGTCTGGGCTTTCACCGCTTTCTTGTACTGGATTTCTCCATTGGGAATGTGTCGGACAAACTGTGACTTATTACCAAGCTGGTCTTGACGCTCCAGAGCAAACTTACGTACAGCATTAGCATGCTTACACAACTCAACACCAGTTTCAAGAACTTCGAAGAAATTGTCCACTGTGATGCAACAATTATAGAGACATGTAAACCACTCTGCAATGTCTTCTTTCATAGCATACAGATACTCATCTTTGCTTTTGAATGGTTTGAAAGACTTTGGTTCCAGAACCAAGATCGTGTCTGATCCGGTTCCAACAATGGTCGTGGACGGTTCTGCGTCAGCACAATCCATGATGCCTAATTGGGAGAATTGGGAGATGGTAAGTTGTCCGGACGTAAATGCCCTTCCTGCTTGGAAAGCACACACACACACAAAAAAAAAAAAAAAAAAAAAAAATCCAAGGAATTTTTTAATTGGGAGGGTAGGGAAGAAAAATCTCCAAGGTAATTTAAACTAACTTTTTTTTTTTTTTTTTATAAAAGATTTTTCAAAATAGTTTTGTCTTTCTTTGTTTTGTTTAGTTTAGTATGTTAAATTGTGGAAGATTTTTTTTTTTTAAAGTTTTTTAACTTGCATACCAATTATATTTTTTTTTTTTTTTTTAATTAAATATAAAAAAAAAAAAAAGAAAGAAAAGTAATACATTGGCTATAAATTGTTGTTTTAGTAGCAAAACATGTTTAATAGACAATCTAGGAAAATTTTTTCTCCTCTATCTGTTTTTGTTTTTTCTCTCCGAGTCAGGATGGAATCAACCACCTCTCCAAAATGGAAACAAGCAAACTATAAAAACAGGGATTTGATTTTTAACTTAATTGGAGTATCGATAAGTCTGCAAAAAACTTGAAAAGTTGTGACAGTTTTGAATCAATATTACTTTTAGAAAAAAAAAAAATGTATATGAATTTTAATCCTACAGCCAAAGACAAAAATCCATAGGATTTTTATTTTTTAAATTATAAATAAATTACTCAGACCGAAATTGTTTATTTACTCCTGAAGGAAAAAAAAAGTTCAGGTGTAATAATAATAAAAAAAAAATAACTATGTAAATAAATGTATTTTTAAAATCTGTTTCACCTGTATTTACGAAATAATGTCCCCAGGTAAGGTATTTAAGAGAGAAATCCGAGACATTTTAAAAGGATTAAAAAAATGAAAAAAAGGCAAGCCCGGCCCGTGACACAGGTAGCTATTGATTAAGTCCAAAGCCATTACATTTACAAGAACTACTACTACTTTGGAAGTAGGGAGGAGAAAAAAAAAAGAAAAAAAAAACTCGTTTCTCACCTGTTACAGGTGAAAACAAAACGTTGGTCACACATCATCAGGCAGGGGTGAATAAAGTTTTCTTTGTAATTGCAGCTAGTCTTGAATAGAGGTGAGGGCAAAGGTGCTGTTGGGTCATTTTCCCCCCCTACCCACAAATAAACGGTTAGATTGTTGTTTAAAGTCAAAGTTCACATAGGAGTGCTCGTCGACCACAACCAATTATAAATCTTGCGTCAGGAAAGGAAATGACAATATGAAAGGAAATATTTAAAAAATTTTAAGAATTTTAAAAATTAAAATAAAAAATATATTGTAAACTTAAGCTTTGTATACATTTATTGGGGTTTTAACATTTTTAAAGTCATTTTTTTTTTTTTTTTTACTTTTTTAAAAGAGTCAATGATTAAGAGATAATCGGGATTTTATTGCAATAAATCAGCTTTATGACGTAATTTAGAAATTGTAGTTTTAATTAAATACTCAAGTAATTTTTGCATAGAATGACATTTGGAAAAAATAAGCTTGCGTTTTTAATGCATACAAATTAGTGGGAATGTCTTAATTAGAAATAAGGTTTATTCAGATTTACTTGTGTAAAAAAAAAAGGATAATGTCATTTTAGAGGGGGGAAGATAACAGATTTAAAACAAAACAAAAAAATAAGACTTTAGGATAAAGTGTATAATTTCTTACTAATTAAAAAAAAAAAAAAGGTGTTATTTTATTCATTTTCAAATCCCTTTTGGAACGATGAAAAGTTTGATTATAAAAAGAAAAGAATGCTAAAGACTTTGTTGAACAGATGATTCAAAGTTCAAACGTTGTGTCAAATTTAATGACACAAGCAGAAACAAATTTGATTTTATTTAAAATAAATGTAAACAATTATTTTAAGGCCCAGATTTTTAATGTAACTAATTAAAAATTTCAGAAGTATATTTTTAATTAGATGAAGTAAAATTTAAAAGAGAAATTATTTTGTTTATGGTCGATGCATAAAAAAAACTTGATAAATAAACATTTACCTTTTTAAATTCAGGGCAGTATAAACGAGATTTACTAGTCTTTAAAAACAAAATTGCTTTGGCCGGGTATTTTTTTTTTTTTTAACTTTAGTTTAAATTTAAAACTAGATATTTATTCTTGAACAAGTCCGTTTCATAGTTTTTAATATATATTTTTTTTTTAACTTTAGCCAATTAATTTTTTTTTTTAGATCGAAGTTTGTTTTTTTTTTTTATTGACAAAAAAAAAAAAAAAAAATCACTTTTTTTTTTTTTTAATTTCAAAGAAACACTAATATTGTCTTTAATAAAAGAAAAAAGATTTAAGTTAGACTATAATTGAGGAAATAGATTTTGCGTGCAAGTTTTTACTTAAAAAAAAAAAAAAAAAAAGTTTTAATTTAACCGAAAAAAAATAAAATTAGTTTTTTTTTTTTCTCGTGGGGGGCAACAAGTCTTATTCTTGTAATAATAATAAAAAAAGGCGGGTAGTTTACTACTTAGACTTTTTTTTTTTTAAATTGTAATTTTGAATAGCAGATGTCAAAAACAAAACCCGATTCGCATGATTTATTTTAAAGAATCTATAAAAAAAAAAAAAAAAATGACTGCGTTATGAAGTTTATGATAAAAACCTTAGAAAATAGTCACGGATAATAATGGACAATCTTCTTCACAGATCATTAGTGATCGATATCTTAAAGTAGAAAGATTTAGTAAAATGATTTGTTTTTATTCAGAATTATGTTTTTTTTTTTAAGTGGAGGGATAATAATAGGGAGTCAGGATTTGTTTTTTTCATTTAGTTTTTAAAAAAAAAAAAAAAAAATCAATCACAGTTTAAGCAGCGAACAGTTAGGAAAAGAAATGTTTTGTTTTTTTTTCCAGATTTGCATAGGTTTTAAAATTCCGACGGTGGATTAATTATGCAAAGGTACAAGGTTAAGGATTATTTTGATTTAGCAATAAAATGACTTACAAGTCTTATTTTTAATTAAGGATGTTAATTAGTTTGGCGGTACAAAAAGCTATTCATTCCAATTTAAAGAAACACGTGTTATTGGGTAGAATTTTTTTTTTTTTTTTAACAAAAAGAGAAAATTTTTTCAGGAGATAACAAATAAATTTAAAAAGGTGAGGGAGCAAATAATTTATAACAATTTAAAAATTAATAAACATAAAATTAACAATGCTTTTAAGCTGACGCTCACAAGAGAGAAGAGATCTTGATGTTACTCAGAGTGGCTTCTCAAAAAAATACTTAATTGATATAAAAGAATTGGTATACAAACGTTAGAAATGGTAGTTCCAGAGAAAGAAATATATATTTAAAAAGAAGCTTAAAAATAATCCCGGTGAGAAAGATATTTTTTTAAATAATCCAAAAAAGTGAACAAAAATGAAAGACAAGTCTATTTCAGAATTACTTTTTTTTTCCTTCTCTTTTGTTGGTCAGTCTGTGTCCGAAAATGGTCATGCCGCAGCATGTGCTTGTCATGGGTGTAGATAAACCGAAAATAATGTCCAACGTAGTTTTGTTGGTAAATAAATATGGTTATTCCAGGGTTGAACTATTAAAGAAGAGACAGCCGGAGAAGGAGTTCAGGTGCTTGTATGAATTTTAGATCCAGATACTAAGGAAAAAAAACGATTGTTCATAAGAACGCATTTAATTTAAAAATATCTCTTGGACAAAAAAAAAAAAAAGCATACGATGAAGAATTGTATTTTTTTTTTCTTCTTTCTTTTTGTAACAGACAGATACTCCCTTTTTTTTAAACCTGACTAACTTCTTCTTGGTATGTAGATTCAAATAAGCAATTTAAGGACAGCACTGAAAACCCGTGTCAGGTGAGGGTTTTCTTTTTCTTTCTTAACAACGATATTATTTCCATTGTGAACAGAAAGTCCTATTGGGATAAAAAAACCCTCCCATTGCTCAGGACATGTTTAGTTTAATTAATTATGACTGGTAAAAAAAAGGGGGGGTTACACACCCCTTTTTTCTTAAATATCTTCCCTGTCGCCAGTTTTAAAAGCAACATTGTGGGTCCTGAAATGCATTTTTGGTCTTCGTACAGTAAAACTGCTACAATTGGCTTGTCAGAGTCTTTTAATTCCCCCCCGCCTTATTGGAAAAGGCCAAGAAGAACACACGATAACAGTGCGAGGGAGAAAACAAATATATACTTTGCATGACTGTTAATGAAGAGAGATGTTTATAAAAATGAAAGCTTTAAAAACAGAGAAAGGGAGAAAGAGCAATTTAAACAGAGTGGGTGTTATTGTAAAAACGAGAGAGGGGGAGGAGGAAGGAGAGAAAGGAGGAAGAAGAAGAAAGAAAAGAAGGAAGGAATATATGTATCTTTTTTTCTTTTCTTTTTTCCTCCTCTCCCTTCTTCCTCCTGTATTGTTTCTTTTTAAAAACTGGCAGATTCAAGACGCGGGGAGGGGGGGAGTCTTAGATTGGTGGGGAAAAAGAAAGTAATGGTCTTGAAAGAGAGTAAAAGAACAAATAAGAGAGAGACAGAGGGAAATAAAGAAAGAGAGTAACAGAAGAGGAGAGAGAGAAAAAACGACGAAGAATAAATTGACTGAAGAAAATAAAGAATTAAACTTCCATTCTATGTGGACGACACGTGGTGATGAAGAATGCAAAATAGTCTCCTCGATTCTTATGTGTCATTTCAATGGTTGTTTATTATTTTCCTTACTTTTTATTAGTATTACTACTATTGCTATACTACTACTACTACAATAATACTATCAACTACTACTACTACAACAACAACAAAGACTGCAGTATAGCATAACGCTAATCAGCGCAGAAAGTAAAATCGGCGATGCAGAGATCAAATTCCAGCATCGCCTGTCGAGTTCATGTTTTCTTTGGGAAAGGCATGAATCCATTTCATCCCACCCCAGCTATGCGCTAAAGTAGTAGGGTAGATCGGGTTCTAGCCTTGGGTAGCAACCAGTTTCTGTTTAAGAGAAGCAAAAAAACCTGAATTCAAAACTGTGGAGGAGGCAACAGGAAACCACTCACCACTATCTTTCCCAAGAAGACATAAGTAATTAATTTAAAAAACGAAAATAAATCTGTAGAAAGCCATGTACGCCTAGGCCCTACGTCCAGAAGGAACATAACACTAAAAAAAATTACCATTACTACTACTACAACTACTGCTACTTTATGTATTTTTTCAGATTATTACTTCTGGCATATTCTTTTGTCTCGCTACACCTTCTTACCTCCCTAAGCTACACGTTCTTCATCTCATCTGAGAGGAGAAATATTATCATTTTTGTTCTCTTTATTTGATCTTATTCTTAATCTTATGTTATCTTGTCAGGTTCTTCATTTTAAAACTGTTTTTAAAGAATACAAATACTTACTAAGCTTTATTTTGTCTGGCACAAGATCAAGAATAAGGAGGGGCACCAATCAAGTTCACTATAGAAGTAATGCTCTGCGAAACTAGACTAGCTCTAACCTAATTTTTAATAAGAACGTAAAACAATCCGGGGTGCCAGCCTTTCAAAAGCAAGAATACTGAGGAGGGTGCTGCAGATTAGAATAGCGGAGACTTGCTTGCTTCATTTCCAACGAGAGAGTAATAATTTATGTGAAAAATATATTTATTAAATAATAATAATAATAATGATAATGATAATAATAATAATACAGACGTGACTTGTTGCCAGTTTATACTATTGGACAAAAAATAAATATAATTGTTTAAAATAAAAACAAGATACAACCAAAGTGAAACTTATTTTTCTAAATAAAAAAAAATGTTTTAGGTGAGTGTGTGATTTTAGTTTTGGAATAAAATATATAAACAAAATAAAAAAAAAAATACAATCAATAGGGAAAAAAATCCCACCAATGACTAAATTACAAAAAGCTAAAAATAATTCTTTACGATTTTTTTCAAAGAAAATTTAAAACTTTTCCAGTGCTTGTCATAACATTAAATTTAAATTTTAAAATAATTTTATCTTTTTCAATTTCATTTAATTATTTTTTTTTTCTTCCTTCGTTTTTAATTCATTGGTTGGATCTACAAATAATGAGACAATCAAATATTTTTAAAAAAATAAATTTTAATAAAATTAGAAAATTATGCAACCAGACAAGTTGTGTTTTTTCCTCATATTTTTTTTAAATTGGAAGGATTTTTATTTTAAAAATGAACAAAAAAATAAAATGTTTTTTCATCTAAAAAGTTTCTCCAATATTTAGATTAAAAAAATCAGTTTGTAAATAAATACTATTTTAAAAAAATTATTTAATTCTAAATTTTTACAAAAATTTAAAATGCTTTAAAAAAAGTAAGGAATTTGAATTTTTTTTTTTCTATTTTCTTAATTTCAAAATTACTTTTTAGCTTATTATCTTTGTGCGTTTTTATAGAAAAATTTCAAAAATAAAAAAAAGTTTTGGGAAGCCTGCTTTTTTATTGACAAACCAAACATACCAATATTAAATACTTCCTTGAAATATTTCTTTTATCTTTGGTAAAAATCTTTCAATTCCATTTTTTGCATTTTTCCCTGAAGATAAAAATTAAAATTCATAATTCATCATCGAAGTAAAAAATACTTTGATTTGTTTTTTTTTGTTTTTTTTTACATATCCAACAAGGCAACTCCTCATCTTCTGATAATTAAATCTTCGGATAAATTAAAAAAAGATTTCTTTCTACTTTCGTTTTTCCCGCAAAAGCGCGCGTAATTCCAAAATAATTAAAGCAGAGGTGGAGCGGGGGGGATAATGGTCCGACTTTTTATTCACACTTGCCGGACTTTTCCCTTTTTGGCAGTTTCACTCGTAAAATTCCTCCTTGTTAGTTTCTGGTTTGTTCCCAGTTTTGTTGCAAGGAATTTGTCATCGGAATTTCCAGAAATACCGATTCAAGATAGAGGGGTGGCGGGGCGGGATCGATGGTTTTCTTTCTGTGACGAGAATAAAAGAAGTGGCAGAGAGTGAGGAGGGAGAAGAGGCAATCAAAACTGACGGAAACAGGCGAAAACTTACGATTATTAACGAAGTAGCTTTTCCGAAAATTATCGAATAGTGTAGTGACGGAGTCTGCGCACTGTCAACATCCGGAGAAGACTACTATATCCGGTTTCTTTTTTATTTTATTTTTAGCAATGGCAACAACGGTATTGGAATTTGTTGGTCCAAAATGGTAAAAGTTGAAATTCTTGATTGTTTACGACAAAAGTTAAATTATTTTTTTATTTTGTTTGTCCTTTTTCTCTCTTCCAAAGAAAATAAATATACTGTCATGAATTAATTTAAGATAAAACACTTATAAACTTGTCATTTAAAATCTGGCCTGTGAGGCTGTCTGTAATATAGCAGTGAAAAGACATAATTTCTTTTACTGTTTCGCAACATAAAAAGAAGCAAAAGCAAACATTCATGTCTTCTTCATTACAAAATGAATGTCCCTAAAACCTCTCTATGTGCCATGTCCCTTCATGATGTAGGCGATCATGGCACTCCACAATTTCCTCTCCTTTGTAGCCCTTAATAAATTTTGTCTTTTTGTTATTTCTCCTAAACCCTGTTCCACCACCCTCTTCCTCAAGTGTATGTTATGTGTTGTTTTCCACTCTCACTTTTGCCTTTAATCTCTCCTGTGAGTATCAGATTTTCCAAGCCTTCCTTCCTCATTAATGTGCCCTAAAAATTTCAAATGTTTACTCCTGATGTTAAATCTAAGTTTCCTTTTTGTTTCCATTTTCTCTAAAACTTTTTTGTTGCTCACATGTTTGCTCCATTGTATTCTCAGCATCCTTCTGTAGAACCACATTTCTGTTGCTTCAAGTTTCTTCATTTTTAAGAGGACTGTCCAGCCAATATAGGAAGACATATCACATAACAGTTCAGTACTCTTGTCTTTGTTTCTAACAAAATTTTCTATTTCTTAATACTCTGCTTAGTTTTAGAAAGGCATCTTTGGCTATCCAAATGTACCTTGATAAATAAGTCAAATTCAAGACTTTTGTTTTTAATAAAAAATATATTGACAAAAAATTAGTTTAAGGACTTAATCTAGAATATAACTTAATTATACATATGGTGATTAGTCAAAAGCAATAGCTGTTCTCATTTTAAGAGTCAAGGTGTCATGTTCTTAAGTAGCCTTGTTAGATAGAGATTTTCATATGGATGTCATGTGCTTCTTAAGATTCTGCTTAGCTTTTGGAATACATCTTTGTTTATCCCAATAATGCACCTTCGAATTTTAATGTTGCCCTTTACGTCCTCTGTTAAATCACCTGCCAAATATTTAAATTTTTGTACTTATTTCATTTTGAATTCTCAGTCCCAATTTAAAATTTGCATTTTAGCCTCATCCTTTATAGCTGCCATTAAAAAAAAGTGATTAACCAAACCAAATGTGTTCTTTGCAGACATTTTTTTTATAAACTTATTATTATTATTAATAATAATAATCTCTCCAACCATGTTATTAACAAGCAAATAAAATTGGCTTTAAAAACTTTTAGTTTACAGATCACAACATCTATCAGAGAGATGAAATTTAAATTTTTATTATTGCATTATTCCAAAATTTTAACACATACATTAAACACAGCACGTGGAATTAGAACAGTCTACCCCGGTGAGCGAAATAAAGGGTTCAGTTCGACATTCTAACCACCTGAAGAAGGCCAGAGCGTACAATGGCCGAAACGTTGTAATAAATATGGTGACAAAGGTGAGGACAATAGTCCAAATAATGTAAATAGTGTACATAATACCTTATCTCAGAAATATAGACAGATACTGAAGACAAACATTAGTAGATAATACAAAAATACTATAATGCAAACATTCAAAATTTTCAAAGTTATAAAAAAAAAGAATTAATATGCATTAAATAAAATAAATTTGACCACAGGAGAAAGTATATTCAAATGTGTATAAAATGTTTAATATACATATGAAGTAATAATATAAAATATTTCATAAATAATGACAAATAATGCCAGCTGATGACAAAAATATTTTATAATGAAAACTAATGACAAAAATACACCTATTGATAAAAATACTCCAAATGCACAGCTAATAACAAAAATAGTCCTAATGCCAGCTGATGGAAAATACTCCTATAGACAAAAATACCCCAATACCAGGTTATGACAAAAAAGTACTCCTAATGACAACTAATGACATAAATACTCTTAATGCCAAGTAATGACATAGTCTTAATGCCAGCTGATGTCAAATACCCCTATAGACAAAAATACTCCTAATGCCTGCTAATAACAAGAATAATCTTAATGACTGCTAATGACATATTCCTAATGTCAGCTAATGAAAAATACTCTTAATGTAAGTTAATGACATATCCCTAATGACAGAAATACTCCTAATGCTACATGCTGAAAAAATACTCATTTTGATAAAAATACATCAAATGCCACCTAATCGTAAAAATACTCCTAATTCCAGCTAATGACATATTCCAAGTGGCAGCTGGTGGAAAATACTTCTATACATGAAAATACTTCCAATGCCACATGATGAAAGAAATACTCCTGATGCCAGCTGCTTACAAAAATATTCATAATGCCAGCGGATGACAAAAATATTCCTAATGTCAGCTAATAACAAAAATACTCCTAATACCAGATAATGACAAAAATACTCCTAATGACAAATGATGACATATTCTTAATGTCAGCAGATGAAAAATAATCCTGTAGGCAGAAATATACCTAAACCCAGATGAAGAAAATTACTCCTATAGACAAAAATACCTCTAATGCCAGGTGATGACAAAAATACACCTAATGCCAGCTCATAACAAAATACTCCTAATGACAAGTGATGATATATTCTTAATGCCAGTTGATAAAAAATACTCCTATAGACAAAAATGCTCCTAAAGCCAGATGATGAAAACAGAAAACATCAAATTTTACCTAATTTTTCTTTATTTTTTGAAGTTCTTACATTTTATATGATGCAAACACATTTTCCTTTTTTACATAAAGGGAGGTAACTGAGGCAGATTAAATCACCAAAATGGAGATGCTCATCCTAATGCTGCAGTGAAAAATTAATTTGATAACAAAATTGATTGAAGCTAATATGGCTAATGAAAAAAATGATTTTTTTTACCAGAGATTTGTAATTCTTGTAAATGTTTACAACTATGACGTTCTAAGTGTCCAACAGGGGAGAAATCTTCGTTCACATCTTTTAAAAGCATATAAGCACAAAATAAACTGTACCAGACAAACTTTGAAATAATTCCATTCCCTATAATGTGGTCCAGTAGAAAAACTTTAAAAGGCAAAACATTTTAAAAGCATTAGCAGCATGAC
>CAHIKZ030001451.1:0-47500 GCA_903632075.3 Acanthosepion pharaonis
CATATGCTGATGATGAAACGGAAACTGGACTATGCGGCCGCAGAGCACAAAGCCAGAATGGACGTACTGCAAATTCAGCGCCAATATTGGGCATTGCAATGTGAAGATCTTATGCAGAAAAAATACCCGTCCCCAAGTAACAGCTGAGCTTGAGGCTGTCAGTTCAGAGAATAAAAAAAAAAAAAGCTTATGGCAGAAGACCTATCACCTCAGGTGCTCTCTCTGATGTACACTACCCTCGGATCAAAACGGACAAACCTATGTTTTTTTTTGTTTTTTTTTAATCACTGATGATGTACAAGTTTATTTCAGAAATTCAGAAACAAAATACCAAAAATTTACACACACAGATATATTCATATGTATAAACACATAAATGTGTCTTTCTTATTACTATAAACGTTATTTTTAGTGTATCCTTGTTTTTGATTTTCTTATTGAAATTCATGACAGCCTCGATCGAGAGAAGACCTACTAAATAAGAATTATGCCAAAATAGAAATTGAACGTATATCCCTTTTTTTCATTAGAGAAACTGCTTTTATAGCCTGAAATGTGCTGCTACCAGTTTGATCACAGAAAGCAGTTTCCCTGATTTAAAAAAAAAAAACTGAATACAAATTCAATTTCTGTCGTGAGGCGCATCTTTTCTTAGTAAGGACTTCTCGATGTCAGTGTTTAATAAAAATAAAAAAACAGCGATTGCAACAGAAATACGTGCACTCATCAAAAATAACGTTTATCGTTATGAGAAATAATTTTGGATTAAAAAAAACATTCAAAATTTACTGTGTGTATGTATGTATAATTCCATATAATCTTTTCTCTCATATACACATATTCAACTCACACTTATGTCGACTCCTACACATGAACATATATATACATATTTTCTGTTTATATGTTATTTTTATAGATACAAATATTTAAGTAAATGCTCTGTTTATAATAAACAGTATTAACTACATTTACCAACCTGAATGTCCGAGAAATTTCATAGAAATTTCATGTGTCCTCCGACAGGAATTGAACCTGTATCCTATATGGAACCATCATATATATTTATTTACAGAGGAAGCATCTGGTTACCAAAGTCAAATTACTGTTTTTAAACAACAAATTTCACATAATTTTTTCTCAAACACTCATATCTGCTCGAAGTGTATGTTAACATAAACAAATGATATCATATCCTATGAAATGGATTAAGTCCAACAATTATTTTAATATATTTTCTGTTTATACATTATTTTTATAGATACAAATATTTAAGTAAATGCTCTGTTTTATAATGAACAGTATTAACGACATTTACCGGCCTGAATGAAGCTATATTACAGTTTTGTGTAGGATACAGGTTCAATACCTGTCAGAGGACACGTATTGTCTATGAAATTTCTCAGACACTCAGGCCGGTAAATGTAGTTAATACTGTTTATTATAAACAGAACATTTACTTAAATATTTGTATCTATAAAAATAATGTATAAACAGAAAATATATTAAAATAATTATTAAAGAAAAAACAAAACTGTTGATGTAACCAATGGACGACACGCCAAAACCTAAAACCCTTATCCAGATAAAGTCTCAAACAAAAACAACAATACTGAAAAAAGAAAAATGCCTACATTGCCTAGACAGAGCAAAAAACACTTTACAACGTTACTCCCTATGAAAAGATGGCCCTAGTCATAACCTGAGTTTTACACTCATGCGATCTTCAGACAACTTGAATGCCTGCAAGACGTTTGAAGATCACATGAGCATTAAACTCAAGTTAAAGCTAGAGTCATCCTTTCATAGGAATATATATATATATATATATATATATATATATATTTCAGATATTATTATAGTGGACGATAGATGCCCCATTTTAAAGTAAAAATTGTGTGTCTATTTCAAATACAAGTGTTCACTATAATAACTTTTAAATAATAAAAATGTTGAATTAAAAATAGATCAATTAATATATTTAGTTTATTAAAAACAAGGTAATCCGTATGGGTAAACCTAAGGAGGATAAAATCCAGAGAATTCAATGTAAATCCAGAGCAAATAATTTAAATAAAAGTGGTCTGTTTTTTTACATATATTATATATATATTATATATATATATATATATATATATATATATAAAAATAATAAGAAAGAACAGTAAGATTTATAATCTGGTGTGTTCTTAGTAATTATTTTTAAAAACATTTTTCGATTAAAACAGAAAAATATATATATATATATATATATAATAAGAAAAAAAACAGTAAGATTTATAATCCGGTGTTCTTAGTAATTATTTTATTTTTAAAAAAACAAAAAAGAAAAATAATACAAAATAGATAAATATATATATATATATATATATATATATATATATATATATGAGAGAGAGAGAGAGAAATTAGCTGTAAAAAGATAATATGAATAACGACAAATGGAAAACTTTTCTAAGATATGTTCCATCCTCTAATGGACTTTTTTCAAGGCAAATGTAAAGATTTTCTTTTGCAAGAAGAATTTATAAACAGAACTAAAAATGTTGTTAGTTTTTCAGACTTTTTTTAAAAAATTTAAGAACACTCGTATATATATTTCAGTCTAACTTTGATCTTTTTGTTCATTTTCTTTTATGGCAAAAAGATGCTAAACATTAATATTTTTAATTATAATGGTAAAGGATGACAAAAAAAAATGTTCATTTTTTTGTCTCAAAATACCATAGATTTGTCTTCTCTGACCCACACATAACCATTCATGAAGAAACAAGTTACACATGCATTTTCGCACAAAGACATTGTATATACGTTTTTTTAATGAAGTAAACTTTTATATATACTGAGCACAACATATCTGTCGGCATAATCTCCCAGTGTGAGGCACTGAATTTACTGTATTTTCTTGTGTACAATATGGAGGTATTTTGAACAAAAATTAAATGCAAAAAAGAGGCTTGGATTATACCTGTTTTCAGAAATTGTTACTCAGTTTAAAAAAACTCTTATTTGAAACAGAAAGATTGCAAATGCACTCAACAGATGAAAGACAAAGAAAGCAGGTATTGATAACAATTGTTCGTGGAAGGAATTTGATATATCTGCCATATTTGTTTAAATATGTCGGCCATATTTGTTATTATTATTTATTATTTGTCGGGCATATTTGTTCTTTGGTGAATCAGCATAATTGAATGTCTTTTGCCCCAGAGACAAGAAAATCACTGAAATTGATTTAAAATAAAATTAAGGCAATACATAAGATCTGTCATGTTTTGATCACTTTAATATTGCAACAAAGCACCATTCCCTGAAAAGACAAAAAGACATTTTGAAATGGAAATTAGTAGAAGAAACAGGAAATGGCTAAACATTCAGTTCATTTCTATTCTTTTATATTGTGAAAAATTAAATATTTTAGTGAAATATATGTATGACATTGAGATATTAATGGACAATATGGTACAACTTTAAAAAATTACATAAGGATGGTTGCACTAAGTGGTTGGGTCATAAAGGGTGTGTCAGAAAATATCTCCCACATAATGGTAAAACATTAGTGAAAATGGTGTCTTCATCTAGCTAATGTGGAAGGTATTTCTGCCAAACCCTGCATTATACTCAAGGATGTAATTTATTCTGTTTAGCTTCAAAAACATGGGGTCATATTATACACAAGAAAATAGAGTATGTTATCTTTGAGGAAAGTCCAATTACATACTTGTAAAATCTGTGATGCCGAAATGGTATAAATACATCTTGGATTATCCTGCCATCTGTTTTGAGTCCCTATGAAGGGAAATTATTTCAGGTTATTTAAAAAAAAAAAAAATTCTTGTATAAATAAACATTTCAAACCTCAATTATTTAAAAAAAAAAAACAAAAAAACCCCAAAAAACAAAAAGGAAATTATATATGTTTCATTGAATACAGTGATCAAGGAATATTTTTCAAGTTTTTTTTATTTGGTTTTTCTAAATCCCTTACAATTTTTATGTCACAGAACAGGGCTTCTCAACCAGGGTTCCCTGGAACCTTCGGGTTCTACAAGAAATTCTTTTTGTCTTTATTTTCTATATCTGTGATACCAAGTGTGACACACACACACACACACACACACCATATATACATAGGTAGAAGCATATTAATATTAAGTTGGCCAGAAAGTTCTGACTCACACAGGAAGCAGAAAGAAAACAACAAAATTTTATAGAGCAACACCAACATTTTGTTCTTCAAAATAAAGTCCATCATTCTCGACAATCTTCTGCCAGCGATCTGTCAGCATCCGAATCTGTACCGGATACCAGTCTGCTGGCTTTGAATAAAAGAAAACTGTGAACAAGATTCCCTCACTTCATGAAAAGTGTTGAATCACTGGTCATGGAGGAAGTGTGCCATTGAGCGGAATAGGCCATAGTTACTTGGAGCATCATCAGGACTTGAATGGTGGATGTGGAAGAATCTCAACATTGTCCATCTGTTTGAACTTCTTAGTCAACCTGGCAGTGTGTGGCCTCGCATTGTCTTGCTGAAATAAAGCTCAACCTCGATTGATCAAAGCAGGATACTAGTTTAGTTTGTCATGCACAGGATCTAGCTACAGTTTAACGCTGATGGTGTGACTATGTGGAACAAGCTGGAAATGCAGTACTCTTTGGAAAGTCTACCAAATAGAAATCAAGATTTATTGTTTTCTTCTACTTCCTAAGTGAATCAGGACTTTCTGGTCAACCTAGTGTATGATTATTTCGGTGGAGTTCTACAAAAGATAATCTGACCAGAAATAATAATTATTTTTAGATTACTCTAGATAAGTGTTGCTTTCAAGTGGTGTTTCCTGGAACCCTAGAATTCTGCAAAAGGTTACTAGGGGTTCCACAAGAAACAATGATAAATAGGCAAATAAATTTTCAAGTAATTTTTGTTTAATTTTGTATTCGTAATTTCACTATACATCATATTGTTGTAAAATACTTGGTTATTATAAAGGCTTCAACCTCTTATATTATTTAAAATTAAAATAATTATAGGGAATGTATTTAGTGATGTCTATATGGCGTTGGTGTGAAATAACCTTCACTGGTTAGTGGACAGGAACTGTATGTGGCGGATTTACATATCACCGAGTGGCTAACACAAGTACAGGACACATGCGTAGTGTCAATATATTATGTTTTCTTTTCTTCTTTTAATCAAGTTCATCCCAAGCAAGGCATTAAAGCCACTAAGACACAAGGGGGTTACTGAATGTTAAAGAATAAAAAAAAGAGAAATATTATTAAGGAGAAAGAACAATAGAAGAGTAATCAAGAAGATAATGATTGACTCTGCATTTAAATTTTTAAAGATCAAAGTTGGCTGGAAAGCAAGAAGCCGGAAGAGAGTTCCACAAAACTGATCATTGTTCCAGCACCTCTTTGCAAGTGAGCACTGCATAAACAATATTTTTGAGAATAACAGTGATATTTTTGAGATACAAGTTATACTATTTAACCCATAGGTGGGGGAGGATATGGATTCATACCTTACCCAAGTGTATGCAAGTGAATGTAACAAACCCTACTGGAATTTGAACCTAGCTATCCAATTTTATCACTTCAAGCCGCTTTCCATAACACCACTTGCACGTCCACGTGACGATGAATGAAGTGTGCAACATGAATGCAACAGAAGTTGGTATAAAGTTGAAATTATGAGGATAATAAGGATAGATAACAACTGAGCCTTGTCTTGAAGAGGTCAAGATTAAAGTGATCAGAGAAACATGTGAGAATCTGTTCCACATAGTGGCAGTTCTTTTTGTTTTCTTTTTTAATCAAATTCGTCCCATGCAAGGCAGTAAAGCCACTAAGACGCAAGGGGTTACTGGAAGTGAAAGAATAAGAAAAAAAGAGAAACATTAAGGAGCATGAACAATAGAAGAGTAATCAAGAAGACAACAGATAACAAATGACTTTGCATTTAAATTTTTGAAGTTCAAAGTTGGGTGGAAAGAATGAAGCCTGAACAGAGTTTCACAAGTGAGAAGGGCAAGAGAAGAAACTCTTAGCATAGAACTTACAGTTCCAACTAGCCAACTCATCTGTATATTGATTGAGACCTTGTTGCCAGTCTAGTACTGTGCTTAAATTTGAAAATTCTAGTTACCATAGTAAAGAGCTCATCTGAATAATTACCATGAAAGTATTTATAGGAAAGGCATAAGGAGGCAACTTTATAATGGTGGAGAAATGACTGAAGCCAAGATGCCAGATCAGGACCAATGATATTGCTGATTTCTCTTTGGATTTTATCAAGGATCTCAAGTTCACTATTTACATTATTTGGACTATTGTTCTCATCTTTGTTGCCATATTTATTACGTTTTGGCCATTGTACGCTCCGGCCTTCTTCGGGCGGTTGGAATGTCGAACTGAACCCTTTATTTCGCTCACTGTGGTAGACTGTTCTAGTTCCACGTGCCATGTCTAATGGATGTCAGTTATTAGTTATTTCCTGTTAATTCCCCTCTCCAAGTTCTCCACTGCCTTAATTGGGTATTGAACTCACACTCTTTGGGCCCTGTCACTGGAGTGTACAACAGCCGAAACGTTGTAATAAATATGGTGACAAAGATGAGGACAATTGTCCAAATAATGTAAATAGTATACATAATACCTCATCTCAGAAATATAGACAGATACTGAAGAAGGCCGGAGCGTACGACAGCCGAAACGTTGTAATAAATATGGTGACAAAGATGAGGACAATAGTCCGAATAATGTAAATAGTATACATAATACCTCATCTCAGAAATATAGACAGATACTGAAGAAGGCCGGAGCAATACAACATTTAAACGTTGTAATAAATATGGTGACAAAGATGAGGACAATAGTCCAAATAATGTAAATAGTATACATAATACCTCATCTCAGAAATATAGACAGATACTGAAGGGCCGAAACGTTGTAATAAATATGGTGACAAAGATGAGGACAATAGTCCGAATAATGTAAATAGTATACATAATACCTCATCTCAGAAATATAGACGGATACAGGATCTCAAGTTGTATAGTAGAAGCACTGGACCACATGAACTACGATAAAAATATAAAAAAGAAAGATATTAATAACGAAATACGGAAAACAGAAGTAAACCATAATCAGAAATCTTTATTCTTATGTAACCATCTATTGCAGTGTTTGTCAGGAACCCTAGCATTCCGCAAGAGGGTAGCTAGTGGTTCTGTGAGAAATAGTAGACATGACCTGTACATAGAGAATTCATGTGTCTTTGAGTACAAAACAAGTGTTCATATATTATATCAACCACATCAACTAGTAATAAACATATAAGAGAGATATTAAAAATGGTATATAATCTCACTTATTATAAAATGCAGATTGTGTGTGTGTCTGTACGTTTATATATTGGATCGGATTTCCTACATATTTCAACTGATTTCAACAAAACTTCACAGGACTACGTAAAATTACCTTGCGGTGGTTCTAACAGTGCTAAAAATTGGAAAAACACAATTGTTTTTGCACGAAATCAATTTGAAAACACGATTAAGAGGCATCACGAGAATGAAAGGGGAACAACTCATATCGAGTTATACTTATTATAAAACCCAGGTTGTTTGTGTGTGTGTGTGTGTTCATTTATATATGGGATCAGATTTCCTACATTTTTCAACCGATTTCAACAAAGCTTCACTTTTTTTTTTGGCAGGTAGTGTTTCTTATTGTCTTGCACACTTTTTTCTTTATTTTTACATTCAGAATGCTTTAAAAATTTCATTTACAAGACAATTGTTTATAATAAAATTCTATTCAATCGGTAGACTCATAACGATTGAAAACAATGTTTTTGTTTGAGCTTGGGTTTGACCAATTTGTAAAAAACAAAACAAAAACAAGACAAAACAAAAAAAAATAAAACTAATTAAGACATGCGTGTCCGTCAACCTTAAACAATAATCTTTGTCAATTTTATTTTTCAGTCTTTATGATGGTCGATACTTGATCTATCTCTTACTGTTACATCCCTGGGCAACGCCGGGCTCTACTGCTAGTAATTTCTATGCAGAGGTTCCCTGAGACATGAAAACTATTTGAAAGGTTCCACAAATGGTAAAAAGGTTGAGAAACATTGGCCTCAAACATTATCTGTAGTATAGTTAAATAATTAACAGAAAGTGCTCAGGGGAAGGTATGATCGTTATGGAAAGTTTCTACATGCATCAGAGAAAAACTGTGACATTAGAAAAACTGAATAAAAAACTTAGCAAAACATTCCTTATTTATAAGTGGACTATTGTCTTCCTCTTTGTTATTCTTATCACAATGTTTCAGCCATTGTCTCTTCCAGACTTCATCAGGTGCTGGTCAATCTGGGTAACCTTCAGAGAATTTTGAACTGAACCCTTTATTTAATCTACAGGGGTAGAATGTTCTCATTCTGCTAACCATATCTAAGGATATCTCATCTAATTCTTATTTAGTACTGCACAAATATTGCTCACCCTGTTTTCACTGAGTCCAAGTACACACTACTTGGCCCAAGGATTGAACTAACATCACCAAATTCAGGAACCAACATTTTAATCCACTATGCTATTGTTCCATGGGGCAGCTGCAAAGATGAGGACAATAATCCACATGTTAGTAATGATAACTGACCAAATTCATACAGAAAATATTCCTTGTCCATCATATTCAATGAAGTATGTATAAAAGAAGGATTGCTGCCCAAATATATATGATTATTTTTTCTTTTTTTTTTTTTCACCAAGCAAAAACTTATATCTTGGTTTGTGTTTTAATGTCTGTATGATGGGAAGTGGAAGTGTGTATATACAGAAGAAATCCTTTGAATGTGGATCTGTAAATAAGACAAATTTTTTTCCAGGAGTTGTTTGAAGTTTGAAACTTGGTTCTTTTTTAGCAATTTTCAGTATTTGGACTCCTTTTCCTTTTACAATCTGTCATGTTCTAAGTGCAATATTTCAGCAAATACATTTTCTTGAATTAAGAATCTCATTACGGCACCAGAAAGTCTTATAAAATTTGTAGAAAAAAATTTAATTGCCAATTGGATTTAGCATTTTTTTTTTTTTTCCATTTTCTTCAAATTGAATTAAGAATCAGGCATTTAGTAAAATCTTAAGTTTTTAACATTTCATAACCAGAAATTTTCATTATTGAAAAATTTTATGAAAAAAATTTAAAAAAAAAAAATTAAATTGCCAGATTGGTTAGCATTTTTTTTAAGATCAAAGGCAATAAAAAGCCACTAATCTAAATAGAGAATAAATCGAAAAATTTATTAGAGAAGAAAAAAACAAAATTGTATTGACTTTGCATTTAAATTTTTTGCATCAAGTGGTCATTCAATTAACAATGATGAGAAAAACAGTTAAAATAACTTTAAAAAGGAATTTAGATTGAATATCATTTAAATTTTTGAAGAACAAAAATTTCACTAGGATCAAAATTTAAGGAAGAGAATAAAAAACTACTATTAAGGATGACAATAAAGAACTTAAATTAAATTTTTTTTAAAGAATGCATTTTTTTGAGAACAAAAGCAATAAAAACACTAGGATGCAAGGAGTTAGAAGACATGAAAAAGAACAAGAATTAAGAAAAATTAAGAAGATAACAGTTGACATTGACATTTAATTTTTTGATTTTGAAGAACAAAGTCAATAAAGCCACTAGGATGCAAGGGTTACTGAGTGTTAGAGCCTTTTTATTAAGGAGAAAAAAAAACTATTAAGGAGAGAATTTACAAAGAACAAGAATTAAGAAGACAGACGATAACAATTGAAATTGCATTTAAATTTTTTTAAAGAACAAAGGCAATAAAGCCGAAAGGATGCAAAATTTTTATTGACGAAGGCAATTAGAGAAAATGTTGAAAACTACTATTAAGGAGAGAAGACAAATAAAAGAACAAGAATTAAGCAAGGGGAATGACAAAGAAATTTTAAATGGAGGACAATAAAGATGGAAATTGCATTTAAATTTTTTTGAAGATCAAAGGCAAAGAAAGTATTTTTTTATAGACATAGGGAAGCTAGGTTACGGCAGAGGGAAAGTGACTGAAATAGCTAATTTTTAAATAATCTAATATCAAATCTAATTAAATCATTGTTGATATGGAACCTAAAAAAATCAAAGGTCCAAAAACATTAGTAAACAGTTATCAGAATTTGTAACCCTCTACCTTGAGTAGCACTTGAGCCTTATTTTGGGTGAACTTTAGTATGAAAAAATTCTTAACTTTAGATATATTTATTTTATCATAGTCAGGAATGCACTTTTTTTTTAAATTTTGGAAGTTTTTTTTTTTTCAAAACTGAATGGAAGTACAAAATGTTTTTTTAAAAACATTTTGTATATTAATGTTAATACTGACCCCCAAAAATGTATGAAAAGTTTATTTTATTGGATTTGTTCGTTCATAACTTGTTGCAACTGACTGAGGCCCTCACAACAACTGTGATAATTTGGTACTCCAAACTATGACTCTGCTAAAAAATATCCAAACTGGATAAAATTCCATGTTGATACCAAAGAAATATTTACTTTAAAAAAAAAAAAACATTCTGGGCAAAAATAATTATCATCTAACTCAGATACCCATGTCTCGGATTGAGACTTTCACTTGGATGCCAAGCATGGTGTCAAATTCCTTGAGAAATATCTAAACTGTTAGCTGTATACAACCATTTTCTAAGACCAATAGTTAAAAATGGCATTCAGTGAGTGGTGAAGACCATCCATTCAGGTCTCGAGGTCTGGCGCTACAGAATCTAAAACAAAGAACTGTACCAAATAACAGAAACCACATCACTTGGTGACTTTTAACATCAGCCTTTCTTCAAATCTTGGGGTCTGGCGTTACAGAATCACAGTCAAAGAACTGTATCAAATAACAAAAACCACATCACTTGAGAACTTTCAGCAGCAGTAACAACTAAAAGGGATAGCACATCTAACTCAAAGAGAAAATAATGACATAAGATGAGACATTTTGATTACTTGCATTATTTACTGTCCTGGGTATGACGATAAACTCCATTTGCATCCTGGGTAAGATGATAAACTACATCCAACAGCAAGGCCTCTGATCTGGAGGTTCTGAGGCACGTGGAATCACCTCTTAATTGCTGGTGTTCCCAACTTCACCCTGACCTGGGGTGGTAGCACCTGTTAGGGCGCCAGCTATGGGTAAATAGTTAACCCCCAAACTGGGGTCAAAACACTATGAAAGTGTAAAAATAGGTCTTAATACCAGAAACACTTTGTAAAAAAAAAATTGTTACCAGCAATAAATTTTTTCAAGAAAATTTATTACCAGTAATACTTTTTTGGAAAAAAAAATATTACCAGAAATAGATTTTTTGAAGGAAAGATATTACTAGCAATACATGTTTGAAAAAAAAATTATTACCAACAATAAAAATTTTGTCAGCATTAAATAACTTATTGTGATTGATATGCCTTAAAACAAACCAAACCAAGCTTTATTTAGACTGTTAACCCTATATCCGTAACATTTTGGCTGTTGTACACTTCAGCCTTCTTCAGGTGATTGGAATTCATTCACTGGGGTAGTTCCACACCTCGTCCAGATATCTCAGTTATTGATTTATTTGTTTCTCCAAGTTTTGTGGCCTCTTATTGAAAAAAACATCTTTTTTGGTTCTTGTCACCAGATAAAGCAAAATCTGTATTTACTGGGCCATGGGTTAAAATTTAGGACATCTATGTATGAATTTTTGGGCTATTTTTAATTTCAAAAACCATTTTTTTTCCAGCAGTGGTGAATGTATTGCTGGTAATAATTATTTACAAAAATGTATTGCTGGCAATAAATTTTCCTTCAAAAAATATTTTTGGTATTAAAGGTTTAATTTTTACACTTTCACAGTGCTTTGACCATCAGTTTGGGGATCAACTATTTGCTCATAGTTGAGAAATTCTTTTTTTACTATTGAGTCAGGGTGGACCTGGGAATAGCAGCTATTAAGAAGTGGCTCCATGCTCCTCAAAATCTCCTGAGCAGAGGCCTTGCTGCTGGACGTAGTTTATCGTCTTACCCAAGATGCTGAATAATCTGGACATATATCTATTTTAATCCTCTTAAATTCACGGATCAATTTCTTAATGTTTTTATTAAGGAAGGCACCATAGTTTTTTTCCATTTCTTTTATTTTCACAATTACTTTCAATCCTCATCCAAGATCACCTTCAGTGGGGAATTGCCAGGACAAAAATATTAATGTAATTGGTAGTTGTAATTTTTTTGTAAATGCACATGAACATGCTCCATTATAATCAATTTAAAAATTAACCACTAAAATTATTATGTTATCTAAGGGAGGCAACTTTAACTTATACAATTGTAATTTTTTAAAATATATATTTTAGGATATTACAATTAAATATATCAAAAATATGCAACACAATTTTCGTGTTTCAATTTGTATCAATGCATCTCCTCAGGTGATTGCAAATTACTGGCGAGTGAACAATTTATTTAGATTTAAAAGCAAAATACAACCTCTTTATACAAAAAAAAATCTTTGTAGGAAACTCACAAAGCATAGAACTTGTTTAGCATTTTGTTAAATTACCACTCCAACTCATTTTTTTCTTAGGAAATGTCTAGTGTATAATATGTATCCATTTACATCTGGTCCTGTTTAACATCTGTTCTGTCAGAGACTGACAATCTATGGGTCATGACCCATTTATGAAAAATAATTTCTTAATTTTTGCTTCACTTCTTCACTTAGTTTAAATTTAACGTAGGTCATATTCGATTGGTTGATCAGAATAACGCCTACAAACCTTAAAATCCTACCCATATTTTTGCTTAAAAAGAGGTTATTTCTTGTTTTTAAATCTAAATAAATCGTTCACTCGCCAGTAATTTAAATTCACCTGATGAGATGCGTTGATACGCATTGAAACATGACTGCAATTATGTAACGATTTTGACATGTTTTTGATGTAATATCCTAAAATAAATAATACTCCTCTACTTTGTATTGAGTCCTCTTTTAAATTAAATGTTATGAAAGCTGGAATTGTACTCTATTCATTCTCATCTTACCTGTATATATATATATATATATATATATATATTATAGGATTAATACAAATATAAAATTTTTCACTTTGCTGATTGATGTTATATCAAACACCTCTGATTTCCAAAGTTTTGAAGACACAGTCAGTCAGTTATGTTTATTGTGTATGATACGCAGTAAATAAATCATGTATTTTTAAATATATGACTGAAATTTGGCAATTTTTTTTCCACAATATTACAAAAATAATTTCTTTCTGCGGTAGACCAATTTGCCATCCAAGGTTATAGAACCCAGCCTGTCCTGCTATTACCCAGAAAGGGGAGAAGAAAAGGAAGATGGTTTTCCCAAGGATATTATTACACTGCGTAAGTGAATGTAATGGATTTGACTGGAATTCAAACTCGACTCTCCGATTCCTCAATCTGAGACGCTATCCATTATTGCACTGTGCCTCCTCGTTGAAGACATACCTTCTTGTAATCATTGAGTTTATTTTCATTGAGTTCAATTAAAGTAATAGAGAAAAAACACTTTTAAATTCATTATTTTTTATATGAAAACAAAAAATTTTAAACAAAACTTATCTCACAGATATACTGATAAGAATGTATCTGCTGAATATGCATCCCCCATTTTTCATAAAATTACAAGAATGAGACATGAATCATTAGAACTGAATACTTTCTTCTAATTGATTTCTGTTGTGGAAAGTGTTGATCATTTTTACTAACATTAAACCTTATCACATAGTCCTGTGATTCCTAACACTGGAACCCATTGACTCTTCACAAACAGAAAACGAATTCTGATCTCTTTTATTCTTACTGCAATTAAGAAGCCTTAACACTCAGTCCTATGATTCATTCCAGAATTGAAGAAAAGAGTAGAAGTAAATTCCAAATAGAGAATACCCTGAAAGGTTGTCTTAAACACAACAAAGATGAAGAAAATAGTCCAAATAATGAGGTAAGCTGGTGAACATGACAGAGATTCTTATTGGCCAGAATCTTAAACATCTTTCCATTGTCCTAGTGACTGCTGAATATTGATTGGTCTAAAAATAATAACTTGTTCATTTCTATTTTTATGTACAACCAAAGCTGACAGTTACTACGTGTTTTTAAATAAGAAAATAAAATCATTGAAAGTTAATTCAATTTGTATCACAAATCAGCTGATTTTTTTGTTAAAAAATAAAAAAACATATGTATATATATATATATATTTATATATGTATGTGTGTGTTTATATATATATATAATATATATGTGTGTGTGTATATATATATATATATATATATATATATATATATATCCAATATATATATATAAAATGTGAAAATCGAAAAAATTTTGTTGAGAGGTTATTTTTATATCTTCCTTTTTAAATCATCTGCATGCCTATGACGGGCATGACTTTTGAGAAATAGAATGAAAAATTAAACAAAAGACCACAAACAGTACAGGAAAAAGTATTATATCCAAGTGCATCAGGAACACTATTAGATGTTTTATATGTTTTTCACTTCATGAAGATTCATGTAGTCAACTGATTGTTACTTCTCAGTGCAGCTATATCAATGTTGTTTCTTTTTTATCCAAAAAAAAAGAGCTGTTTTCTTTCTGGTGCTGAGTTTTTGTCATTGGAGAGTTCATACATTCTAATTATAAGATGAATTTGATGTTGTTTCATAGAGTTTTTATGGTAGCTTAATAAATTGGAACTAATTGATGTAGTATATCAGAAAACCAATATAAGAAGATTTGTTTCAATGGTGAAATGTTTGTCGAAACCATAAAAAACTTTTTGCAAAAAGACTTGTCATGGAAACTCTGAACAACTGTTGTGTTGTTATCGTAGTTTAACCTCTCCGGATCACAGTCAATATCAAATCAGTACATTTTAATGGTTTTACACATTTAAAGTTTGCAATTTTGTTAAGCTGTAATAAAGTTTTATTTTCCTTTCTTTTTTATTATGAAACCAACACTAAAAGGATTGCTAATGCCCAAATATTTTTAGACTGATTTACCCTCATCAAGGGCAGCTATAACACCATTTTCAACCATATATAAAATATATATATATATATATATATATATATATATATATATATATAAATATAGATAACTAGACTTGTTTGAAAAACCCTCGAATTTTTGATTTGCTAATCAAATCAATCTCGAGGGAAAAAAAGGTTTAAAAAAAGAAAGAGCTACAAACATGAACTTCTGCCGAAAAAAAAATCGCACAGATGCAGGTCTGAAGCCCAAAAAAAAAAACCCCGATACGAGTAACAACTAACTAACAAAAGAGCTCAATACAACCGTAGAGCAGACCTAGATACACCTAGTGAGCCAAACAAACCTACCTAGGTTTCACCAAATGGATCGTCAAGGAAAGTTTGGTTTAGGAAAAAAAAAAAAAAATTTTTATTTCCTATATTTTAGCTATATTTTCCTGACAATCCGTTTAGGTGAAACCTATAGGTTTTCTGACTTACTGAATATATATATATATATATATATATATAAATATATGATTTATAAATTTATATATATATATATATATATATATATATATATATATTTATTTTCTGATACAATTTTTCATGCTCTATTTCAATACTCGACAGACAAAGGTGTTTTTTATTTAGTTTTTTTTAGAACAATTTCTCAAAACAAATCCAATAATTTTTTTTTTTAAGATGATAAATTATATATAAAAAATATATATATTTAAAAATGCTTTAACTATACATTTAATTTTAGAAATAAATATTAAATATTTTATATGTTAAATAATAAATAGTTGTTGCATGTGACAAATATCTTGATTTTATTTTGAAAAATAAAAAACATTTTATAAAACATACATGCAAAAACTATTTTTATTTAACAGTTAAAATATTTAATCTTGGAAAATGGCTAAATGTATAGCTAGAAAATGTTCTTGGAATAAAAAATATTCAGACAATTTTTTATATAATTTATCATTTGAAAAAAAAAAGTTATTAGATTGCATGAGAAATTTGTATAAAATTTAAAAAAAACCTATATAATATTTCCTTTTTATTCAATATAATATATATATATATACATATATATATATATATATATATATATATATATATATAGATTTACCTAAAAGCCAGACAAATTTTTAGGTTTCCAAACGGATATATTATAAATTAATTAAAAATATTTTTTTTTTACACAGTTCTAACCATGTTTCAAAAATGGAATTGAAAGCTCCAAATTTTTTTTTAATTTATAAAAAAATCAACTCTGTAAATTTTAATTGAGCACTATTTTGTAAAAAATAAAATATCAATAAGAACACTGGATTATATATCTTACTGCTCTTTCTTTATATATATATATATAAAAATTTTTATATATCAAGAACAGTTTTAAAAGAAAGGATGTATGACAAATTGGAAAACGTTTTTGTGACACATTTCATTCGTTAGGACCAAAAAAAATTGTTTTGCTTTTACATTGTTGAAAATTACACATGCACCAAAATGAGACATTAAATTGAAAGTTACAAAATTTAGAATTAATTTTTTTTAGAAATGTATTTTTTTTTTTTTGCAATCTACCCACATTGATTTATATTCTTTTTCTTTCTATCAATTTATTTAATATCCCACATTTTGATAACAGAAAATTTGCCAAGAATGGTGATATGTTTAATAACAAAGATGATGGAAAGATAAAGAATATACATGAATTTGGCTTGATTTAAAATAAAAAGAAAAAATATTTCAAAGCAACGATGAATGATAGACTTACAAATATGTAAGATAGATTCTGGCAAGAAAAATTGTCTGACATGACAGAGTCAATCAACGTTCTTAGCTTCAGACTTTGATTTAATATAATCTTTCCACTTCAGGTCAACGGAAAACATTAAATAAAAGAAGAGGAATTAAGTGTGTAAAAGTTTTGACCAGTTTTATTTTATCTGTTTTTTTTTTTTTTTTTAAATTAAGGTTTTTTTCTTGTAATTAAAAACAAAACAAAAACAAAAAAAACACTGGATAAAAGTGCCAAAAACTTTGCTGGAAACTTTTGCACACACACACACCTAAGATCATTTTTAAGGTTTTTTTCTTTCTCTATTTACATTATTCAAACTATTGTCCTCATCTTTGTCGCCATATTTATCACAATGTTTCAGCCGTTGCACACTCTGGCCTTATTCAGGTGGTTGGAATGTCGAATTGAACCCTTTATTTCGCTCAGTGGTAGACTGTTCTAGTTCCACGCGACATGTTTTTTATAGATGTCAGTTATTAGTCATCTCCTGTTAATTCCCCTCGCCAAGCTCTCCACTGCCTTAACCGGGTATTGAACCTCTATCCACTGTGCCATGTGTCCTTGAGGAAAAGACCTTATACAGCTTATAATTTTTAAAAAAAGGATCATAACATTCATCAAGTGATTTGTAGGTTAATGCAACTTTAAAAAAATTTTGTTATTTGATCCTGCAACGCCATTTTATATCATTAACTTTACTAATTTACTTTTGTATGAATGATTCATTGTAATATAAATTGAACTGCATTTGGTTATATTTGATATATATATATATAACTATATATATATATATATATATATATATTTTGTGTGTGTTTGTGCTAAACAAGTATAATTTAAATTCAACAAACAAGGTCTGTCACATTTTCATTGCAATTTTCCATTTTCAAATAAGATGCTGGATATCAGGATCAAAATATTTATGGTTTAATTTGGTTTTTTGTTTTACAGCATATAAATGGGTTATTTAATGCCAACAAGATTTTTATTGCTGGTAATATTTTTTTCAAAAATGTATTGCTGGTAATAATTTTTCCTTCAAAAAATTTATTGCTGGTATTAAAACCTATTTTTGCACTTTCATAGTGTTTTAACCCCAGTTTGGGGGTTAACTATTTGCCCATAGTTGGGACCCTAACAGGTGCTACCACCCCGGGTCAGGGTGGACCTGGGAACACCAGCAATTAGAGATGGTTCCACGCTTCTCAAAACTTGATTAGAGGCCTTGTTGTTGAATGTAGTTTATCGTCTTACCCAGGACATCAAAATTGTGGATAAACTACCTGAAGATCATGGATATTCTGTTGTTTTTGTTCAAGTATTTTTGACCATCTCAGTCATTATTAAGAACCATGTGTTTTCTGTGTAGTAGGCAAGATTTTTACAGAGCTGAAAGGGAGAAATGAAACAAAAAACAGCAGCAGGAAGATTTTCTAGAGCTCCTACTGGACAAAGCAAAAGTCCGACAGTTGTTCAGGTGTACATAAGGATAAAGAATTTTTGGGAAAACAAGATATGATATAGTGATTCATTTAAGAAATGTAACATCAGTAACACAATGGATGAGACCAAGGATGATATCATCTTTGATCATAATATTAGATCCAATCATGAAATGCCTGATGCGTTTCCAAGCAATGTCAGTTATGTGCCATGTGTGATACACGTTTAGGCTATCATGTACTTTTCGATACATGACTGACGAGGCAGATTTTTTTCTCACAGTAGGTTGCCATTTCATTGTGCAGTAGACCAGTTTCTATCCAAGGCTATAGAACCAAGTTTGTTCTGCTATTTACCCATAGCTGGTGGGGAGAAGAGGATTCATACCTTTCCCAAGGGTATTAGTGACAAGGCAGATTTTTCCCCCACAGTAGGTTGCCATTTCTTTCTGCAGTAGACCAGTTGCCATCCAAGAACCTGGTCTGTCCTGCTATTTACCCATAGCTGGGGGGGAGAAGAGGAGGATTCATACCTTTCCCAAGGGTATTAGTATGTAAGTGAATGCAATGGATTCGACTGGAATTCAAACTTGGCTCTCTGATTCCTCAATCCAAGCCGCTATCCATTACTCCATTGTAAAATCAAAAAAGATGAGATCTTCGATGATAATTTTGGTTCCAATCATTAAAAACCATTTGTGCGAAAAAAGTATGATTCCTTTCCAAGTGATAGTAAAAGTGAAAAGCCCAACATTATCTTTGATCGTAATTTTAGATCAAGTGTTTGATTCCTTTCCACACAATAATAAAGGCAATTATCATTTCATAAGTTTCAAGTTAAACTAAATAACAATAAATCATTTATTTTTTTTTGATTTACTGTATTTTCATATTTGATGTTTCAAGATTTTCTCTGTTTAAAACAATGTACACCAATTTTGAAATTATCAAGCAGAATTTTTCTGCAATAAAAATCTTAAATACTACTTTTTTTCGCTCAAAACTTTATCTTCAAAATAAGGGTACATCTTATACAGTACAGTGTATTATATTAAAAAAAAAAATTTGGTATATTTTAAGAAAAACCGACATCATAAACAGACTAACATTATGAAAGAAAACTGATAATAAAAAAAGAAGAAAATAACAAAAATTGAAAAAAATTCTAAGCAAAAAACATTTATTTACAACTGTTTCTATATACACCAGTGACAATTTTTCTACACTGAGAGAAGCACTGGGGTTGATATTGCTGGACATTTTTAGTAGACTGACCGCTTATTAAGGGAGTTCAAGATCTTTGATAGGGATGGTTAGCTGATCCTGCCTTAATATTTGTTTTAATGGTACTTGGTGCTTTTGAAATGGTTGCAGATTCTGGAAGTAAAAAAAAACAAAAAAAAACAATGAAGTTTCATATAATATATTCTCTCATTAATTTTACATCCAAATTAAACATTAATTAAAAAAAATTCTCTTTTCAAGACATCATCAATTCTAACAGTCACAATTTTATTATCTCTTTATCAAAAATACACTTTCGATGCATGACTTGTTAACTACGAGCAATATAAAAGAAGTTGTTAGAAATACTTTAATTAACTGAGTCAAAATAATCTTTTCTAAAAGTTTTCTATAAAAAAATAATAAAATCACATCAAATGCTTTCCAGAATCTATCGCTGTTGAACAAATAGTTTTAAAGAAATTAAAAAAATTGAGGATCTAAAAGAATTTGAAGATTACAGATTCAGATTCCACGCCAGATGATCAGCAAATAGGCTTTGAGAAGGACTTATTTTCGATAGATTCAGACTCCACCACCAGATGGTCCGTGAACAGGCTTCAAGGACTTATTTTCGATAGATTCAGACTCCACCACAGATGGTTTTATAGCTTCAAGGATTTTTCGATAGATTCAGACTCCAGATGGTCCGTGAACAGGCTTCAAGGACTTATTTTGGGATAGATTCAGACTCCACCACCAGATGGTCCGTGAACAGGCTTCAAGGACTTATTTTCGATAGATTCAGACTCCACCACCAGATGGTCCGTGAACAGGCTTCAAGGACTTATTTTCGATAGATTCAGACTCCACCACCAGATGGTCCGTGAACAGGCTTCAAGGACTTATTTTTATAGATTCAGACTCCACCACCAGATGGTCCGTGAACAGGCTTCAAGGACTTATTTTATTTGATAGATTCAGACTCCACCACCAGATGGTCCGTGAACAGGCTTCAAGGACTTATTTTAGATAGATTCAGACTCCACCACCAGATGGTCCGTGAACAGGCTTCAAGGACTTATTTTTCGATAGATTCAGACTCCACCACCAGATGGTCCGTGAACAGGCTTCAAGGACTTATTTTATAGATTCAGACTCCACCACCAGATGGTCCGTGAACAGGCTTCAAGGACTTATTTTGATAGATTCAGACTCCACCACCAGATGGTCCGTGAACAGGCTTCAAGGACCTATTTTCGATAGATTCAGACTCCACCAGATGGTTATGAACAGGCTTCAAGGATAGATTCAGACTCCACCACCAGATGGTCCGTGAACAGGCTTCAAGGACTTATTTTCGATAGATTCAGACTCCACCACCAGATGGTCCGTGAACAGGCTTCAAGGACCTATTTTCGATAGATTCAGACTCCACCACCAGATGGTCCGTGAACAGGCTTCAAGGACCTATTTTCGATAGATTCAGACTCCACCACCAGATGGTCCGTGAACAGGCTTAAATTGACCTATTTTTGATCAGATTCAGACTCCACCACCAGATGGTCCGTGAACAAGGAATAGATTCAGACTCCACCACCAGATGGTCCGTGAACAGGCTTCAAGGACCTATTTTTTTTAGATTCAGACTCCACCACCAGATGGTCCGTGAACAGGCTTCAAGGACTTATTTTCGATAGATTCAGACTCCACCACCAGATGGTCCGTGAACAGGCTTCAAGGATGTTTTATTTTTATAGATTCAGACTCCACTCACCAGATGGTGGTGAACAGGCTTCAAGGACCTATTTTGAACATAGATTCAGACTCCACCACCAGATGGTCCGTGAACAGGCTTAAAGGACTTATTTTTAAAATAGATTCAGACTCCACCACCAGATGGTCCGTGGAACAGGCTTCAAGGACCTAGGCATAGATTCAGACTCCACCACCAGATGGTCCGTGAACAGGCTTCAAGGACCTATTTTCATAGATTCAGACTCCACCACCAGATGGTCCGTGAACAGGCTTCAAGGACTTATTTTTGATAGATTCAGACTCCACCACCAGATGGTCCGTGAACAGGCTTCAAGGACTTTATTTTCGATAGATTCAGACTCCACCACCAGATGGTCCGTGAACAGGCTTCAAGGACCTATTTTTTATATAGATTCAGACTCCACCACCAGATGGTCCGTGAACAGGCTTCAAGGACTTATTTTTCGATAGATTCAGACTCCACCACCAGATGGTCCGTGAACAGGCTTCAAGGACTTATTTTTAAATAGATTCAAACTCCACCACCAGATGGTCCGTGAACAGGCTTCAAGGACCTATTTTATTGAAATAGATTCAGACTCCACCACCAGATGGTCCGTGAACAGGCTTCAAGGACCTATTTTCGATAGATTCAGACTCCACCACCAGATGGTCCGTGAACAGGCTTCAAGGACTTATTTTCGATAGATTCAGACTCCACCACCAGATGGTCCGTGAACAGGCTTCAAGGACCTATTGGGATAGATTCAGACTCCACCACCAGATGGTCCGTGAACAGGCTTCAAGGACCTATTTTCGATAGATTCAGACTCCACCACCAGATGGTCCGTGAACAGGCTTCAAGGACTTATTTTCGATAGTTAATAAAATAAAATTCACTAAGTTTTCTAATAGCCTGCAACAAGAATTTGAAGATTACATATTCAGACTCCACCATCAGATGATCAGCGAATAGGCTTCGAGAAGCATTTATTTTCAATAGTTAATAAAATAAAATTCACTAAGTTTTCTAATAGCCTTCAACAAAAAAAATGTAATAAGATGACTTAAATAAAAACTAAAAAATACTGATAAAGTAATAATTAGAGCTGATAAGACAGGTAACTATTATAATAATGAAGTCACCAAGTTTTACAAAAAAAGTACCTGAAAGTTTGGCAAAAGGCATGACCAGAAGAGCGAATCATTGCACCTTTTCAGCTGACATGAAGTGGAAGGACAACATTGAAGCCATTTCTTGGTCAGCTGCTAAGAAAGTTGGATGACTGTGTCATGCTAGACAATTTCTCTCTCCAGAATCTGTCCTATATACAGGGTGCGATGGGTAAATTGTCGCCATTTTATTATTTTTAGTTGCATGCACGTGCGTTGTTTGTTTTTGATTTCTTCAACTGCACATTATATTAGGGTCAGTTAGGCACTGTGAGAAAAAAGAGCAATTCACTCCACCAGAAATTTTTAAACGGCATGCTGTACTGTTTGGCATTCATACTGGAAGCTCCAATATGAACATTTCAGAGTGTTTGGTTGGTTGGGTTTTATGGCATATCAACCACTGTAGGTCATTTAATGCCAAATTAAGTTTTTTATATATATATATATATATATATATATATATATATATATATATATACATACATACATACATATATTAAATATACAGTATTATTAAACGTATAGCTGGCAACATTGTTTCAAAAACGTATAGCTGGCAACATTATTTTTCCGAAAACACATTATCTTGCTGTTGGATGCAGTTTAACGTCATACCCAGGACAACAGAGTGTTTGGGTGCCAATCTGAGAACAGTATAGAGGATTCGGAAAGAGTTGGATGAGTCCCATGGTGATTATGAAGGAGTTTGGTGTGATCACTAGTGATGGCGATGTTATGCTTCCATTCATCTTGCCACATGGCCTCAAACTCATTACGGAGGCCTACATCAAGTGCCTTGAAGAGGTACTGGTGCCCTAGGTCAAGAAGGTGACTGCTGGAAAAACATGTCTGGCAACAGGACTCTGCACCATGCCACACAATTTCTGCGACCACATCAACCCTTACATCTGGCCACCTAACTCCCTAGACTTGCAACCCACTTTATTATTATGTGTGGGGTGCAGTTGAGCAAGAGACCAATAAAACTCCTTATAACACTAAAGATGAACTGAAGGCAAGGATTATGGCAGCATTCACCAACTTAAACAAGGAGATCACCCAAAAGAGTTGCAAGAGACTCCAAAGTTGTCTGGAGGCCATGGTTGAAGCCAATAGTGATTTTATTGAATAAACTTACTCTTTAGTATTTCAAGATATTTTTGTGTAATTTTGGTAAATTCATCCATCGATGATCCTGTATCTATAAGTCTACCATGCTTAGAATATTCTGCCACATATGGTCTAGAATTGCTCCTGCTATATATTTAGAGATTCTTTATAAAATTCAAAGAAGAATCAGCAATATTATTGCACCTGAACTGGCACCTCAGCTTCAGTCAATTTTTCCCTGTGCTTCTCTCTCTATATATATTTTCATGGTAATTGTTCAGATTAGCTCTTCACTATGGTACCAAGACTTTAATGAATTTAAGCGCAGTACTAGATTGGCAACAAGGTCTCATCAATTTATAGTATTTAATATTTTTGTTGTAAATTCTCAAGAACAAAATACAAACTGCATAAATTATAATAAATTAAATTTTCATAGGTTTTATGCAGTTTTTTTTTGTGTTCTTGAGAATTTACCACAAAAATATTAAATACTATTTATTTATTTATTTATTAGACTGTTTATTTACAAGAATAATTTCATACATTTTTTTTATCACATAAGGACACAATGTGTACTGCAGCCGCAGTAGAAGTAGGGTTTCTTGGGTAAGATAGCCTGACGGAGCCCAACCCTCTCTAGACTGATTTTGAATTCAGAGTTTTTCCTTTTCCTAGATAGTTGCCACCCAACGCTGTAGAACCCAGTCTGTCCTATTTAGCCATAGCTGGGGGGCAGAAGAAGAGGAGTGATACCTATCCGAAGGGTATTAGTATGTAAGTGAATGTAATGTATCCAACTGGAATTCGAATAACATTCACTTACGTGCTAATACCATTATACTATTTTATATTTACAACATTCTAAAAACTAATAAATCATGTAATTTCCTGTTGCCTCTTCCATGATTTTGAATTTGGAGTTGTCCTTCTCCTCGATTGACTGCCACACAAGGCTAAAGTCTTTCCCAAGAAGTCATAGCAATTCATAGATAATAAAGGAATCTGTGGAGAGCCATAATTGTTTCTGTCTTGAAGACACATGGTATCTAAAAAAAGTGAACTAGTTTAGGAGAAGGAAATGGGGAAACCACTCTACTATTTTTCCCAAGAAGTCATGGCAATTCACAGATAATAAAGGAAAGGAATCTGTGGAGAGCCATGACTGTTTCCATCCTAAAGGGATATGGCATCTAAAAAAAGGGAACTAGTTTAGGGGAAGGAAGCCACTCTACTATCTTTCCCAAGAAGTCATGGCAAATAATAAAGGTAAGGAAGCTGTGGAGAGCCATGATCTCCTATGTCCTTAACATGAATAGCTTACATAATTTGTAATCTTTTTCAACAAAAATGTCTTAAAAACCTACCTGTTTTTATATGCAAAGATAAGGTACCTGGTATTCTAAGATATCACCACATAACTCACGTTTTGTATTCATCTTTTATGCTATTTAACCCATAGATGGAGGGAGTAGTGACAGAGTCTGTTATGTGAAGTTGAGGTATCTGGTAGGCTAATGTTTATCCAGATGCCATAGATTATCAGTACTTGTCCCTAGCCTAACTCCATAATACTGGAATATTAAATGTAAATAAGGAAAGTCTTCTATGTGAAGTGGAGGTATCTGGTAGGCTAATGTTTACCCAGATGCCATAGATTATCAGTACTTGTCCCTAGCCTAACTCCATAATACTGGAATATTAAATGTAAATAAGGAAAGTCTTCTATGTGAAGTGGAGGTATCTGTCAGGCTAATGTTTACCCAGATGCCATAGATTATCAGTACTTGTGCCTAGCTTAACTCCATAATACTGGAATATTAAATGTAAATAAGGAAAGTCTTCTATGTGAAGTGGAGGTATCTGTAGGCTAATGTTTACCCAGATGCCATAGATTATCAGTACTTGTCCCTAGCCTAACTCCATAATACTGGAATATTAAATGTAAATAAGGAAAGTCTTCTATGTGAAGTGGAGGTATCTGGTAGGCTAATGTTTACCCAGATGCCATAGATTATCAGTACTTGACCCTAGCCTAACTCCATAATACTGGAATATTAAATGTAAATAAGGAAAGTCTTCTATGTGAAGTGGAGGTATCTGGTAGGCTAATGTTTACCCAGATGCCATAGATTATCAATACTTGTCCCTAGCCTAACTCCATAATACTGGAATATTAAATGTAAATAAGGGAAGTCTTCTATGTAAAGTGGAGGTATCTGGTAGGCTAATGTTTACCCAGATGCCATAGATTATCAGTACTTGTCCCTAACCTGACTCCATAATAATGGAATATTGAATGTAAATGGAGAAGACTTACATAGCATCAAATACAATAGATATTTTTTACCTTTTAACCAAATTAACTTTTAGTTAATTTTATTTCAAAAGCTAAATTGAAAACTGAAAGAATTTCTGTCATAGCCAATTTTATGCATGATTTGGACATGAATGATCTGACAGCATCATCTGTTCAAGAATGGAGCTTTGAAATGTTACCCTTACATTATACTTATTAGGAAAAAATGTCATACTTACGAGGTGCTTTCTGTGATTGTTGTTGTGAGTTTACATTGTTGTTGTTTTGATGAGAGTTTTCTGAACGTCTGGGGGTAGGCTGCTTCAGGCCCTTTCCCACAGTGATAGCTTGGATCAGGGAGTTTGTGTCTGCCATTGAAGAAGTTTGTGGCTGAGCAGATTTTTGATCTGGAAAAATAAAAAATAAATAAATAAATAAATAAAAATATGGAATAAAAATATTGTAGATTTAATGGTTCCCTCAGCAAATATTTTTCTTTTTTAGAGAGGGCGGGATCCTAAGCTCCATTTCCAATTGTGTTTATAAAAAAAAAAAAGTCACTCAATCCAATTTGTGAAGAACATCTCAGAACGTTAACCAACTGACTATAACTCCCAAACAGTATTCATCTTTATGCTAGATCTACTAAGAAGATAATGAAATCAGGCATATCTGATCATATATAGAGAAAAGAGGATGGTCATTAACCTCTGTAGTATGAAGTCAAGATAATAGAGGACAACAGAAGAGGATAAGAGAAATGAAAGAATCAACATACATTTCTGGTAATGAGAACCTACTCAGCATACCTAGCATAAAAATGTGTAACATCTGGGAATATCTGATTAAGAAAACTTGACAAAATTCTAACTCCCAAGTTACAGACCCACCATCCAAGTTGGGATGCTCATACAATTCCATAGATGTGGAGGTGGTGTAATGGATAGCACACACAAATGGGAATGGTATGAATCCATCTCCAACCAACCATGGGTTAAATAGTTAAAAAGGGTTGATAAACCATAAAAAATTTGAATCAATTATACACTCCCACCTTGTGAGTACAGACACAAGGTTTAAAGCTTCAGAACTAAGACTAGATTGTCCAAGGGACATATGGCTTAGTTGATTTAAACAGTTTCCTGATAGCTGTGACAAAAATGTCATATACTCCGGCTAAGTGGCAGGAACAGACAAGTGGCACAAACATGAATAAGACTGATGAATATCAAATGATAAGAGTTGTCTCCCCTAAGACTGAAAAGTAGAATGAAAACACTCTAAACCTGTAGATTGAATAAAGCGTCCAGTTCAGAATCCCAAGAAAGTTACAGAGTACAATGACAAACAGCTGACGGTCAGAGGGTACAACAACCAAAATGTTATAAGCATAACAGACAAGATAAGCAATGCTGGTTTGTATAGCAAAGTGTCTGATGGATGTGGATTCACACTTTTTCCTCAAATGAAGACAAAGAGTTTTAGACGACAATTCATCCATCGCATCCTGTATCTATAAGTCTACCATGCTTAGAATATTGCTGCCACATATGGTCCAGTGCTCCTGCTATATATTTAGAGATTCTTTATAAAATTCAAAGAAGAATCAGCAATATTATTGCACCTGACCTGGCACCTCAGCTTCAGTCAATTTTTCCCTGTGCCTTTTTATATATATATATATATATATATATATATATTTCCATGGTAATTGTTTAGATTAGCTCTTCACTATGGTTCCAAGATTTTAATGAATTTAAGCACAGTACTAGATTGCCAACAATTTAGAGAGTACAATGACAGACAGCTAAAGAGGGTACAACAGCCAAAATGTTATAAGCATAACAAGATAAGCAATGCTGGTCTGTATAGCAAAGTGTTTGATAGATGTGTCTTCACACTTTTTCCTCAAATGAAGACAAAGAATTTGACTTACTGGCTTCACTTTCCCATTCGTCTCTCGCAGAGTTGATAATGTCCAGAATATTACTAGTGATTTTATTCAACGTATTCAATTGTTTCTGGAAAAGAAAGATAAATAAATAAGAGTTAGGAATCCATAGCAGAAATACTTGATGATTTTGTTTGCATATACAAAATCCCCTGATATACAAGAATTTAATTTGTAATAAATGCACAAGAAGAAATTCGGTCGGAACTGGGCCAAATTTCTAGTCACATTTGATGTACTATCATGAACAGAAGATCCATTCCTGAGAGAAAAATGTTTTTTGAAATATTATTTAAAACTGGGAAACATACGTAGTTCCTTGGAAAGTTTAATAATCATATCTTGAATTTTCATTATTAGACTAGCAGTAGAGCCTGGTGTTGCCCGGGGATGTAACAGTAAGAGATAGATTAAGTATCGACCATCATAAAGACTGAAAAATAAAATTGACAAAGATTATTGTTTAAGGCTGACGGACACGCATGTCTTAATTTTTTTTTTTTTTTTTACGAATTGGTCAAACCCAAACAAAAACATTGTTTTCAATCGTTATAAATCTACCGATTGAATAGAATTTTATTATAAACAATTGTCTTGTAAATGGAATTTTTAAAGCATTCTGAATGTAAAAATAAAGAAAAAAGTGTGCAAGACAATAAGAAACACTACCTGCCAAAAAAAAGTGAAGTTTTGTTGAAATCGGTTGAAAAATGTAGGAAATCCGATCCCATATATAAATGAACACACACACACAACCAACCAACCTGGGTTTTATAATAAGTATAAATAAATTCAATATTAATAAGTATAACTCTATATGAGTTGTCCCCCTTTCATTAATGCCTCTTAATCATGTTTTCAAATTGATTTCATGCAAAAACAATTGTGTTTTTCCAATTTTTGGCACTGACAGAACCACCGCAAGATAATTTTATGTAGTCCTGTGAAGTTTTGTTGAAATTGGTTGAAAAATGTAGGAAATCCGATCCAATATATAAACATACAGACACACACAATCTGCGTTTTATAATAAGTAAGATGAAGTATTATCAATTATTATGAATTTATGACTATAGCATTTTAAGTTCAAGTTAGTGCTAAACAATTTCAAGTTGGTACCACCCAAGTGTAAATGTCAATGTCCAAGAACAGCAATTCACGACATGCGCCATCAGTTAAACACACCATATATGCACATTGATTAAATTAATCACAATGATATGGTTTTCTTTAACAAATAAAATATTTCGTTCTTCACCCCTCCACACCTGAAATGATTGTCATGGCAGCTGTTGGTAATCAACGTGGTAATTATATTAAGAAAGTCCAGGTGGCTGATTTGAAGAAGCAAGTAAAAGTAGCATAGGATACTAATGGAGACTGACAAAGTCTTGCGAACAGTCTTGGAATTAAAAAATCCACAGCATACCAATGGGTAACTAAATGTACTGAACCTGAAAAGCAATATGGTGGATTGCAGTGTTCTAAAAGTGGTGCTGAACACAAGGCTTTTATTGAAGAGTGTGTGGGGGAGAACCCATGAATAACGTTGAAGCAGCTGGCAGCTTTGATACAGCAGAGATTCAATATGGTTGTGAGTTCTGAATGTGTTAGACAACATTTGAATGGACCTTAAAAAAAGCTTACAATGAGCTGGAGAATGCGAATAGTGATATCAACAAAAACAATCATCAACAGAAGGAGCATGGTCAATTCTTAAGGCTGGTGTAAAATCTGAGGTAGCTTTAAAGATGGGGAAATGCAACACAAACTGAATTTCACAGTGTACAACGTGAGCAAGTGATTGCTGATAATATACCTCCATTAACCCTGCTTAAATGTACTACTCTGCTGGCACATGTTAGGCAATTTATACAGCCAGCCTTGGATCTTGAGGACATGAATTTTTGGCATGCACAAGTACAGTGATATTCTATAATTCATGAGTTAGTGACAATATTTTCTAGCTCAGTTTCATTGTTATGCCTCAATTGTTTTGTTTAAAAATATATTTGTCAACTTGAAATTGTTTAGTATCAATTTGAGTGTGATTATTCTGAACATAAACTTGAAATGCTATAGTATTTCTTACATCTTATTTCTCTTGCTTTTCCACCAAGTAGTAATAGTCTTAAGTTGTCTGAATTTCTTAGACCTTCTTTTGGCAATTATTATTCATTTTTCACTAGTATTATTTTCATCTTATTTTCTTGCTTTTCCACCAAGTAGTAATAGTCTTAAGTTGTCTGAATTTCTTAGATGAAGCCTTGGCAATTATTATTCATTTTTCACTAGTATTTCTTTCATCTTATTTCTCTTGCTTTTCCACCAAGTAGTAATAGTCTTAAGTTGTCTGAATTTCTTAGATGAAGCCTTGGCAATTATTATTCATTTTTCACTAGTATTTCTTTCATCTTATTTCTCTTGCTTTTCCACCAAGTAGTAATAGTTTAAGTTGTTTTTCAATTATTATTCTATTTTCACTAGTATTTCTTTCATCTTTTCTTTCATCTTATTTGTCTGATTTCTTTGCAATTATTATTTTCCACCAAGTAGTAATAGCTTTTAAGTTGTCTGAATTTCTTAGATGAATTTTTAGATGAAGCCTTGGCAATTATTATTCATTTTTCACTAGTATTTTTTTCATCTTATTTTTCTTGCTTTTCCACCAAGTAGTAATAGTCTTAAGTTGTCTGAATTTTTAGATGAAGCCTTGTCAATTATTATTCATTTTTTCACTAGTATTTCTTTTCATCTTATTTCTCTTGCTTTTCCACCAAGTAGTAATAGTCTTAAGTTGTCTGAATTTCTTAGATGAAGCCTTGGCAATTATTATTCATTTTTCACTAGTATTTTTTTCATCTTATTTCTCTTGCTTTTCCACCAAGTAGTAATAGTCTTAAGTTGTCTGAATTTTTAGATGAAGCCTTGGCAATTATTATTCATTTTTCACTAGTATTTCTTTCATCTTATTTCTCTTGCTTTTCTACCAAGTAGTAATAGTCTTAAGTTGTCTGAATTTCTTAGATGAAGCATTGGCAATTATTATTTTTTTTTTGACTAGTATTTTTTTCATCTTATTTCTCTTGCTTTTCCACCAAGTAGTAATAGTCTTAAGTTGTCTGAATTTCTTAGATGAAGCCTTGGCAATTATTATTCATTTTTCACTAGTATTTCTTTTCATCTTATTTCTCTTGCTTTTCCACCAAGTAGTAATAGTCTTAAGTTGTCTGAATTTCTTAGATGAAGCCTTGGCAATTATTATTCATTTTTTCACTAGTATTTTTTCATCTTATTTCTTTTGCTTTTCCACCAAGTAGTAATAGTCTTAAGTTGTCTGAATTTCTTAGATGAAGCCTTGGCAATTATTATTCATTTTTTCACTAGTATTTCTTTCATCTTATTTCTCTTTTTTTTCCACCAAGTAGTAATAGTCTTAAGTTGTCTGAATTTCTTAGATGAAGCCTTGGCAATTATTATTCATTTTTCACTAGTATTTCTTTCATCTTATTTCTCTTGCTTTTTCCACCAAGTAGTAATAGTCTTAAGTTGTCTGAATTTCTTAGATGAAGCCTTGGCAATTATTATTCATTTTTCACTAGTATTTTTTCATCTTATTTCTCTTGCTTTTTCCACCAAGTAGTAATAGTCTTAAGTTGTCTGAATTTCTTAGATGAAGCCTTGGCAATTATTATTCATTTTTCACTAGTATTTCTTTTCATCTTATTTCTCTTGCTTTTCTACCAAGTAGTAATAGTCTTAAGTTGTCTGAATTTCTTAGATGAAGCATTGGCAATTATTATTCTTTTTTTGACTAGTATTTCTTTCATCTTATTTCTCTTGCTTTTCCACCAAGTAGTAATAGTCTTAAGTTGTCTGAATTTCTTAGATGAAGCCTTGGCAATTATTATTCATTTTTCACTAGTATTTCTTTCATCTTATTTCTCTTGCTTTTCCTTAACCAAGTAGTAATAGTCTTAAGTTGTCTGAATTTCTTAGATGAAGCATTGGCAATTATTATTCTTTTTTGACTAGTATTTCTTTTTTCATCTTATTTCTCTTGCTTTTCCACCAAGTAGTAATAGTCTTAAGTTGTCTGAATTTCTTAGATGAAGCCTTGGCAATTATTATTCATTTTTCACTAGTATTTCTTTCATCTTATTTCTCTTGCTTTTCCACCAAGTAGTAATAGTCTTAAGTTGTCTGAATTTCTTATTTTTTTGGCAATTATTATTCATTTTTTTCACTAGTATTTCTTTCATCTTATTTCTCTTGCTTTTCCACCAAGTAGTAATAGTCTTAAGTTGTCTGAATTTCTTAGATGAAGCCTTGGCAATTATTATTCATTTTTTACTAGTATTTCTTTCATTTTATTTCTCTTGCTTTTCCACCAAGTAGTAATAGTCTTAAGTTGTCTGAATTTCTTAGATGAAGCCTTGGCAATTATTATTCATTTTTCACTAGTATTTCTTTCATCTTATTTCTCTTGCTTTTCCACCAAGTAGTAATAGTCTTAAGTTGTCTGAATTTCTTAGATGAAGCCTTGGCAATTATTATTCATTTTTCACTAGTATTTCTTTCATCTTATTTCTCTTGCTTTTCCACCAAGTAGTAGTAATAGTCTTAAGTTGTCTGAATTTCTTAGATGAAGCCTTGGCAATTATTATTCATTTTTCACTAGTATTTCTTTCATCTTATTTCTCTTGCTTTTTCCACCAAGTAGTAATAGTCTTAAGTTGTCTGAATTTCTTAGATGAAGCCTTGTCAATTATTATTCATTTTTCACTAGTATTTCTTTCATCTTATTTCTCTTGCTTTTCCACCAAGTAGTAATAGTCTTAAGTTGTCTGAATTTCTTAGATGAAGCCTTGGCAATTATTATTCATTTTTCACTAGTATTTCTTTCATCTTATTTCTCTTGCTTTTCTACCAAGTAGTAATAGTCTTAAGTTGTCTGAATTTCTTAGATGAAGCATTGGCAATTATTATTCTTTTTTTGACTAGTATTTCTTTCATTTTATTTCTCTTGCTTTTCCACCAAGTAGTAATAGTCTTAAGTTGTCTGAATTTCTTAGATGAAGCCTTGGCAATTATTATTCATTTTTCACTAGTATTTCTTTCATCTTATTTCTCTTGCTTTTCTACCAAGTAGTAATAGTCTTAAGTTGTCTGAATTTCTTAGATGAAGCCTTGGCAATTATTATTCATTTTTCACTAGTATTTCTTTCATCTTATTTCTCTTGCTTTTCTACCAAGTAGTAATAGTCTTAAGTTGTCTGAATTTCTTAGATGAAGCATTGGCAATTATTATTTTTTTTGACTAGTATTTCTTTCATTTTATTTCTCTTGCTTTTCCACCAAGTAGTAATAGTCTTAAGTTGTCTGAATTTCTTAGATGAAGCCTTGGCAATTATTATTCATTTTTCACTAGTATTTTTTTCATCTTATTTCTCTTGCTTTTCACCAAGTAGTAATAGTCTTAAGTTGTCTGAATTTCTTAGATGAAGCATTGGCAATTATTATTCTTTTTTGACTAGTATTTTTTCATTTTATTTCTCTTGCTTTTCCACCAAGTAGTAATAGTCTTAAGTTGTCTGAATTTCTTAGATGAAGCCTTGGCAATTATTATTCATTTTTCACTAGTATTTCATTCATCTTATTTCTCTTGCTTTTCCACCAAGTAGTAATAGTCTTAAGTTGTCTGAATTTCTTAGATGAAGCCTAGGCAATTATTATTCATTTTTGACTAGTATTTCTTGCATCTTATTTCTCTTGCTTTTACACCAAGTAGAAATAGTCTTATGTTGTCTGAATTTCTTAGATGAAGCATTTATGGAAACATTCCTGGAACTCCATTTTGTGATAGCACACAGCTGCCTCATTGCATTATCTTTGATTTCCTCGACATCTTTAAATCTTATTTGTTTCAAATAGGATATGATTTTGGGGAAGAGGAAGTTGCAATTAGAAAGATCTGAGGAATATGGTGGTTGTTGGACCTGAAGAATGCTGTTCTTTGCCAGAAAATGCTGCACAAGCCATGGTCACTGAAGGAACCTCTGTGGTGTAGTGAGACGACCACACTCTATACACTTTCCTTCCAAGCACTGATATAAATGATGAAAGTGAGCGAAAATCTTATAACTTAGTTTGCATGTACAACAGAGTTCCAGGTGAATCTGTGTCAAGTGGCATTACTCTGCGTACATTGGCTCCATTACCATAGCAAGAGACAGGAGATTTTTTAATCAGATTTCATATTATACAACTCCTTACCATGATAAAATTTTTCACACTGTGTTGAGTAATAGACCATGTTTAAGTGTAATTGGCAAAAATACTCAACAAACAGAATTGACAAAATTTACAATAAACAATACGAAAAGGAAGAAAAGAACAGGGTAAAATAATACTAAGCAAACAATATATATGCAAGTCAAAAGTAGACAAAGAAACAGGAATAAGGTAAAAAGTTAACAAAGTAAGAATGCTATTAACATGCAAAAGGGATGCAGTCAAGTGATTATAGTGTCCTGACTGCAAGACAAAAAAGAACAAAAATATGGAAAAAGTGGTCCATTTTTATTGGTTAGGAAAAAAATCCCAGCATGCATCTGCAGAATCTGTTTATAAATCTGGGGAGGGGTATGTTTTTGCAGTCAATCCAGTGCTTGGAACTAACACACTATAAACAAATATACAGGGTATGGCAGAAATACCTCCCAAATGATGGTGTCATGAAGTACAATGATATCTTCATCTAGCTAATGTCATACCATTATGTGGGAGGTATTTCTGCCACACCTTGTAGTACATCCCTGTGTAAGCACACATATACATGTATGTGTCTATATATGTGTAAACCCACACATATCTCAAAAGACAGTTGTGCATTATACAACTCCTTCCCATGATAAAAATTTCCCACTCTACACCAGGGGTGTCAAACATACGGCCCAGGTTCTTGAACTGGCCTGCTGCAGGGTTTCATCTGGCCCACAAGATGATTTTGAAATGTGTAAAAATTATATTATATATTTATTTACTTTTTTAAAATTAATTCAATGAACTGTCTATATTTCTGAGATGAGGTATTATGTATATGTGATCAAGTTTTCTCTGTAATGAGCATCAATAAAACAAAGCTGTGCTCAAGGCCCATACATAAGCACCTAAATGATATTCTGAAATTGGCTGCTACTCAGGTTTTGATGCCTGATATTGATGCACTTGTGAAGGCGAAAAGATGCCAAGTTTCAGAAACATATTGAAAATAAATGATAAAAAAAATAAAAATGTTTTTAAATGTTTTTCTTTCTAATTTACATTTGCAAAGCAGTGTGATAACTTAGTCTTCTTTTATAGTTCTCACTTTCACTTGTTCAATGTTTTTCAAAAAAAAAAAAAATTGTTCCTTAAACATTGTTGTTACCTAGGATTAGAATAATCAAAGGAAGCAATGAACAATAATACTTAGGACAAAAACAACACATATAAGATTCAGCATGTAGAAGAAGTAGTCAACTGCTAGAAATGAGTCAAGTGAATACCACAGTGAATCTGTAACTGCAGACCAACATACAGTATTTACTACTGTATTTATGTGAATGTGGGGGGGATACCCACTATCGTCCGTAGGTATGCTACAACACTATGAAAATGCATTGGCCAATGATTTTTACTATGAAAATGCATTGGCCAATGATTTTTACTATGAAAATGCATTGGCCAATGATTTTTACTATGAAAATGCATTGGCCAATGATTTTTACTATGAAAATGCATTGGCCAATGATTTTTACTATGAAATACATTGGCCAATGATTTTTACTATGAAAATGCATTGGCCAATGATTTTTACTATGAAAATGCATTGGCCAATGATTTTTACTATGAAAATGCATTGGCCAATGATTTTTACTATGAAAATGCATTGGCCAATGATTTTACTATGAAATACATTGGCCAATGATTTTTACTATGAAAATGCATTGGCCAATGATTTTACTATGAAAATGCATTGGCCAATGATTTTTACTATGAAAATGCATTGGCCAATGATTTTTACTATGAAAATGTATTGAAAATTGTTTTTACTATGTGTTGTAACATACGGAAGGCTACTGAATAGAATAATCACATGAGTTTGCTAATGTTGATAATACTTAGGACAAGAACAACACATATAAGATTTGCCAGCAGCATGTAGAAGTAGTAGTCAACTGCTAGAAGTGAGTCAAGTGAATTCCACAATGAATCTCCAACTGCAGGCCAACATACAGTATTTACTACTCTATTTATGTGAATGGGAACATATCCATTATTGTCCTTAGGTATGCTACAACAAACATGAACATTTTCAGAATGTACGTTTTTACATTAAAACAAAAGGAAAATGTTGCAATTGCTATTTAAAAGTTTCTTATGCCATGATTTTACTGTTCTGGCTTGCTAAAGATCAAATTGGGTTGATATGTAGCCTGTGAATTAAAATGAGTTTGACACCCCCACGCTACACAGATATAGTGTCTGTGTAAACAAATGTGCCTGTATCTGTGTAAACACATACATATATGTATATATATATATCAAAAGCAAAACAGTAGTAACCTACCCGGGTAACAGTAGCATCTTCCACAAGCATGTTTTCAGTTTTGATAGCTTTGCCCTGAAAAGAGAGAAATTTTAACAAAACAAAGGCCAAAAATATGAAAGAAAACTAATTCTGGCAATAATCTTTTGGCAATCTTTAACCTTTGAACCTGCATAAAAAATGTGGTAAAAGGACAGCTATTTCTTTGACACCGCTATTACATTTGACTCCCTCAGCAATGTTTGTTTACAAGATTATAAAAATATATGAATCAAGTACAATGTGATATTTATTATCTACCTTTTATAAAGATTTATTATTTCGGCACCTTGAGGTGGTGTAATGGCTAACAAGCTTTTCTCACTAGAACAATTATGACTGAGTAGTAAGTTCAATCCTCACTGGGTGCCCCCTACTTTCGGCCTTGTGCCACATCTAAGCCACACTTGGAAAATCACTATAAATATTTATTATTTAACATTTTATAAAGTAATAAATTTGAAAAGAAAACATTGTATTAAAAAATTTATAAAAAATAACAAAAATTATCAAAATATGCAACCCAACTATAATGCAATATTTATTATTTTACCATTTTATAAATAACTATGAAAACAAGTTTTATATCAGTGAACTACAAAACGAGAAAATTTGAAGAAACATACAATATTATCTATTTTGCTTTTTAAAACAAACTTTGTCAAGGGTGTCAAAAGTGTATACAGTAATAGTGGTGTCAAGGGAATAACTGTTCTTCTGACATACTGTTTTCTTTTTGTTTTTTTGTAGGCATGAAGGTTAAATATTGCCAATCTTTCTTTTATAAATACAATTTTTACCAGCCTTAACAAAAAAAATAAAATTAAAAAATAAAGTTCTACTAATTAACCTATAACAGGGGGAGAGAAGATGTGGATTCATACCTTTCCTGAGAGTATTTGCATGTAAATGGATATAACAAACCTAACTGGAATTGGAACTCAGCTTTTTGATTAACAATTCCAAGCCATTATCCATTACATCACCTGCAGATCCAAATTTATAGCACCTGATATTCCCAAGCAGTCACCCATCCAGGTACTGACCAGGCTTGATGCTGCTTAACTTCAGTGATCATACAGGAACAGCTGTTTCAACATGATATGGCTTTAAGCCCCAAATAGATGGGATTGTTATCAATAATGCAAATACTTTTATTAAATATATCAATTAAGAATTCTATTGAATAATGAAAATCAATGAAAAATAGGTATGCTCTGTATTTAGTTAGGATATGAAGGATGTTATCTTTCACGAAATGCTAAACTAAAATGAAGCAGTTAATGCAGTGAAGTATTGTTGTCAAGTGGAAGCACTGCACAGAAATTGGCAGTATAAGTGTTCATCATGGGTTAATCATAAAGACATGTTGTATTTACATGTTAATACAAGACCACATATTGACCAAGTGACTCAGGAAATGATTATGACAATAAAAATGTACATTTTGCCTCAGCCTCCTTACTCTCCTGGTATTGCTCCATCTTTTCAGATCATTGTAACACTTTTTAGAGGGAAAACAGTTTATTAATTGTGAAAAGTTTCAAATTGATATCTAATTTTTATTTGCAGAAAAACGTCCATCATTGGTTAATCATAAAGGCATGCAGTCTTTACATGATAATGCAAGACCACATATTGACAGGGTCACTGAGAAAAGAATTATGGCAATAAAAATGTTCATTGTGCCTCATCCTCCTTACTCTCCTGGTATTGCACCATCTGACTATCATCTTTTCAGATCATTGCAACATGTTTTAGAGAGAAAACTGTTTATTTATAGTGAAGTTAAAAAATAATACCAAGCATTTCTTTGCAACAAAACCTGAAGTATTTTATGCTTGGGTGATTTCATTTTCAAAACCAACACTCAATAATATCAACTAGAAACAGGGACACAATATCTTGACTGTGTTTTGAAAATGAAAACATTATATAAATACATACATGCAATGAACTATTTATTTAACAGTTAAAATATTTCAACCTTGAAAATGACTAAATGTATAGCTGAAACCGTTCGGATAAAAAGAATGTTCAGGCAGGTTTTATATAATTTATCATCTGAAAAGGAAAAAATTATTAGATCACATAAGAAATTGTATAAAAAACTGAATCAAAGCACCTTATCTGTCGTATTCAATGAAATATATTATATATATATATATATATATTTATATACAAGTATATAATTGGTATATACGGAATGAATTCCAATTCTTTTATCTTCAACATCATCACTTGATAAGACACTAAGGGTGTTGAAACAAAATGGCTATTTTTGTAGTGATTTTATAACATATTTATGTTATAATTTGTTTTATATATATATATATATATATAGCTGTTAATGGAAAAGAACCAAAATAGGCTGGTAACTAAAACCAATTGAAAATATTCAGCCTGGATGCTCAAGTTTTACACTTCAGCTGAGCATGAAACACAGGATATTTCAAAGTAAAGAAAACCAGAGTGTGTACTGAATACACTGTAATGACTGAAATAAAATAAAAAAAATTACTAGCCTAACTAATTCAAGGCTTTCAGCTCCAGGATTCCTTAACCTTCCCATGATATTTTAAAACAGTGACCTTATACTAAGGAAATTTGAGGGGCCATGCATACCCACTTTTTTCTTTTTCTGAAACTGTTGGCTCTTTTGCCAGTAAGATGAAGTTTCTAAATATTGCATGGACTCCAAAATTGATAAAGATTCTGCTAACTTAAGACTTGGCACCAAACCCTTTAAACTTGTAACTTCAGTGGTTAAAGTAATTGCTGTAAGAATGTTATAGGTTTTGTACATGGATATGAGGTTATATTTTTTTTTATACAATACTTGGTCTATGATGTTCATTTTTTAGTTTTTGTTTTCTTTTAATCATTTCATCCTATGCAAGGCAATAAAGCCACTAAGACACAAGGGGTTACTCATTGTGAAAGAATAGGAAAAAGAAAAACATTATTAAAGAGAGAGAACAATAAAAGAAGAGGAATCAAGAAGACAGTAGATAACAATTGATACTGCATTTAAAATTTTTGAATATCAAAGTTGGCTAGAAAGCAAGAAACCGGAAGGTGAGAAGTGTGCATTTTTTTTTTATCTTTGATGTCATTCAAATGAGAGCAGACCAATAAAGCATTTTTCAAAATCATGGCATTCCAAGCAAGATGATAATATCAGTAAGATGACAGCAGTTACTGGGGAGGAAAGAGAATGGGGAGACTCTTGTGAAGAAAAAGGGCAATAAAAGAACAGTGTTCACAAAGAAGGAAAATGGTAGTTGACATTGCATTTAAAACTTTGAGATAATAGGTGGCAGGGAAGGTATAGCTGTCATTTTTTTTTTGTTAATCATGTCGCATTTTGATATAATTATTTTATGGTAATATCATTTTTTGTAACCCATCTTTTGTACCCCCTGCTAAAATATTTTATAAATTTCAATAGTAAATAATGGTTTGGTTTGGTTTTATGGCATATCAACCTCAATGGGTCATTTAATGTCGTCAACTTTTTTTTTTCCTGGTAATATCTTTGTTTTGTCAAAAATCTATTTCTAGAAATATTTTTTTCCTCAAAATTATATAGCTGGTAATATTATTTTCAAAAATGTATTGCTGCTGATTGTTTTTTTTCCAAAAACGTATTGCCGCAAATATTTTTTTTTTCAAAAACACATTGCTGCTAATAGTTTTTTTTCAAAAATTTATTTCTGGTAATAATTTTTTACAAAGTATTTCTGGTATTAAAGTGTATTTTCACACTTTCAAAATGCTTTTTACCTCAGTTTCAGGGTTAACTATTTGCCCATAGCTGGGACCCTAACAGGTGCTACCACCACGTGTTAGGGTGGACCTGGGAACACCAGCAATTAAGAGGTGGTTCCACGTTCCTCAAAGCCTCCTGAACAGAGGCCTTGCTGTTGGACATAGTTTATCGTCATACCCAGGATGGAATAGGAAAATGAGTTTATCTTTGTCTTGATTGATCATTTTCAGACCATTTCATTTGCTTTTTTTTTTTGATCTGATTCAATCTTTATCAAATCCCAAAATGAAAGTTGTCTTGAATAGCCATTCTTCTACATCCATTAATACAGTTGCCATCCAAGGCTATAGAACCCGGTCTGTCCTGCTATTTGACCATAACTGGTGAGAGAAGAAATAGTTTTATACCTTTCCCAAGGGTATTAGCATGTAAGTGAATATAATGGATTCGACTAGAATTCAAACTCGGCTCTCCACTTTCCTTCTTTATTTCATTCTTTTTTCTTTATTTTTTTTTCCATTCATTATTTCCATTTCTTTCTTTCTTTTTTCTTTTCCTTTCCTCTTCATATTTTCCTTTTCCTCCTCCTTTATTTCTTCCTTTCTTTTTTATCCCTTTTATTCACTTTTCTTTTCTGTTCTGTCTTCCTTCCTTCCTCAGTCAGTTGGAGGTGCCATGCGTGATACACGCTTAGGCAATCATGTATCTTTCAATACATGAGTAAGGAGGCAGATTTTTTTCCTGCATTAGGTTGCCATTTCTTTCTGCGGCAGACCAGTTGCCATCTTTTTATCTTCAAAAATTTAAATGCAAGGTCAACTATTATCTTCTGTTTACTTAATTCCTTTTCTTTTATTATTCTCTCTGTTTAATAATGTTTTCTTTTTCTCCTGTTCTTTCACACTCAGTAACCACTTGAGCCTTAGTGGCTTTAATGCCTTGCTTGGGAGTGAAATGATTAAAAAAACATTATTTTAAGAAAATATAAAGTAAAAATGTATAAAATTCATGAAATGGAGGTGAAAAGATAAAATCCAATGTAATAAAGAAAAACAAAAATTCAACATTTTTAAACTTAAAATCTTCAAACAAAATAATAAAATCCACAGACATTTTTAGAAAAAATAAGTTTCACAGTGTATGAATAAAAAAAAAAGAAGCTAAATCCAATAAAGACAATGTGCGATGATGTTATTCTGCACTTCACTGCACAAGCTGTGATGACATCCAAGATTGGCTGTATGTGAATACACACCATCACTTGCTATATTCACAGGTTTGTCTGAATATTAGGGCAACATTGACAAAGAATAATGACAAATGCTTATCAAGACACTGCTTGGGAAGTAGCGATATGATTTCTCACTCAATCAACAATGTTTTCCTTCTGCTTCAAGAAAAAGGCTTCTGGTATCTCACTAACTTTCAGCCATAGATAAAGGATCCCTATACACTCACTACCTAACAGTCTCACAGACTGCTGGCCATCTCATTGACTCCTAGTCACTTCATTGACTGCCAGTCCTTTCACTGACCACTGGCTGGGGGACCCACCATCCCGGTTCGTCCAAATGTGTTCCAATAACTGGAAAAGGGGACCACCCAGTCAGCTTCAGGGTGGTCATTTTTTCAAAGTTACTTTTATAGCTATCTAAAATCACTAACAAAACTTTATGTTTGCCAATTCAAAGGCAGACTGGAGAGAGGATTCCTGAGAAACCCTGGGCATTAAATTGACTTAAAAGGAAAAAGAATCTATCTATTCATCTCCTAAGGATGTGTGAGAAATTGTATTGCTACAAATGTTTGGCATGAATAAATAGGAAAATAGATCAGACATCAGAGACTCTTCTCTACCAATGTTGCCAGATTAAAGAAAAAAAAATATTGATTTTTTGTTTTTTATAATAATTTTAGAAGTGGGGTGTCCCATTCACAATACAAATATAGCATCAAATCAATCCCTGAGTTCTTAAAGAGTTATCTGTACTTTGTTTTTATTTACAAATGCTAAGTTGGAAACTGTGTTTGACATTATTGGTAACTTTGTACTATTAAAAATTGAAAAAAAGGGCAGCATCAGTTATATGCAGTTATCAATGATTTTAAACCAGTGGTTCTTAACCAGGGGGTGCTTGTACCCCCTAGGTTTGGTTTATTTTGTTTACGGCACTTCATCCTCAATGGGTTTTTACTGCTGACAAGATTTTTAGGTTCATATGAATAGAATATGTACATTCATTCTAAGAAATCAGTTTGTAGATCAGGTTTCATTGAGGGTTTTTGTTGAGAGTCTGGTAATATTTTTTTTCCAAATATGTATTGCTGGTATTTTTACTATAAGAATCTATTTTTATACTTTCATAGTGTTTTGACTCCAGTTGGAGAGTTCACTGTTTGCACATAGCTGGGACCCTAACAGGTGCTACCACCCTGGGTCAGAGTGGACCTGGGAACAACAGCAATTAAGAGGTGGTTCCACACTCCTCAAGCCCTCCCGATTAGAGGTCTTGCTGCCAGGTGTAGTTTATTGTCATACCTAGTACCTCCTAAGGGCATGATATCGATTCAAAGAGGGTGCAAGGATACAGAATCATCAGGGTTGGTTTATTAAGAAAACTCTAGTGGGGCGATGTTGATGACAGTGACAGGAAGATCTCATCAGTCTGAGAAACAATCATGGAATCCAGAGTTCACCGATGGTTGCCTGGAGCAATTCTGGGCTTCTCATTTAGAAATGTATCCTGTACTGGCAAAAAAAAAAAAAAAAAAAAAAATTTTTTTTGCAGTGATGGTGCCTTTGACGACTATATACCTGTGTGAAACTGGATTTTCCTGTCTGCTTCACATCAAAACTAAGAGCAGAAATTGACTGAATCCTTAACACGACATGTGAGTAGAGCTCAGCACCAAAACACGAAGATTTGATGTCATCATAAACAGAAAACGATAGCAACAAACTCACTAAGTTTGTTGCTCAATCATAATCATTCACAACATAACATGTATAGTACAAGCACCATGTTACTGTCACTTTATTTTTTTGCTAATATGAAAGTAATCTGGGTTTTTGTAATGCATATTGTAATGTATATAGTTGTCAGTTATATAAATAAAGATTAAAGAAACACAATGGTTTTGTTATTTACATCTAAGATCAATATTGTTTTTCATCAATTCTGGAAGTGGGTGTGAGAACTGGTTAGTGGTTTGAAAGGGGTGCAAACAAGGAAAAAGATTAAGAATCACTGCTTTAACCAGTTACTTGATATTTGAAATAAAAATAAAGTACAGATAACTCTTTTAAAAAGTCAGGAATCGATTTGATACTGTAGTTAGATTATGAACAGGAACTCCCTTCTACAATGATAAAAAAAGGAAAAAAAATTAAAATTTTTCAATTCTGACAAATATTGTGAGCCAAGAAAGGTCAAATGAATGCTCACCCACAACAATTTAAAAATCTCCCCTGGGCCATGTTAAAGTACAGTAAAACCTTGATTTAAAGAACTGGGTGAGGGAGGAGAGTGTGATCCTCAAATCCAATTATTCCTTCATTTTATAAGGAAACATCATCATCAGATTTAATGAACATAATTTTGTTAAATCCGTGACAGCACAAAGATGACCAATGTTATGTAAAACTGTATAAAATATCAAATAAGGCAATTGTACATGTCTTTCGTTGATCATATTGAAAGGATTTTTGGAAGTGATGCTATAGATGTAATCTGGACTGTAAGTTACTTTGGACTCACAACTGAAGGTTTGATATATAAATAACCCTATCATTTTTGATGGGTACTATGCTAATGTGACATTATGAACACCTACGTAAAAAAGGGAGATATTGGTTTATCTTGATCTTAAGTATTTCTGCTTTTATAGCCAGAAGTTGGTTCTTTTTTCAAGTCTAGTTTTCTAAGTGGCATTTACTTTGATCTAAGGGGAACAGGGAAGTAAAGGAGTGGATGAGGGATTTTTGGTGATCAATTGACAACCAAACTGGAAAGAAGCTGTATCTGACCGCTAGTCTATGTTAACAAGCCATGCTTGAGATCGTAATCAGTGTTGGTCTGCTCTTGGCAGGAGACAGACTTGCCTGTCATGTGGTTCTGATACCACCTATTTGTATTGCCAGCCATATGTCGGGATGTGTTGATAGAAGAGTTTTTGAGGAAAGAGCTGTCATGATAGAAGTTTTCCCAAGCATTACCTACGTACCTACTTGAATGAGCAGTCAAAGTCCCGAATAAAACATCTATATATAAATATGTGATACTATGGACATCAACATAGAAAAGGAAGATACGATTTCATCTTGATCTCAAGTATTTCTGTTTTATAGCCAGCAGATGGTTCTTTTTGAAGTCTAGATTTCTAAGTGGCATTCAATTTGATCAAAGGGGAACATAGAAGTAAAGGAGTGGATGAGGGATATTTTTGGAGATCAAGTGACAACAAAACCGGAAATAGGATGTATTCAGGTGTTGCTCTATGTTAACATTTATGCATGAGATTGGTACCAGTTCTAGACTGCAGAGTTTGTATTTTCATTTCTTGATGTGGCGTTTGTTTTTCATCTTGCTGCTTTGTCAATATTTTCAGTTTCCAGTGCTCATTGACAAGATTGAGAATCAAAACACAATGTGGGAGTAATCATTGGCTGGTCAGTGGAATCCTTGGTCAATGGGGAGGAGCTGATTGGAGGCCCTGGGCAATGCTTTGTGACTCTTGCTATCTTATCAACATTTGCTTTTTTTCTACCTACATTTATATACATTACAAATTAAACTAAGCACAATTGACTATTAAAGAATGAAAAATTTTTGGATTTTGACATCATTCTGTGTTCTTTTTTTTTTTTTTGTTCAAATCTGAATTTGTTTTGCTCAGGGTAAGTCTTGAAAAAACACTATATAAAATTAGGTACCTCCAATAATTCAGTATACCTAAGGTTTAAATGAATTTTCATAAATGAAAAATCTTTCTTGAAGCTTTAATTAAAAGCTAAAGGATTAAATTTACTATTTACAGTAAGCAAAATACTCTATAGTGTATTTCAAACAGAAATTCTATTGGTTGGAGTCGATTCATTTTTTTGGCTAAAAATAGCTGATTAGTGCCCATTTTTAGCCATCTAGCATTGCAATGAGTTTTTCTTTATTAAAAAAAATCTTCCAAAAATGAAATATACTTTTCTGAAACTTTATTTGAGGAATATTAGCTGATTTAAAGTATAATTAATTTGATTTGAAAAAAATATTTGGAAAGTTGGAAATAACAGAGAAATGGGTTTTTAAAACAAATAGTAGTGGTGATTAAATGCTTGTCAAATGATTTATCAGGTGTTAATTTTATTATTGTTCTACAGAGACTTTATCTGTTAAAATATAAGAAAATGATGAGTGAATGCGTTTTTTATATAATTTTTAAGACTCAGTAATCTTAAAAATGTTGGAAATATTCTCCGCAATCTGATTTTAGGAGAGTTGACTTTAAATTTACTATCATGACCAATCTTATTTTCTGAAAATGTCATGTATACTCACCTATACTTTCAAAATGGACATGTTTATGCACATAAAATAATGTCATGTACGGTTACCTATACTTTCAAAATGGGCATGTTTATGCACATAAAATAATGTCATGTATGGTCACCTATACTTTCAAAATGGGCATGTTTATGCACATAAAATAATGTCATGTATGGTCACCTATACTTTCAAAATGGGCATGTTTATGCACATAAAATAATGTCATGTATGGTCACCTATACTTTCAAAATGGGCATGTTTATGCACATAAAATAATGTCATGTATGGTCACCTATACTTTCAAAATGGGCATGTTTATGCACATAAAAAAAAAATAAAAAAATTATGTTAAAAATATATGAGTGTGATTGTTTGTTTCAAGTTTTTCAATTTTTACTTAGTAAAAATAGTCTTCACTTAACTTAATAATCTCATGAGGACATAATTTGGAAGAACGTTTTAAAATGAAAAATAAATGAAATAAAAAAAATGAAAACAATTCTTGTAAAAATTAATTGAAAATCTTTTTCTTCAAACTATAATTTCCTTAATATATATTATTTAATTAATTAAAAGTTTATCTAATTAGATAATTAGTTTTATTGCAGCTTTTATTTTACAATTCAGAGCATATTTTCAAGAAAAAAGTAGTATTTAAAAAAAAAAAATAAAATAAAAAATAAAAAAATAAAGGCTGATTTACATTCTCATAGGAATCCAGCTTTTAACTAATAAAAATAATTTGGAGTACAGAATTTAATTTCTAGAAATTTCATGAAATTAAGTGTGTGTGTGCGTGTGTGTGTGGGGGTAACAAATGTAAAAAAAAAAAAAAAAAAAAAAAAGAAAAAAAATTTTTTTTAGCAATATTTTCTAAAAATAATAATTTCAAAAATAAATTTATTCATTTGTGAATAAGTCCTGAAAGTTTCATTAAAATCCAATAATTATTTGATTTTTGCAAGAATTTCCAAATTAATGTTATTTTACTGGAAAAAAAGTGCAAAAAAATTTCATAACCTGCATTGTTAAAACAGTGAACATGTTAAGGACGAGTGAAAAATTAAAAAAAAATACTTTGGTTTGTTTCTCCTCTTAATAATAACAAACATTTTGATGATAAAACTTATATGAATACTAGATTATGAAAATCAAGATGTAATAGAGTGGGGTCCCTGTATCAAAGATTCAGATGGGGTATGAGAGCTTTTTACTGGCTTTGTCTGAAGTGATTGCTCCTCTATACTGGCCTTGTGCCAGCAGACCGTTCTAAATTTAGTTTCTATTTGAATACAATATATTTTCCTGCTTTTCTATAAATTTGACCCAAGGGTCATCTGCAAGAGAACAAAATTAAATGTTTTGCCCTTAGGCTTCCGGTCCTTTGCTAGGCCACTTGAGCTAAAGTTGATGTAAAAAATTGGTGCAAAACATTGTTGGTTTATTTAAGATGGAATCATCTATTATGACAGGTCTCTAATTTGTATTTAGATACATTGCATTTATTTTCAATTTTTCTCGTTGAATTGTTCACCTATATTGCATATGATCCATTATTGTACATAATTAGGTCATAATAAAACTTATATTTTATATGAATTAGTATTCATTATGAAAATTGAGATTTAGTAGAGTTTGGAGTCCTGTATCATAGATTTGGGTGGGAGGGCATGAG
>CAHIKZ030001451.1:52500-102500 GCA_903632075.3 Acanthosepion pharaonis
TGAAATCCAAATATTAAGAAACATTATTAGTAGGAGAACCCAGTCAACTGCACAATACATCCATGACAATTCAGAAAATTTAGAAATGATTGCTATACTTTTGGCACGGAACCTGACCATTTCTAACTCACTACAAAAAGGATTTGGAAAGAGTTATTCTAATGGTGATTATTGGCATTATTGTTTTATAAAAAAAGAACTGAATGGGGTGCAGCTGAGAAAGACCAATAAAACTACTTGTAACACCAAAGATGAACTAAAGGCAAGGATTATTAGCTGCATTAACACCAAAGATGAACTAAACAAGGAGACTTAAACACCACCCAGAAGAATTGCAAGAGATTCCGAAGTCATCTGGATGTCATGATTGAAGCCAATGGCGATTTTATTGAATAAATTTACTCTTTTGTATTTCAAGATATTTTTGTGCAGTTTTCATAAATATATCTGTTAGAATGAGATGTCAGTGTCATTTTCGTTTTTGTGCTATTTAGACGACAATTTATTCATTGCACTCTGTAAATGAAAACTTTAGTGATGAATTTATGGAGAAAAAAGCATTCATTATTGTAAATAAACAATAATTGAATTAACAGATAAATTTTTAAATGATACATAATTTTTTTAAAAATGCAGTATTCAGATATAAAACAGATCGCATTTAATTTTTTTGTGAAGCGAACCATTCAACGAAGAGAAAATTTGATCTAACGCTTTTGGTAAAAACCAATTTTCAGGCAAATGATATTTGCTATTATAATTGTTTCCTGTGTCAATTAGCTCCTCTTCAGGTAAATCTATGAATGAAGGACCTAGTATATCAAAAACAAGATTTGTGCTTTATGGCTTGTCAACCCTTTGGTGGGTTATTTAAAGCCAAAACATATTTCAGATTGTAGGTAGTTGCTTACAGTACTCAGTGTTCCGAAGTCCATCATCTAAAAACTGACCAGGCTCAACATTGCTTAAATCCATGAATAAAGAACTAAGTATACTGAAAAACAAAATTTGTGCTTTCTGTTCCCAACTGTGCCAACAGATTGATGTCCGTTACTTTGTTGGGCACACCCCTGGTCTCTCCTTGTTTTCGTTCACACTGGTGTAAACAAGAATCATTATGGGGTGAAGCTGACCAGTCAGTGAAAAATACTCCAAGAGACACAACCAAATATTCACTCTACTATTTACCCATAATTGGGGTGTGAGGAAACTAGTTTCATGCCTTTTCAGGAACAAAAGGGTGAAGTAAGTGAATGCAAACTGTCCCAAATAGTGTTTGGACTTGATTTTCTAATCCAATTCTTTTGGTTAAAATCATCAACACATTGGGGTAGGGAAAATGGTAAAATTCTGTTGTCAGTGGTAAAATGGATAGCAGCTCAGAATAAGAAATCAAACAGACAAGTTTGTTACATTCACTGATGTGCAAATAGCCATGGGAAAGGTATGAATCCATCTCTTCTACCCACTGCCATGGGTTAAATAGCAAGACATGTATCTGGGAAAAAAAATTGTTGTTATTCTCAAAAAATCATTTCACTCACCAAAAAAAAAAAAAAATTATTCTTACAATCCAAAATAAGTTTTGGCTTTAAATAACCTAAAAAGGGTTGATAAAGTGTAAAAAAAAAAAAAAAAAAAAAAAAAACAAACAAAATAATCAATTGTCTGTTGTAAGAAACATAAAATATAAAGTTACCTGAGGGTTATCATGGGCTGAAATGCCAACTCTGCAAGTAAGTTCAGTAAATTTTTCTTCAACTTCTGGTTCAGGCTTGGTACGAAGGTAGACAGGCACAACTTCATGGTTAAATATCATCAAACGGCCTTCTGTGAGTTTCTGGAAAAAAAAAAAAAAAAAAAATATGAATAAAAAAAATAAAAATAAATGGTTAGAAAATAATTGTATTATCTAAACTGAGAAAAAAAAAATGTAGCATGTGATCCATGTCAGGAAAATATCAAAAGTATGAATCTAATATAACATCAGGGATCTTTTATCTAAGAGGAGTTGATCTGTGGTGACCCCAATTTGTAATGAGTACACCCTAAGAAATACCAAAGTAAGTTTTGTACTCTGTATCACCTCAAAAGTTAAAAAGATTTAGGAACACTAAGGGTTGGTCAAGATGCCACCAAGTGCGGGTTAGTTGGCTGTTTAGTGGCATATCAGCACCTCTATAGGTTATTTAATACTGAAATCTTAATATTTTGTATGCAATTTTATGACTTCAACTAGATATTTTGTACATAATTTTATGCTTTCAGGAGAAACATATGTTTAGATATATAGTTTGTAGATATATCTATTGCTAGTAATTTTAGTATAAAAATGTATTTTCATTCTTTAGTGCTGTATTGTCATTTTGCTATAAAAATGTATTGTTACTGGTCATTTTTTTTTTTTTTTAATAAATATATTGCTGGTATTTTTACCATAATATATTTCTGTACTTCATGAGCTACCAAACAAAAATCAAAATACTATTTTTCCGACAGGTGGGACCCTAACAAGTGCTACCACCTCGGTTCAGGGTGGACATGGGGACAACAGCAATTAAGAGGTAGTTTCATGCCCCTCAAGACCTACAATCTCTCAATCTGAGGCCTTGTTGCTGGTTTTGTTTGTTTTAAAGCATATCAACTTTGATGGATTATTTAATGCCGACAAGATTTTTATTAATGGTAATATATTTTTTTTTTCCAAAATGTATTGCTGGTAATAATTTTCTTCAAAAATTTATTGCTGATAATTGTTTACAAAATATTTCTGGTATTAAATCCTATTTTTACACTTTCATAGTGTTTTGACCCCAGTTTCGGGGTTAACTATTTGCCGATAGCTGGGACCCTAACAGGTGCTACCACCCCGGGTCATGGTGGACCTGGGAACACCAGCAATTAAGAGGTGGTTCCACACTCCTCAAAACCTCCTGATCAGAGGCCTTACTGCTGGACGTAGTTTATCGTCTTACCCAGGATGTGGATGTAGTTTAACGTCATACCCAGGACACCTTGTTGCTGGATGCACTTCCAAGTGCAGAACTGGGCCTCACAGGATATCAGGAAATGTGCCAACAGAAAAAAACAGGAAGTCAACCCAGCTGAACTTAGGATACACACACACAAAACAACAACAGGAAGGTATATAAATACCTGACCTGCGTGGGGGAACTAAGAGTCACTTAGAGCCATACAAGATGATTGAGCGTTTGATGAATGTCCACAAAACCACATACCCTCATGGCCAAAGTTAATTGGGTAAAAAAAAAAAAAAAAAAAAAAAAAAAAAAAAATAATATCACAGTTTGTAGATTTGCCGATTTTATATTTTGGCTTACGTCGAAACACTGGTTCTTGTATGATCACCAAAGTTAAGCAATGCTGAGCATGGCCATACCTAGATGGGTGATTGGTCTGGTTTGTTTTATGGCATATCAACCTCAATGGGTTATTTAATGCCAACAAAATTTTTAATGCTGGTAATAATTTTTTCCTTCAAAACTGTATTGCTGGTAATATTTTTTTTTTTCAAAAATGTATTGCTGGTAATAGTTTTATTATCTTCAAAAATTTATTGCTGATAATTGTTTACAAAGTATTTCTGGTATTAAAAGCTATTTTTACACTTTCATATTGTTTTGACTCCAGTTTCAGGGTTAACTATTTGCCTATAGCTGGGACCCTAACAGGTGCTACCACCCCAGGTCAGGGTGGACCTGGGAACACCAGCAATTAAGAGGTGGTTCCACATGCCTCAGAACCTTCAGATCAGAGGCTTTGCTGTTGGACGTAGTTTATCGTCTTACCCAGGATGCCTCATTAAGGGGGGGGGTCTTACCCCTCTGCAGAAGTGCAGTCAGCGTATTCTACAGCCCCAGTCGACAGGGTGGACCTAGATGGGTGATCTCTTGGAAATACCAGGTGATCTAAGCCAGGTGGTGTAATGGATAATGACTCAGAATTGTTAATTGGAGAGCCAAGTTCCAATTCCCATTGGTTTCGTTATATTCACTTACAGGCAAAAACCCTTGGGAAAGGAATGAATCCCAGCTATGGATTAATTAGTAAGACCTATATCACTAAACCATGATACAAGTCTTACTAATTAACCCATAGCTGGAAAGTGGAAAAAGAGGTGGGATCATACATTTCCCAAGAGTATTTGCACATTAGTGAATATAACAAACCCAATGGGAATTGGAACTTGGATCTCTGATTAACAATTCTGAGCCATTATCCATTACACCGCCCACACATCCAAGTTTACAGTACCTGGTATTCTCAAGTTGTCACCCATTTAGGTACTGACCAAACTCAACATTGCTTAACTTTGGTGATGGTATAGGAACCGGTTTTTCAATGTGATAAGCGTGTTGATAAAATAAAAATATCTTTCTACAAGACAGATAATACAGTTAAGTTAGGCCGGATAGTGAAGAACTGAATTGTGGGAGAATAATCTGGAGAAAGTAGTAAAAGAAAGAAAAAAAAAAAAAAAAAGAAATTTATCAAGTCTCTTGTTTTGGAGTAATAGATAGCGGCTTGGATTGAGGAATCGGAGAACTGAGTTCGAATTTCAGTCGAATCCATTACATTCACTTGGAAAAGGATGAATCCCCTTCTTCTAATCCAGCTACGGGTAAACAGCAGGACAGACCAGGTTCTATAGCCTTGGATGGCAACTGGTCTACCGCAGAAAGAAATGGCAACCTACAGTGGGAAAAAGGAGTAATGGATAGCGGCTTGGATTGAGGAATTGGAGAGCAGTGTTTGAATTCCAGTTGAATCCATTACATTCCCTTACTTGCTAATATCCTTGGGAAAGGTATGAATCCTCTTCTTCTCCCCCCAGCTATGGATAAATAGCAAGACAGACTAGGTTCTCTAGCCTTAGATGGCAACTTGTCTACCGCAGAAAGAAATGGCAACCTACTGAGGGAAAAAATCTGCCTTGTCAGTCATGTATCGAAAGATACATGATCGCCTAAGTGTGTATCACACATGGCACACAACTGACTGAACCGTAACTCAGAAAATATGAATGTGTTTGAAAATATGTCTTTTTTTTTTTTTATAATGATGTTCACCCAATACATAGCTCAAGAGTCACTCAAGGTAGAGGGTTACTGTATGCTGTGGTGTATGAGCAGAAGAAAAGGTAAGAGGTGAAGTTCATTAGATTATTCAAGAAAGATAACAGTTAACCCTAGACTTAAAAGGTCAAGATTGTAATGATTTTGAAAAAATCCTGGGAGCCTGTTCCACAAATAACAGTTCGTGGAAAGAAGGTGGCTGAGTGCAATTTACTCCTTATTTAATGGAACACTGAGAGAATGTCGAATATCTGCCATTGTCAATGAAAATGATTTGTATGTCTTTGAAAATACTCGTTTCTTCAAGAGAATCTCAAATTGGGTATCTTTCAATGCAGATTGGCAATTAGTAAATAAATATAATTGGTGCTAACCTCAAGATCAAGATCCTTGTCTGGTGATAATGCCAATGGAAGCAGAACATAATTTTTCAAAGGTGGAATCTTTTCGCTTTTCAGCAGACGACTCAAAGAGTTCAGCTGGCCAGAAAGCAAGGCAAAATTATCAAGGACATTCGGCCTACAAAAAAAAAAAACCCAAAAAAACATTAAGAAAAGAAAACAGTAAAAATGAAAATGTTAAAAACAAACAGAGAGCTTATTTGATGATATATAACACACTGCCACTAATTACATTTAATATTACAGTATAATAAACTACATACAAGTACTAATAGTATACAAATAAGGGGTAAACATTGTGTGCTCACAGATTCACCAAGTTCACAAAGATTTCCCATATTAAAATTTAATATTCCAGTATTATGGAGTTAGGCGAGGGAAAAGTATTGATAGTCTCTGGCATCTGGGTAAACATTAGCCTACCAGATACCTCCACTTCACATAGAAGACTTCCCTTATTTACATTTAATATTCAAATATTATGGAGTTAGGCTAGGGCAAGTACTGATAGTCTATGGCATCTGGGTAAACATTAGCCTACCAGATACCTCCACTTCACATAGAAGACTTCCCTTATTTACATTTAATATTCAAATATTATGGAGTAATGAAAGGGTTAACACTGTTTGGCACAAAGCTTCAAGTTTTGAACATAAATAAGTAAAACAAGGAGGAGAGTGGTGATGGTTTTGATTCAACCTATTCCAAACTGAACCAGCAAATGTAACTTATTTTTTAAATTCCTTATTGTTTGGGCTGAGAACTTTTCAATTGTAACTTTTCGGGTGTATGTGCATGCATATAATAATGTGAAAGTTTCTTATGATCAATTTACTCACAATTTCAAGTACAATACTCAAGACCTCATTGAAAAATTTGAAAAATACAATAAAGAATTAAACAGACAGACCCTCTCAGTTCTTTTTAATCAAACTCGTGTGTGTGTGTATATATATATATATATATATATATATACACACACATATATAAATATATATATATTTAGTTCATGCCACATTGATAAACATTTACAATTGAAAAAAATTCTTAAATTGTCAGTATTAGTGCAAAAAATGGTGAAACTTAAATTTTCAAAATTCAACCTTAGACATTGCAAATACACACTGAAGAAGTTTGTATCTGAATAATCTCAATAACACAAAGAAAAAAACATAAAAAAAAATTATGTTTTTTTCATAGATATGCTTACCTGAATTTGGAGAAAAAAGAAAAAATTTCTAATTTCAGAGAGCCCATCTAATCCAGTACTTGCATATTTAAAGAAGACCAGGTTCTATAGAATTATAATTTAAAAAACAATGGCAATGATGGGAAAATTCATCACAGCTTGGATTAGAGCAGGTTAATACTTTTTAAAATTTAGTTAGTGAAGGGATTTTATTTTAAATAATTAGCAAGTTTAATAAGGTTTTAGTATTAATGGATTCATTGAAAAAATAAAAAACTAGTCAGTCATTTTAAATATATATATATATATATATATATATATATATATAACTCATTGAATAATTTAGAAAATATAATGTGTTTGAAAATATGCACATTGTTATCCAATCAGATGAAACATATTTTTTGCCTTAGAAAAAACAGATATAAATTTACATGATGATGATTGATTGATTATTCATGGAAAAAGATAAAAGTTATTTGAATAAAAGGAATAGATTTTAATGATTTTAAAAAATTTTTGATGTTCTAAGAAATAACATAAAGATGAAAGAAGGTTATAAAAAAATGAATATATATGGAACATTAGGACGAATATCTCATGTCAAAAAATGATTAGTCAAGTTTCTACTTATTTTAATAAGATTCCTTTCAATATTCACGGAAATATTAATTTAATATCTTTTATTAAAGGAAGAGAGAAAATAATGTTCAAGGTGGAATCAAATGGGAGAATAATTCACTGATAAAGGCAAAATTTGTAGACATTGAAAAAAAAAAAACCCAAAAAAACTTAATTGAAAATTGTAAAAAGTGATTTTTAACGTTTTTTGTTTTAATATCCACAAAAAAAAAAAAAAATATACAGTATAATAAAATACCGGATTTTCTATGGTCCCAAATTAGAGCCTGTGTTAATGTATACAAAAATAGACCAAACCGGATATAAGAGAAACCCGGATATAAGAGAGATTTTCTGGTCCCAAATTAGAGCCTGTGTTAATGTATATAAATAGATTTAAATTTCGGATATAAGAGACTTCTTCTCCGGTCCCTGATACAATTCATCTTATATCCGGGTTACACTGTATATATATATATATATATATATAAAAGTGGACATTGAAGTTAACATATGCTCTATCCCTGGTATTGAGCAATTTAACCCATAAATATAACACATTAAAACTATCAAAAATTAAATCACAAAAAACATTTTTAAAAGACAAATATAAAAAAAGAAAGCATTTACCATGTGATGCTTGAATATTCATGTTCGATTTTCATCATTGAAAAATTTGATACAATAAAGAATTGAGACAGAATCCTTCTTTTTGATCGCATCTAATGCTGCTTCAAGTTGTTTTTCTTCACGCTTAAAAAAACAACAACAAAAAAAAAACATCATCATCATTTACATTTTAACTAATGTCCTCTTTGTTGTTGTTACAACACTTCAGCTGTTGTGCCCTAAGGACTTCTTCAGGTGCTTGTTGATCTGGGGAACCATCAAGGAATTTCAAATTGGACATTATTATTTAATCCATACCTCAAATTGTCCAAATGTTTTATTTTCATATGCCTGATAAATTTCTTGCTCTGTATCTGCTATTTAAATCGATGTATACAGGATTTAAAAACAAGGATGATACAATTCACTAGTGTTAGTGGCCAAATGCATAAAATTTAGTTAAACATTTGCTTTTATCCACTTTATTATTGTCTTTTATGGGAAATTCATTGTAATATAAATTAACTTGTATCTTATTTTATATATATATATATATATATAATATATATCTCATTGAGCAAATAGAGCATCACGGACCATTGTTGCCCATGATGAACACAACAATTTTGAAAAAAAACAAAAAACACTGAAATGAGATTAAAGCTAAGAATGATTGAAAGTACTTGGAATAAATAATATGTGGAACATGGTATTTTCTCTCATTTTTTGAATATTAAAAGTTCAGCTGTGAAATATATTTTGCCATTAGGGAAGAAAAGGAAAATAATAATGGTCAAGTTTCTCTGTTATTTTGAGATGATCCTCTCAATATTCACGGACAAGCTTCTTAATATCTTTATTAAAGGAAGAGAGAAAATTACCATGTTCAAAATGAGAACAAATTGCCTTCACTGTCTGCAACATTTGTAGCATTGAAACTTAATTGTAATTGTGTAGTGATTTTTAACGTTTTTGCCGGAGTATCCTGAAAAAAAAAAAATGAGTCTAGAAATAATCTGATTTTTGCAGCTGGTCACAAATGATTGCTTCACTGCATTTGCAGTGGACAGAAAACATCATACAAATATTTTCAACAAAAAATAACCAGCTTAACCTCCATCCCAAATATAAAAAAGAAAATTTTGTTTCATAGGTCTGTCATTCCCTGTTCCAGCACTGCCAAAAACATAGTATTCTTGACATCGTCACTTGGTGGCTAGTTTGGTCTTCATGGCCATCACATGTCAACATCAGTAAGCTCAGAGGTAACCAGATTTATATAGGGATTTCACCTGGTGGTAGTTGTGATTCTGCAAGATTTCCAGGTATGCCAGGTCATTAAAATTCCCTTATTTTGAGCAAGACCAAACTGTACTTCTTGTCTTTGCTGAAAAGAAGTTGAAGGATTTAAAAGTACCTTATGAATAAAAAAATTATTAATTTTTCTATGTAGCCTGGTTAACAGTCTTTCAGCAAGAAATTTGCAATAATGAAGGATTCTCTTATTTGCCAATAAAGAAGGACAGAAAACTCAACAGCACCAGAATCAAACACTAAAGGAGTCGAATACTGGATCACGATGAGCAGAGCACAAACAAGACTTCCACATGGGAACACCACATGTAAGGGACAAACATAGCTGAGACACTGGAAACACAAACAAGGACAAATAAATTTCAAACAATTCATAGTTGCCCTTCTCTCATACTGGTTACCAACCACAGCTAGAGTTGAGTTTACCCTGCTATTTTTAACTGAAGTGTATTTCTGTAAAACTAAATTTAACAATCTCTTGACCAGAATTCATATCTGGCTTTCAGATTTGTCATTCTGTGCATCTAACGTTTATAGTTTATTTAAACTATTAGTCTTACTTAGGTATCTCTGTTGGATCGCTAAAAAAGAGCATAGCATGATTAAAAAGATGTCAAATTGATGAAAAACAAAATTTTAAAGGTCTAAATGCTTATGTTACTTTTTAGAGGAAAGATCAAAGTATTTTTTACTTATTTTTTTAAATTTTCCTTTTTTTTAGAACATTGTAAATTTTGATTAAAAGACCTTGTTTCTCTTTTTATCAGCTTATTGATAAATTAACGTTAAACATTTGGGCGTTTTTTTCCCCGTTTGACACACATTAATTTGGAAAATCTTGCAAAAATGAAAATAATTGTGGATTTTAATGAAATTTTCAGAAACTATTTACAAAATGATGGAACTTATTATAAATACATTTTTTTTTAGTAAAGTCATCGGGAGAGAAATTTTTTTTTTTTTATATGTATTTACCCACTCTAACTAATTGTACGAAAACTCTATAATTTCAATTCTTAGGAGTTTAGTGATTATATCAGTTAAATGCACAATGCTTTGAGGAAACAAAATCATGTTTTTGTTTTTTTTAGTTGGAGCCTTCTACCTGAAAATCGTCTCTGAAGTGTAACATACAAAAACTCAATAAAACAAAAAATATTATTTAATTTCAAAAGCTTTTAATTGCTTTTATTTATTCCAATAAACATGGACAATATTGTCTGAAAGCAAAAAGATATTTCGATGAAAAAATGAATTTTAAAACAATTACCTACAATTATTTTTTATTTCCGCAACCATTGTTTTATTTTTACATTATGTTGTTAATTCTTCTAAAATTTGGTCATACAGCTTAACGGATGTTGTTTTAAGTAGATATATATTTACAGATTATAATTTCCAAAGCTTATTACAAACTAATGAGTCTTCGTATATAAAAAAAATTAATTTGTCAATAATGTGTTTACCAATGAAATCTACGGAAGACCGGAAGTTTGGTGCGTGCAATAAAAATAACGTCACGTGGATTGAGTTTCTGTCTAGTAAGGGTTGTTCTTTCATACGGCCTTAATTTAGCAAACTGTTCCTGCTGAAACACGTGTGCATCATTTTCATTAAGTTAAAATAGGTACTTTCATCTAGTTTTCATCGTAGTCCTGTAATGTTTGGTTGAAATTGGTGAAAAATGTAGGAAATTTACAACCTGGGTTTTAATTTAAAACCCAGGTTGTGTGTGTTTCACATTTTGTGATTAGAAAACTAAAAACTTTTCAGTCATTTGCCAATTTTACTTTTAAATGAAACATATTGTTTGCTTTTCAGAAAATACCTTGTTTCATGGGATTCAGATAAACTTTACCTGTTTTTTCCAGATTTAATTTTTTATTACATAATGAATAAAATCCATTTATTTATTTTTTTTTCGAGAATATAGGCTGTGACAAAATGACTTTTACTATGTTTATTATTTCTTTGGGGATAGAATTTTTTTTTTAATAGCAAATCTGAATTGACTTTAGAGGGTCTATTATTTCAAACAATGCAACTTATTATTTTAGTTTTTTTAATAGTATTTAAATTTCTCCAGAGAGTATCAACAAACCTATGGTACATAGTAGTTAACAAAAAAAAAAAATTGTAATGGCGAAAGTTTTTTTTTACTTTAAATATTACAAGTTACTACTTAAGTAGGTCCGCTTAAAAAAAAAATAATATGTCCACTTCCACATGGGAACGAATCTCACGTCAGCTGTCAATAATTTATAGATGTCAGACACTCTGTCAATCAACGGCAACGTGAAATCGGCTCTTTTATCTTTAAAAACATTTTTACGAAGAAAGTAATTCAAAGTTTCTTTCAAAATATTTTAAATAAACTTTAAACCAACCTAAATTTCTTCGAATAAATATTGAAATACGTATAATTAATTTTTAAACGAATTTTAAACGAAGAATTTAACTTATTTTTAAAATTTTAAAAATATTGATATAGAGCTTTTTTTCGTTTTTTCTGTAAACAAGTTTTTTAACTAAAATTTCGGACATGCTAAGAATGAGTAAAAATTTCAAAATTACTCAAAAATCTTTTGTGTTTCTTCTCAATAATGAAATAACTTTTATCATGAAAAAAATTTTTTCGTTAATTTTCAGACCGTTCTTGTCATGCTATATTAGATTTTCGAGAAATAATAGAGGTACCTAGTCTTACTCAATAGAAATAGATAGGTTCACCTATCGTCCTGTTCACACTCCTCCCCATCTTTTTGAACAAGTGTAGAGGTTTATCTTTTGTTTCCTGTTTAGGATTAGGCTTTTCTGGTTCCTCTTTTACATTAACATCTCTGACTGAACTCTGAAAAATGTTATTATTCACTAATTGACCTCATGTCTAGAATTAGCTGCCATTTTTCCTGCATAGCCCCAAGAACTTCACTTCTTGACTTTTCTTGTACTAATACAACACCACACACTAAGTTTTTACCTTGAGTGGCTCTTGGACCTTGTTGGGTGAACATTATTAAATAAAAAAAAAAACTAAGTCTGAATTTCTTGATGAAATTGCATTATTTTTTGTGGGTCTTTCTGTTGCTTTTCATCGCAACTCTCAGATGGTTATTCTATGGCTATCAAATAAGCAACGTAGGCACAAGAATATCCATATGACGTCTGAAATTCAGCAAGATTTGAACTCGTATCTCTGACAGAGATTATTTTTTAATAACACACTTTCGAATATCTGACAAAAGAAAAATCTTAATAAAAAAAAGTAGTTAGATGTCAGACTAAAAACAGAAATTAAACACATATTCATAAAGTAAATTCATAATTGATTCTAAATGTCTACGAAGTTAAAAAGCTAAGTACGCTTTCTTTGTTGATTTTTAAATTGTCTGTTATCGCGAAATCTGGTACATTTCTAGAAATTTGCAAAGACAAAAATGTGAAACCAGCATATAAAATTTAGTGCATGGTAAACATGACTGCTAGAATATACACTATAAATAATAATAGCATGAAGCATTAAAAAAAAAAAAAAGAAGAAATCTGATAATTTTAGCATAAAACTTACCTGCATTATGACGATAAAAAGATGATTCTATTTTTTTCTTTCACTAACCGGAAGTTTATTTCAAAACACCGAAGAGTTCTACCGGAAGTAGTGAAAAGCTCACATGATCGACAAAATGGCCGCCACCTTGGCTGTCACATAAATGGCCAAAACTATGTAAATACAAAACAGTCATTTCTTGGACACGAACTGGTGTTCCGATTTTCCCATCCCACAAGAGAATAAACCAACATTTTTTTAAAGTTTTATCTACTGAGACGAATCTGTGAATTTATCAAACACAATGATGGAAGAAGAAGACGAAAACAGAAATGTGGAATTAGACAAGGTAAAAGTCACATGCTCACTGTTTTGTTTATCTATTTATCGTCGCTCTTAAATGTTTTGTTTTCATTGTTTTAATTTTTCTTCTCGCTCTATTGTTTTCCGAGTTGAGTACAGCTGATTATTATTAATCTCCGTTTGTGTTTTACAAGTTAGTCTGTTTTCGCTTATTTTCCCACTGCGACCGCACTCCACGGACTTGAAATAGTAAAAAATAAAAATAAAAAAAAAAAAAAATAAGTTAAAGTTCAATAAAACTATAATAAAGTATTTAGCTATCCTTTGATGTTTCTCTTTCAATTATAAAATTGTTTAGGGTGCTTCGCCGGTGTACAAATGATTTCGCAGGGTTGTGAGTTCGAGCACCTCGCTGGGGAGCTTAACGTGTGTGGCCTTGTGCCATACGAAGCTGATAAAACTTGAATAATAAAATTAAAACAAACATTTTTATTCTTTCGCAAAAAATATCTTAATTTCACTTTAAGAAGGGAGTGAGGAATTAATTTTTTTTTTTTTTTAATTTTGACATGTTCAGCATCTGATGAAAACAAAACATGTCTTTAAAAAAACAAAACAACTAACGACTGGTAGTGTAGACAGCAAGAATTATTTTAAACAAGTTTTAATTTTTATTAAACCTTATCGACAATGTCTGTCTTTCTAACATTTATTTTTTTTACAAAGTTTTTCCAACTAATTTAAAATGTTTTTTGGGGTTACGGAGTGCGACTAGTGCCTTTTTAAACACATCTTTTCCCTGACTCTCGAAACATTCATATTTGCTCAGTTTCGTATCCTAGCGTAAACAAAGCAATTTCTAAAGAATTGGTGACCGAGAAGTCTAAAGCAGCGGTCGCCAACCTTTTGAACCTCATGGACCTCATGTTATTGTGAAATAGAACAACCTTTTTTTATCTATTGTCACGCTAGTTTTGTATGCTATGCATCAGGAAAACCTGAAATTAACCCGTTCACCTGAATTTGCCATTACTACTTTAAACTCGGCAGAAATGTCCGATAAATCGAATTTACTAATTTTTTTTTTTTATTCAAGAAAAACGAATTTTTTAAAAAATTTTTAAAAATTTATAGGAAGGATTTAAAAATCTGAAAAAATATTAAAAAAATACTTTGGTCTTCCCTCTTTAATTTTAACATAAACATTTACATGTTAAAATTTTTTTTAGCCATTTGGGGACCTTTTTTCTCCAGGGTATACCACTTTTTTTACCGTTACCTGGGACAAGCCTAGAGAGAGAGCAATGCTTTCATAAACGTTATAAAAATGATGTTTCAATCTGAGTTGAAAGCTCACAAAAATCTAAAGTCCATTAATCATTTTTTTGATTGGCATTTAATTTCCGCGCAGATTCGTCTAAAAAAAAAAAAAAAAAATAAATCAAAATGTTCTCTGAAATGAGGTTTGGCACTTGATTAATCTTTTTCATCGTACCAGAAAGAAAGCACAAATAAAGCCGCCCGTGTCGACTGTAGATTCTATTAACTTTGACCTTTAGCTTGGAATTAATTTGAGATTATAATAATAAATAGGAAAAGAGGCCGGGTAATTAAAGAAGTACGGACTTAAATTGCAGTGATTAAGAATGGACTTCTTTTCTCATCTTTTTTTTTTTTTTTTATACTCTCTCTCTCCTTGCCCCCCTCTTTTTACTCTCTCTCTCTCTACATACACACACACACTCTCTCACACTCTCTCTTTACACACACACACACACACTCTCTCACTCTCTCTTTACACACACACTCACTCTCTCACACTCTCTCTTTACACACACACTCACTCTCTCACACTCTCTTTACACACACACTCACACACTCTCTTTACACACACACTCACACTCTCTCTTTACACACACACTCACACTCTCTCTTTACACACACACACTCACACTCTCTCTTTACACACACACACTCACACTCTCTCTACACACACACACTCACACTCTCTCTTTACACACACACACTCACTCTCTCTTTACACACACACTCACACTCTCTCTTTACACACACACACTCACTCTCTCTCTTTACACACACACACTCACTCTCTCTTTACACACACACACACTCTCTTTACACACACACACCTCACTCTCTCTTTTTACACACACACTCTCTCTTTACACACACACACACTCTCTCTCTTTACACTCACACTCTCTCTTTACACACACACTCTCTCTTTACACACACACTCACTCTCACCCTCTCTCTTTACACACAAACTCACTCTCACCCTCTCTCTTTACACACACACTCACTCTCACCCTCTCTCTTTACACACACACTCACTCTCACCCCTCTCTCACACACACACTCACTCTCACCTCTCTCTTTACACACACTCCTCTCACCCTCTCTCTACACACACACCTCTCACCCTCTCTCTCTGTTTACACACACTCTCACCCCTCTCTCTGTTTACACACACACACTCACCCTCTCTCTGTTTACACACACACTCACCCCTCTCTGTTTACACACACTCTCTCTCACCCTCTCTCTGTTTACACACACACTCTCACCCCTCTCTCTGTTTACACACACACACTCTCACCCCCCTCTCTGTTTACACACACACTCTCACCCTCTCTCTGTTTACACACACACACTCTCACCCTCTCTCTGTTTACACACACACTCTCACCCTCTCTCTGTTTACACACACACACTCTCACCCTCTCTCTGTTTACACACACACTCTCACCCTCTCTCTGTTTACACACACACTCTCACCCTCTCTCTGTTTACACACACACTCTCATTTGAAATAATCTTTTAAATCTTAATGAAATAGACTGGAGGGAAGCTTTCCTGGCAATCTGAAACCATTTCTTGGAAATTGGCATATATATTAAATCATTTTAAATCAGAAAATATAATTTATATACATGCTGTGCCAAAAGTCGCATTACCATTGATAACCTTGTAAATTTTAGACCAAATAGAATCATATTATGTGACAATGTATTATTAAGAGATTTTCTTGGTTGAATTATGCAAATTTTCTCTGGTAACTATCCCACAATTCTATGTCTTCTGCCAATTGTTGCATAACTTTTGGAACACCCTGTTGATCTCACACTCAGTAACCCTACCTTGCGAATTGAGCCCTGTGGACCCCCTACATTAATGTGAAATGATCTAGAAGTGTAGCTGTTCAACATTATCTTTATTACTTGATTTGTTATGAATGATTGTATTAAGTGAAATATCTGGCTAGACACGTCATAGCCCCTTTTGCATGTAGAGAAAGCCAGCATGCTAAATCTTGTTAAACATCTTTGAGATATCTAAAGCTATAGCCTGAACCTTGCCATTCTTATCTAAAGCCTGATAGTCAAATTCAGTAAGAACTGTTAACAAATCAGTGGTTGACCTCAAGAAGTGAAAGCCATATTGTTTATCTGAAAGAAGGCCATGTGAAGTGGGCTGTTTAACTAATTTGATGTTGATTAGAACCTCTAGTACATGGACGTCCAACCAGCGGGCTACACTGCGGCCCATTTAATATTTTCATGTAACCCACAGCACCCTAAAATCTTTAGGTATATTTTCATTTACTTTAGTAATGTTGAGAAAATTATTCTTAGATTGTGCTAGTAGGTTTACTTTTTGTTGTGACCAAGTATTTGGTTAAGAACGAACAAAGCAAGAGGTTGCAGATAAATAGTGTATTGAACAGTAAATACAACAGAAGAGTGTTACGCGACTTGGGAGGGTGTGTCGGTTGACCAGCGTTCAAACCATATCACTGTTAATATTTAACAGCCCCCACCCCCATGAGGGAGATATGTGGCACAAGGTCATCTGAGCCTGTAGGCTCGGCCAAAAAATCCCCATAGAACTTGCATTAACGGATTCAGGTCTGTCTACCTCTCTGGACAAAACTCTGCCCTTCAGCACAACCTCGTCCAGGTTCCTCTTTGCCCAAGGCAGAGAGTTCGACAGGAGCTGCGAATGGTCACAGCCTCGGAAGAACAGTCTATCACTGCTCCCCTGAGGCTTACTTTACCTACTAGTTTATAGTAAGTGGAAGAGTCCATAATAGACTCATCAGAAGGAAGACACTACAAAATTTTCCCATCGCACTAAAAGGGGGAAGTGGGTAAAACCCTTTGCTGAGACAATGGCTGGTGTGTGGGACAAGAGCTAGAGCTGAATAAAAGTTATTTAGCTTAACTAGAAAACTGTTATATATGTTGGGTAGTACATACTGCAGGGAACAATTTTTTTCTTGCATGAAAAACATCAAAACTGCTGAAAGAAATAGGTTGAAGGATTCTCATTGAACTAACATTCTTAGAATAAAGACAAGTTCCATAAAAGCACAGTGGGGTAATGGATAGTGGCTCAGATTGGAGAATCGGAGAGCCAAGTTCGAATTCCAGTCGAATCCATTAAATTAACTTGTGCTAATACCCCTGGGAAAGGTATGAATCCTATTCTTCTCTCCCTGCCCCCCAGCTGTTCTTTCCTTAGCTGCATAGTTTATGCTTAACCAGGACTACATACAGTTTTGAATTCAGAGTTTTCTTTCTCTTAGGCCTGTTGCCATGCAAGGCTATAGAACCCAGGTGAATAGTCGGGATAATCTAGTCAATGCAAATGATCCTTTCCTTAGCTGCATAGTATGTGTTTCGCCAGGACTACATACAGTTTTTTTGAATTCAGAGTTTTCTTTCTCCTAGGTCTGTTGCCACGCAAGGCTATAGAACTCTGTCTGCACTATTTATCCATAGATGTGGGATTGGGGAGAACAGTTGCATTCATACCTTCCTCCATGGAATGTAAATTAATGTAATAAATGCGACTGGAATTAGAACTGGGTTCTTTGATTCGTCAATCGGAACCGCAATCCATTACGCTACCATGGTTCCGCTTTTATACTGTAATGCTAAACAAAACGTAGATCCTGTTTTACACCAGAATCAAAAAGGTAGCCATAGGGTCAGTTTGCACAACAGCCAAAAGGTAGACATTGATTGGGTTTATACACCTGTCTCTTAGCATCTGCTTAAGAGGTGTCCCCATTTTGATGTGGCTACATTCACATTGACATGTATAAAATAGCCAAAATTCACAATGTCCAGCCAATGACGTCCAAACCACGGCTCTTGCCGGGACACACCAGCTGGTGCGTGGGGCAAAAGCTAGAGCTAACGAAAAATTATTTGGCTTATCTAGAAAACAGTTATGCACGTTGGGTAGTACATACTGCAGGGAACAATCCTTTTCTTGCATGAAAAACATCAAAACTGCTGAAAGAAATAGGTTGAAGGATTCTCATTGAACTAACATTCTTAGAATAAAGACTAGTTCCATAAAAGCAGATATTGACAATATTGTCAAAGGAATGCACTGTCAAATATCACATTGTATTTATTTTATTTTGTGTATGTATAGTTTCTTTATTTTTTACTGCTCTCAAAAACGACCTCCAGTCAGTTGTTAAGAAGAGCAAGAAATAGCTTGTAAATTTTAATGCCTCCAAAACAAAAGTGCTATCCTTTAATCATCACAGAACTGTTGCCTTCCATTAGTATGGCTGATGCTAACCTCCAGCAGAGTGACTCATTGCACTTACTCAAATACCCCTAATAATTTCTATCACTTGTATACCCTTGCTTGAGTCAGCTTCTAATGATCTGGATGGAGCAGCTTGGGGATAGAAGACACGACTTGTGGAGGCACAATCCATTGGGCTAAGTAAACTTGGATGGGTTACATGACAGAATTTGTGAAGAGCAGCGCTATATCGAGTCTAGTTAGTTACGGTTTCGTCACCAAGACTCATTGGTCCAGTGGGTATGATGCTTTTGTCGTATTGTAACTGTCTGGGTTCAATTCTTGGTAGTGGATGTACACTGCTGATAAGTCCCAAAATAGAACAAAATGGCCATCCAGTGCTTTCTGCATTCTATTGAGGATTCTTCTGGACTTGATTAATTACTTAATTATGATTATTATATAAGTTGTAATCTCTGTTTGTTTGTCATCGAACTCCTAAGGTTTTGGAGGTAGACCCCCTATAACCATATATATTCTGAAACTACATTACCCAGGGTACTTGAATAAATATATTTTGTTTTAAAAAAATTGGTCAACCCCAAAATTTTATTCCCTTTGATATAAATTTAAATTTGAACGAAGGAATGACTCTTATCCAAAATATAGGCGAAAACCAGAAGATTGAGATCACATCAGCAAGATCATTGAGCAATATTGAAATGCATCATTTGTCTCCACAGATTATTACAATAATTTAAAATCAATCATAATTTTCTTACAAAAGAAATATGACACACAACAAGGCATGGGTAATTTTGGCTAATATTTATATAAAGTACTTTTGTGGGCCTGGTGAATATATTTAAATTTCTAATTTGGCCCATTAGGAAAAAAATGATTGGACAACCCTGCTCTAGTATTTTGTGGAAAAAGGTAAGCGACTTACAAGACGGTAATTTGAAGGATCAAAGACTTCACCAGATTTCTTAGAGACGGGAACTAGAGATAAGAAAATTGCAAGAAGTAACAAGAAATTTGTTGGAGAGAACAGGAGCACATTTCCTTAAAAAAATAGTCTGTAATCCTTGTGGGCATCTAGTTTGGCGAACATAGCAAAAACCGTGGATGGAGTTCTGTTCATGTTACTCAATAGAGATTTCATTCTAGAGAGGAAAAATGGGCAGAGATACTCCTGAAGAGTCAGTGAAGTTGGAAGAGAATTTACAAGCAAAGCATTCTGCTTTATCAGCAACAGATGATACTTCAAACTGATTGAAGAGGTGAGGGATTAAGAATTTACTCTTGTTCAACACACTCTTACCCACTGCTAGTAACCTCTCGAACCAAACTTGTGAGAGACTACTATAATAATAATTTGCTTCAAAATGTTGGAGGTACTGTGACTTTTTAACTTCTTTTTTTTTTTTTTTTTTTTTTTTTTCCAAAAATTTCTTTTGATATCACTAAGCATTCTTTATCATGAAGATCTAATATATAAATTAAATTTTATAAAAGTTAATAGGTGATAGGGAGGGGAGTTCAATCTGCTATGTAAATTGATCCCCCTATGGAAGCCAAAACAAAATGCACTAATTTCATGTGATTTCTGAAAATGTAGTTTTTAAAAATTTGTAATATGGAGTGCTTAATTGACAGTAATATGTAAAAATGACTGCTGATTAGGAATTTCAAAAAAATTTAAAAAAATTGTTTATCTTTTCATTTTAAAAAATCATGTTAGATGGGCATATTTCTCTTTTTTGTAATGTAGGGGATCAATTTATAATGAATTTACATAGAAAACTGGACCCCCTATTAATTTTTTTATACAATTTAAAAAAGGAAAAAAATAATCAAATGTTTAATTTGTAGTGATGATTTTTTTATTATTATTATTATTAATCATTTCACCCCAAGCAAGACAATAAAGCCCCTGGGAAGCAAGAAGTTACTGAGTAGAGAATATGAGTAAAACTACTATGAAGGATAGAGGGCAATAAAAGAATTAAGATGACAGAAGATAACGACTGATATTACATTTAAATGTTTGAAGGTCAAAGTTGACTAGGAAGCAAGAGGCCAGAAAAGAGTTTCACAAGTGAGAAGTGCAGTAGAAGAAATTGTCAGCTTAAATTAGAGATGGAAAGAAATTTTTTTTCTTTTTCTATTTTTTTTTATTTATTTTTTTTGCTTGTAGCGCCTACTGTTCAATTCTGCCAAAATATTGAGAACAAATCAGTTTCCTATTAATTTTTTCAGCCAAAATATTTTCCTCTCTTCAAAAAATTTAAAGAGAAAGTTTATACAAACGTGTGCACAAGATGTGTGTTTAAGCAAAGATAATAAACACCTTGACCTAATTATTTATTGACTTGTTTATCATCATTTACTATTATAACGATTATTTTATACCCCCCCCCCCTGCATAGTGGGGAAGGGGATATTGATGTAAAGCTTTTGAGAGTGGTGACGGCTGTTGTCAGGTTTTTATTTATTTATCAAAATTTTTTTTTTTTTTTAATTGGGTTATCTCCCTTAGCTGAAATGTGTACCTCCCTCTCCCTTCCATCTGGCTTTTCTTTCTTTCTTTTTTTTTTTTTTTTTTTTTTTTTTTTTTTTTTTTTAAGAAATGCTTATTTCTTGCTTTAAAAACTGAATCTATTTTTAATTTAAAAAAAAAAAAAACAACAAACTGTTTCATTTAAAAGTAAATCTAAACATTGTATTTTATTTTTAAGCAAAAACCTATCTGAAGAATTCTTGCTCAGCTTAAAATATTATCCCCCATTTGAAAATATTGATTTATTTTTTAAAGAGATTATTTTATATGATTTCAATACTTGTATAAATTGGTTTTCTCTTACAAGGGTCACCTGCAAATTGAAGAAGCATTTTCATTCTTCGAAAAGAATGAATTAGATAAGGATTTAACAATATGATTTCTCACACATCTTGAAGATAAGGAGATAAATTCCTTCCATTTAAGTCCATTTACTTATCTGAGTTTCATAGGAATTTTGTCTCCAGTCCATCTTTGAGTAAATTTAAGTGTCAGTATTTTTGGGGATTTATGGCTACAGCTTCCTTTGAATTGAGAAGCAAAATTTTATCGATGACTTTAGATAGCCATAAAAGTAGTCCTTTGAAGATTTGACCCCCTGTGTGGCTTTGGGGTGGTTCCAAGTCTTTTGGAAAAGTGGATGGAGTGGGTAGGACCCCAGGATTATCCATATAAGCAGAGAGAGGCAGGAAATTGAAAAAGTGGGTCCAGCTGTGAGAGAAGTAGGTAGGGGATTAGAGGAGTTGGGGTTGCCAGTAACAGAAGGACCGGTAGTGAGGATTCAGGAGTTGCCGAGGTCAGTGACATTAGGAAGATAGCAGTTCAGCCGAAGGAAGGATCCCATGGTTAAGAAATTGTATTGTTGCTACTTCCCAACCAGAGAGTCTTGAAAAACAATTGTCTTCATATTTTTTTTTTTTTTTTTTTTTTTTTTTGTTGAAAGTGATCACGCTTGAGAGCACAAGCCTGTGCACATAGCAAGTTGGGTGTATATGCAAATACACTTGACCTTGGATGTCCCCACAGGTGCAGTGAGCAATGGGTGATCAGAGAACATCATCACAAAACTTGTCACAATTTTGCCATGAATGGCATCACAAGGAAAAAAAACAAATTAATTTTAAAATTTAGGTTTGATTGATTTTTTTTTTTTTTTTTTTTTTACTGTTTATCAACCTTTGCTGGTTATTAAAGCCAGAAAATATTTGGCTGGAGGGAGAAGAGGTGGATTTGTATCTTTCCCAAGAGTATTTCCATGTAAGTAAATATAATAGACCCGACAGTAATTGCAATTCTGCTCTTTGATTTAGAACCATTACCCACTGTGCATGCAAGCTTACAGAATCTGGTATTCCAAAGGTACTGACCAGTATCGACATTGCTTAAATTTGGTAATTGTACAAGAGCTGGTGATATAGTCTAATAAACTAGTGCTGTAAGTTTTGGTGATTTTTAGTGACCAGTTGATATGATCCACTGTACTTGGAATCGTTTTTAGGTGTGTGTGTGTGTGTGTGTGTGTGTGTGTGTGTGTGTAAAAATCCCTACTCCTTTTTTTTTTTCTAAGACTCTAAATACATACATTGTTCGGACTGTTTTCCTCATTTTTGTTGCCATATTCACAGCGTTTCAGCTGTTCTACACTCCAGCCTTCTTCAGGGGATTGGAATTTTGAACTGAACCCTTTATTTCATCCTCAAGGACATCGTTGTTTGAAACCAGTGACTTCTCTCAAAGAGTTGTGAGTTTAATACCTGGCCACTGGGCCAGGTGTTCATTCACCTGAAGACAGCCAGTGTGTACAAGGACTGAAACATCATGAATATGACAACAGCCCAAACATTGTAAATAGTGTAAAAAGTTCTCCCTTACCTTTCTACTCCCCCACCCTCTGACAACAAGAAAAGGCAATAAAGCCACTAAAACACAAGGAGTATTAGAGAGTATAAGAAAAAGAACAATAAAAGAACAGAAATTAAGAAGACAGAAGATAATGATCCGGATCTTCAACACTAACGTCAAGTCAGTCCTACTTTACAGCTTGGAAACCTGGCAGGTAACCAAGACCAATGCCCACAAACTTCAGACATTTACCATCTGGTCATCTCGGGGACATCCTCATTATCAGGTGGCCGGAAGTCATTTCCAATGACCAACTGTGGGACAGGACCAGACAAGCCCCAGTTGAGAAACAGAAATGAGGATGGATTAGCCACACCCTCGGCAAACCTGTTTCTAGTGTTGCCAGACTGGAATCTACAAGGGAAGGGAAAAGTGGGTTGACCAAAACAGGTGTGGCGTAGAAGTGTTGACACAAGGGTGAAGGCAGCTGGCATGAAATGAAGAGTATCACCTAGCACCGCATCCTTTCAAGAGGTGTTGTTGCAGCCCTGTGTTCAAGAGGCATGATAGAAAATAACAATTGACATTGCATTTAAATTTTTGAAGATCAAATTTGTCTGGAAAGCAAAAAAGCCAAAAGAGAGTTCCCTAAGTTAGAAGTGTAAGAAAAGAAACTGTTAGCATAGAACTTATGGTTACATATAGCCATTTCAACTGTAAAATGATGAAACCTTGCCACTAATGCTTAAATTCATAAAGTCTCGGAAGCAAATAAGAAAGCTTATCAGAATAATTACCATGAAAATATTTCTAGAAAACATACACGGAAGTTACGTTACAACAGTGGGAAAGTGATTAAACCTGAGACACCATGTCAGGACTATAACATTAGCAGAATATATAGCAGAAGCACCAGACCAGATGAGGCAGCAATATTCAAAGCATGGATGAATGGTAGACTTATAAATATGTAAGATAGATTCTTCTTTGGATTTTATCAAGAATCTCTAAATATATAGCAGAAGCACCAGACCAGATGTGGCAGCAATATTCAAAGCATGGATGAATGGTAGACTTATAAATATGGAAGATAGATTCTTCTTTAGATTTTATCAAGAATCTCTAAATATATATCAGAATCACCAGACCAGATGTGGTAGCAATATTCAAAGCAAGGATGAATGGTAGACTTATAAATATGGAAGATAGATTCTTCTTTGGATTTTATCAAGAATCTCTACATATATAGCAGAAGCACCAGACCAGATGTGGCAGCAATATTCAAAGCATGGATGAATGGTAGACTTATAAATATGGAAGATAGATTCTTCTTTGAATTTGATCAAGAATCTCTAAATATATAGCAGAAGCACCAGACCAGATGTGGCAGCAATATTCAAAGCAAGGATGAATGGTAGACTTATAGATTCTGTCGAGAAAAATTGTCTAGCTCAACACAGTGAACCTGTGTAGAAAATACCAAGTGAAAGGTTTTTTTTTTTAAATAACCAAGATGTTAATATGCTGTAAAGACTTTGAAATGTAAATGTTACAGGAAGTTAATTTAGAACACAAAATACAATATTTTGTAAGTGTACAAAGGATATCAGATTACTCATAGAAAATTATTGTAACAATAATAATTTAGAACTTTTAAAAAAAAAAGATTGATTTTGACACTATAAAAATCAAAGTTAAAATTAAGGATGTTTTGATCTAGAATTTATTTTTAAAACAAGAATCTCTGTAGTTTACAGAAAGCGACAGAATAATTAATAGCAAGGTTATAAACAATAGTGTCTTGTGAGCCTTGGAAACCAATAGATGAAAAAGTAAATTGTTTCTTCTTGGAGGAGTGAAGTTCTACTTTGGTAGTATGTTAGTACGTTTGCACTAGAAAAGCAGATGTTCTCTTAATAAAGAAGCAAACCAACTGGAGGATACAGAGAGTTTTTGGGTTCATCTGTCTTCGAATGCAGTTGAACCGAGTGATGAGATGTCAGAGATTGAAAAGCAAGCGTCTGCTGTGTATTGTTGAAGCTGAGGGCGAAGAAGCGAAATACCACCGCTAGCATCTAAGTACTGCTGCTGCTACTACTACTACTACTGAGAATGGGAACATTGAAGGTTGTAGTTGTGCTAAGAACAGACCAAAAAGGGTTAAAATGAAGGCCGCATCTCTCCTTTACCAAAATTATTCGAAGTGTTTGTTTGGTTATTGTTCATGAACAAGAAACATTCAACCTTGTGCAACAAGAATTTTTTTTTTTTTTCTTGTATGTTTGCTTGTATATATATATATATATATATATATATATATATATATATATATATCGCTGGTGGACCAATGAAATGCTTTCTGATTTCTACAATCTGATGAACACTCTTCAGGATCAAAACAATCACATTGTGGCTGGAGGATGGCTTCAAATTGACATTGAGAACCGGAGACTTGTGTCTCACCTGTAATACTGAACCATGCCAGAATAACAGCTGGTCTTGCGGAGTGACTGGGTCCAATGAGGTGAGGATATGCTCTTACAAACCAACTTTCCTAGCAGCAGACCATAGAGATATATTCACTCACACCATAGAGATATATTCACTCACACCATAGAGATATATTCACTCACACCATAGAGATATATTCACTCACACCATGTGGTTATAAAAGTTGGGCTTGTGTTCACAAGAGAAAAAAAACAGTACAAACATATACAATAACAATAAGAAAAAACATGGTAAATCATATGATAATTTCATACAGTTTTATTTATGTGTTTGTGCATGTTTTATGTTATAACTTTGATAATATCAATGTTATAAAAGGGAGTAAGTCACTCAGCGATATCACAAGTCCTATCATAGAGTGAAGATACACAGGTGTTGTCATTCTGACAGTCCTTGGGTGAAGAGCTTGAATCTCATGTCTTTTGGCAGGATGTCTTTATTTATTTATTTATTTATTTTTAAAACAAGGTTTAAATTTTATTTATAATTTTCATCATTATTATTATTTTATATTTATTTATAATAATAGCAATGTTCCCACAAGATCTAACAATTGATTCAATATAATCTTTCCACTTCATATTGGTGGAAAACATTCCCCCCCCCCCAAAAATGAGTTGCTCCCTTGGAGGTTAGCATCAGCCTTACTGATGGAAGGTGGTTTTTTTTTTTTTTCAGTTCTGTTATACAGCCTGTTATGGAAAAGTATGAACTTTTAAGCTTCACATCAGAAGAACATTTTCTCTTCATTGGTGCCATGACTCTGGCTAAACATCAGCAGGTTATAATAAAAATGCAGAAAAGAAAAGTAGAAATACTGTATATACTTGAGCCAACTTAATGAAAACACATGAACTTTAACCTCTTCAAAAAAATTACCCGTGTGTTGGGTGATCCTCTTAAAAACTAGGATTCTACTTGAATATGTAAGATACCTTATGAGTACTTGAAAATGCAGCTTTGAGCATGAACAAACTTTGTTGGGAGCATGGGAAATCTGAAATTGATCTGGAAATTAATTCCAATTTACTGATTTAGTTGGATTTGTGATTACCAAACTGTGATTGTGTATGTCTTGCCAATGCCATAGTTTAATGTCCATTCTTTAAGGAGCTGCCGCCTTCTTCTTTCTTTCTTTCCTTCTTTCTCTCTTTTTCTTTTTTCCTTTTTTTTTTCTTTTCTTTCTCTTTTTCTTTCTTTTTTCTTTCTTTCTTTCTCTTTTTTCTTTTTTTCTTTTTTCTTTTCTCTCTTTTTTTCTTTTTTCTTTTTTTTCTCTCTTTTCTCCCCTTTTCTTTCTTTCTTTCTTTTCTCTTTTTCTCTTTCTTTTCTCTTTTCTTTTTTCTCTTTCTTTTCTTTTTTTCTCCTTTTTTTTCTTTTTTTTTCTCTCTTTTCTCCCCTTTTCTTTTTTTTCTTTTTTTCTCTTTTTTCTTTCTTTTTCTCCTTTCTTTTCTTTCTTTCTTTTTTTCTTTTCTCTTTTTTCTTTCTCTTTTTTTCTTTTTCTTTTTCTTTCTTTTTTTTTTTTTTCTTTTTTTCTCTTTTTTTCTCTTTCTTTTTCTTTTTCTCTTTTTTCTTTTTTTTTCTTTTTCTTTCTTTTTTTTTTTTTCTCTTTTTTTTTTTTTTCTTTCTCCCTTTTCTTTTTTTTTTCTTTCTTTTCTTTTTTTTCTTTTTTTTTTTTTTTCTTTTTTTCCTTTCTTTTTCTTTTTTCTTTTTTTCTCTTTTTTTTTTTCTTTCTTTTCTTTTTCTCTTTTTTTCTTTTCTCTTTCTTTCTTTCTTTTTTTTCTTTTTTTCTTTCTTTCTTTTCTCTTTTTTCTTTCTTTTCTTTCTTTTCTTTCTTTTTTTTCTTTTTTTTTTTTTCCCTTTTCTTTCTTTTTTTTTTTTTCTTTTTTCTTTCTTTTCTCTCTTTTCTCCCTTTTCTTTCTTTTTTCTCTTTTTTCTTTTTTTTTTTCTTTTTTTCTTTTTTCTTTTCTTTTTTTTTTTCTCTTTTCTTTTTTTTTTTTTTTTTTTCTTTTCTTTTTTTTTCTTTCTTTCTCTTTTTTTTTTTTTTTTTCTTTCTTTCTCTTTTCTCCCTTTTTTTTTTTCTTTTCTCTTTTTTTCTTTTTTTTTTTTTTTCTTTCTTTTTTCTCCTTTTTCTTTTTTCTCTTTTTTTTTTATTTTTTTTTTTTTTTTTCTTTCTTTTTTTTTTTTTTTTTTTTCATTCTCTTTTTTCCTTTTTTTTTTTTCTTTTTTTTTCTTTTTTCTTTCTTTTTTCTTTCTCTTTTTCTTTTTTCTTTTATTCTTTTCTTTTCTTTTTCTTTTTTCTCTCTTTTTTTTTTTCTTTCTTTCTCTCTTTTCTCCCTTTTTTCTTTCTTTCTCTCTTTTCTCCCTTTTTTCTTTCTTTCTCTCTTTTCTCCCTTTTTTCTTTCTTTCTCTCTTTTCTCCCTTTTTTTCTTTCTTTCTCTCTTTTCTCCTTTTTTTCTTTCTTTCTCTCTTTTCTCCCTTTTTTTTCTTTCTTTCTCTCTTTTCTCCCTTTTTTTTCTTTCTTTCTCTCTTTTCTCCCTTTTTTTTCTTTTTTTCTTTCTCTCTTTTCTCCCTTTTTTTTCTTTCTTTCTTTCTCTCTTTTCTCCCTTTTTTTTCTTTCTTTCTTTCTCTCTCCCTCCTTCCATGGTCACACTACATACCAAGACTGCAGGAAGAACTAAGACAGGTAGTGTGGTGCTGTTATGGTTGCATTTCATGATTTGTTTTTCTAACTCCCATAACATCACTAGTGCTGCATGGACAAAGTTTTTCTTCATCTGTGGGCTGTACCTATCAAGACAATTTTTTTGTATTTCTGTTAAGCAGTGATTTCTGGTAATATTTTTTTTTTTTTTTCCAATGTGTTTTGTTCCTTTTATCATTTCAAGCACACCTACTCTGACTGATAGTATTCCATTTTTTAATTTCAACATCACCATCATTATTATTATCATCATCAGGATATACAAGTAGGAATTCTTCTTCAACTGACATATAGCACCAACCAATTATTAGCTTTTTTTGATCACTGCAAAATGCATTGATGAAGAAAACTTTCTGTAATAGAAAAGAGATTTAAGAATCAAAAATGAGGTCATGCATGTCAGCTAATTTTGTATCAAAACCAGTGGAATTGTACTCAAGAGATTTCTAAGAGCTGCCTGATAAATGGTAGCAAGTCATTGCAAATGATGGTGAATGTACAATTGAATAGAATATTTTTGATTTATTCATTCATTTTCTATGGTTTATCAACCCTTTGCAGGTTATTTAAAGCCAAAAAATATTTTTAAATTGTAAGAATGTTTTTGGAGATAATGATTTTATTGATACAAGTTTTACTAATTAACCCATAGCTGGGGGAAGATGAGGTGGATACATACTTTTTCCAAGAGTATTCCTGCGTAAGTGAATATAATGGACCTGACTGGAATTGGAACTCTGCTTTCCGATTTCCAAATTAGTACTGATATCTGTTACACTAACCCTGTATCCACACTTACAGGACCTGGTATTCTCAAGCAGTCACCTATCTAGGTACTGACCAGGCTTGATGTTGCCTAATGCTGGTGATTGCCCAGGAACTGGTCTTTCAATGTGATATGGCTGTGGAAGTGTTTTTGTACTTTACTTTTTGAATAATAAATTTGATAAACAAAAGCAGAAATTATTAAAGAGTCCACCTAATAATTATTAAAGAGTTCACCTAATAATTATTAAAGAGTCCACCTAATAATTATTAAAGAGTCCACCTAATAATTTTTAAGATTAATTATTAAAGTTGTTATTTCCACCTAATAATTATTAAAAACCTAATAATTATTAAAGAGTCCACCTAATTTTATTAAAGAGTCCACCTAAATAAATATAATTATTGGTTTAAAAGTCCACCTTTTAATTATTAAAGGTTTTTTTAAATTCCCTTGTTTTTAAATTATTAAAGAGTTCCACCTAATAATTATTAAAGTCTTTCACCTAATAATTAAAGAGTCCACCTTAATTATTAAAAAGTCCACTTTAATGTCAAAAATTCCTTTAATAAAAATAGTCCACCTAATAATTATTAAATAGTCCACCTAATATTTATTAAAAGTCCACCTAATAAATATTAATAATTTTGGTTTATGTCCACCTAATAATTATTAAAAGTCCACCTAAAAATTAAAAAAGGTCCACCTAATAATTAAAAAAGGTCCACCTAATAATTATTAAAGAGTCCACCTAATAATTATTAAAGAGTCCACCTAATAATTATTAAAGAGTCCACCTAATAATTATTAAAGAGTCCACCTAATAATTATTAAAGAGTCCACCTAATAATTATTAAAGAGTCCACCTAATAATTATTAAAGAGTCCACCTAATAATTATCTTAACTTAAAGGGTGAGAAATAATTGTGATATTTGTTTCTGAACTTAATCATGTTATTTATTTTTTCTTTCTTTTTAGTCTGTTCCAAATGCAAAGGAAATTTATCTCCTGATGAAAAAGGAATACAGAATATCGCGAAATATCCGAGCATCTTGGTATTTCAAGCACCTGAATACAATCATGAGTTTTGTTCCTCCAACTTCACTTGTATGTATTCTCACTGTTTTGTTCACTGATTTTTATATTGTTTTGTATGAGGCAACAAAAGAACAGGCTTGTGACTTGTTTATCATTATACATCGCTGGTATCAGGCAATAGATATCAGTTTTTCCTTCAGCTAATGTAATATCATGATGAAGTAGGGGGTAAAGGGCAAAATAACCCGACCATTACCCTCTTAATGGATTATTACAATGTACTTTTCTTCTTTCTTTTTTTTTTTTTTTTTTTTTTTTTTTAAATCATTTTGCCACAATAAAGTCAATCAAGACACTAAGACGCATAGTTACTGCATGTGAGCGAATATGAGAAAAAGAAAATCTTAAGTAGAGAGAACAATAAAAGAACAGGAATTAAGAAAATGAAATCATTGATAGCCTTTTTTGATTATTTGGTTTCTGATTAGTATGATTAAGTGTATGTTATTAATGATAAATCATTTAATTTGTTTATAGCATCCTAAAGTATAAAGTTCTTGCAAGGAGCTCTAAAGAATTTTCTTTCTAATAAATTATTTTCTCTTTTAATAAGTGTAGCATTTTTGAGATAAAAGTTATGGTTGAAGTTATTTCTGTGTATAACTAATACACTAGATAAATTGTTAAGAGATCCTTTTTAGGTTTATGATTTTTTTTTTTTTTTTTTTTTTTTTTTTTTAAATTTCTGCAAGTTTACTGTTATGATGTTAATTTGGGGTTAATAAAGACAAACGCCAAATAACATGTAACAATAAAATGGGGTTTATTCGGTTGGTAAGTTGGTACAGAAATCGCCTGAGTAGTCTATAACTAACTCAGCCCAGAACTTCTCCGACACTGTCTTTTGACATGCCACTATTTAACGTCCTTGTTTGTAGATGAGTTCATCTTCAAGAGGAGTGGTAGGTTCCTACACAACATTTACCCAATATATTGGAAGGAAAAAGTTGTGACAGTTATATATAACTGTCACAATCGATAAGTCATTGTAATCCAAGATAGTTATTTGAATTTTTTTTTTTTTATATATATATATATATATATATATATATATAAATATAGTTTTAAGATGTGCTGTATTTATGGGATAAAGTGAACAATATCACCAAATAGACCATATGTAAATATAAAAGTGAACATTGAAGTCAACACCCAGAGGTTGCCTCTGAGTTTTGACTTCAATGTTCACTTTTATATTTATATATAATTTTTTTTCTTAATAATACATAAACAAAAAGAAAAACTAAATGACTAGAAAATACCCAAAATGTATATTTAAAAAAAATTAAAAAATAAATTAAAATTTCTCAATTTCTCTGACTCCTGTGCAATTGTATTAATATAAACCTCATTTTAGTCTAATGAAGTCTTAAAAGACGAACTGCATTACACAAAAGCTATTCCCACTCTGTCATGCTTTTATTTCTTTAGATCTCTCTATATCTGCATATATTGACAATTCATTTACTGTTCTGTGCAGAGCTCAGTTCAATCAGCATTTACACATATTAGAAGCGTTTTTTATTAAATAATAATAACTGCCCCTGTGCAGAAAAAAAAGATCATTTTGTTCGCTCTCTTGGTCTTTTAGGAGGTTTATGAATTAATTTTTTCCATTTTATACTCACTAGGAACCCTTTACATTGGTTTCTTTGTCAGTATTTTTTCTTTTCCCTTGTTTTTCTTAATAAATTTGTATTTTAGTTGTAGATCATTTTCTCTCTTAGTATTTTTCTTTTGCTGCAGTACAAATTATTATTCTGTCAATTTAATATTTATCTAAGTATTCTGATAATGGTTGAAAAGGATACTTAAAGAAGGGTGCTTTCCTCTGATTGCAAGTCTATAAGTTCTGTGGTATCAAACTTTTGTTTAAATATATTTTTTTTCTTTTAACTTTGCTTTGCAATAAACGTGTTTTATTTATTTTTTTTTTCCAGTCTGACTTGTCTCAAGAGGAACTGATTGTCTTGTCTGTAATCCCCGAAGAAGATCAAGTGGCTTTCCAACCTGGCCAGTTCTACAATTTTCGACTGACCACCAAGACCAAAGTGATCTTCATGTCAACACAATACAGAATTGCATTCGCTCTGGATTTAAGCCCTTCTCTGTCCTCTTTGGTAAGTGACTCTATGAGAGGTACTTTGATTTAACTTTCAAATTTAATGTTTTCCTGAAATGTGGTAATTTTTAGTTATGTCTTATATATAAAGCATAGCAAAATATAGTTAACACTAGTAATTTATGCAGCTGTAGAAATAAGAATAGATGTCCATTAGATGGAGCTTGTAAAACTGAAGCAATAATCTATAAAGTAGAAATAAGATATTAATGGCTAAAATAAAATGTACATAGGATTTACTGAAGGTACTTTCAAATGTTGATGGTATAATCATTCAAGCTAGTAAGTTTTAGGTGCTCTACCAAACTTTCTGACCATGTGTGGAATTTAAAAGAAAACAAACAGGGATCTTATTTTTAAAAAAAAAAAAATTAAAAAAAAGGCATCACCTTACAACAACCATAACAATATTTGCAACCTCTGCCAACAGGAAAAATTAGCAATTATGACATTTCCTGATCAAAAGAACTTTTTGAACCAGAAAACCAAAGTCTTGGGTCCTTGCTTACATATTAAGAAATTCCTCTTAAGCCCATATGAGGCTGTATAAAAAAAAACAAACATTTAAATTACCCCCCCACCACCACCACCACCAATACTTTTATTATAACCTTGCTTTTCTTCTCTTCCCACTTCATTTTCTTCTCCTTCCTTCACATCTTCCTCCTCCCTTTCTATTACTCAACGTCATGTGTTTTTTTTATTTTTTAAAAAATAATATAGCGTTCATTACTTTGAAAAAAAAAAAAGTGTTAAGATGTCATTTGATAAAAAATGCCTGAGGATGCCGTAAGGTTGAAACCAAGGTAGCAGATTCAACTGATCTAACCAACGCCTTGATCCAGTGACAAGACCCAGAGTGTGAGTTCAATACCTCGTTAAGGCGGTGGAGAACTTGGAGAAGGGAATTAACAGGAGATAATTGATAACTGAGATCCATTAGACATGGCACATGGAACTAGAACAGTCTACTCCAGTGAGCGAAATGAAGGGTTCAGTTTGACATTTCAGCCACCTGAATAAGGTTGGGGCATACAACGGCTGAAATGTTGTGATAAATATGGCAACAAAGATGAGGACAATAGTCCAAATAATGTAAATAGTGTAAATGAATATCTGATTTTTCTTTTTCAATTTTCATATTTGTATCATTGTTCACTGTTAAACTCTGAAAATATGCATATTCATATTTTTACATGTGTTCCTTCATAAATGTAATTGTTTTTCAGTTGTATATTTTATAATTTTTGTTTGTATGTATATCTTTGATTGTTTTTATATATTTGTGCATATATATATATATATATTGCTCCAGAACCTTGAGGTGAAATGTGGAGTGGGACCTAGATAAAATAATAAATCGGTCACCACTAAAATTTATAATTTTATCGAGGTCCCACTCCACATTTCACCTCAAGGTCCTAGAGTCCTTGTCTATCAGATCCCGTGGGCCTTCCCTTTGTAAACAGAGGGAATGCTTGCTGGGTCTGAATATTATTGGACTCTAGTTTCTTGAAATTCATAAATTTTTTTTTTTTTTTTTCTCTCCCCATTTAATTACATTGGTTAATTAAAATTAATTTACACGCTTTTAAATTCCCAGAATAAATAACTTGATAAGTCCTGGGACGAAACTGGTAGTTTTATTTTGGCTTTTGCTTTTAAAAATGCCTTCTTATTATCTTTTCCTATCTATTATTAAATTCTGTACCACGAAAAACTTATTTAAATATATATATAGTGTTTATGTTATTATTTAATTTATATTATTTTCTGTTGTATTTATAAAATTGTTATATTAGTATGTCAGTTGCTAAGGAAATATTTATTAAAATGTCTGCATTTACCAATTAATTCATTTCTCTTGTTTAATAATTTGATTATTGAAATTAATTATCTAAAATTTTTCTTCTAAACTCATCTACATTTTCTATTATTGATATTATATGGGGTACTCTCTTATGTTTTCCTATTTAATTTTAGTTGATATATTTCTTAATAACCTGATGATATATCTAATGTTGTTCTATGGAGACTTTATTTGTAAAATATAATTTAAGAAAATGATGTGTTCACATTTTTTTATATAATTTTTCAGTACTCAGAAAAGCAAGGTTATAATAAAAGTATTTAGGAAAATATTCTCCATAATCAAATGTTGAATTTTAGAAGTCTTGATTTTAAATTTACTATAATCATCACTATTATTTTCTGATAATGTCATGTATGGTTGCCCATACTTAGAAAATGGGTATGTATATATGCATAAAAGAATCAAAAATCTTTTTAAAATATTGGTGTTTGATGATTGGTATTAAACTTATCCATTTATGATTAGTAAATATCATTTTCACTTAATAAAAGACTGAGATTTAATACAGAATTTTAAGATTTCAAACTTAATAAATTTTTCTAATTAGAATTTTAAAAAAAGAGAAACAATTCTTGTAAAAATTCATTATTCATCTAAGAAATTTTTTTAAGACAATAGTGTCCTTAATTTATCTTATTTATAAAAGTAATGAAATTTTTCTAATTCAATGCCATAGTTTTATTGCATTTTTTTTTTTTTTTTTTTTTTTTTTTTTACGATTCAGAGCAGATTAAATGGTGTTTGTGTTTGACAAAAACAAATTGATGATTTAGATTCTCCAAGGAGTTTTGTTTTTAATTAATATAAATAAAAAGATCCTGGAATTTTAATTTATTGAGATTTCATAAAATTAAGTCAGTAGGGGGGTAACAGATATTAAAAAAAAAAAAAAATACCAAGACTTTCTAAAAATAAAATTTCAAAAATAATTTCACTTATTCATAAGTCCTGAAAATTTAATTAAAATCCAACAATTATTTGCTTTTTTGCAAGAATTTCCAAAACATATATAGCGCATAGCAAAATATAGTTATGTTTAATTTTTTTTTTTATTACTGCAAAAATGGTAAATTTCCCATACAAACTTTTGGTCCGGCTGCTGCCTAAGTCAAAGATTTTTTTAACCAAAATTTCAAACATGCTGGAAAGATTTAAATAAAATTTAATAATATAATCAAAAAAATACTTTGGTCTTTCTTCTTAATAATAACAAACATTTTGATGATAAAACTTTGTTTTTATTGAGTTTGAGTTTTTTTTTTTTTTTTCATCATGGTATGCTCCCTTTTGGAAAATTTTTGGAAGTACTTGAATAAAATTCAGTTTGACCATTATGATGTCACCTTTAGTGACTTGGAATTGGTTCTGGCAAATGAGGGAACACTGGAATTAACCAAATTGGACATGTCCAAAAATGAAATAAAACAAAGAAAATAAAGAAAAAGTAATTCCATTTTTTGCAGTAATAAAAAAAAAAAATATTAGTGCTAACTCTATTTTGCTATGCGTTATATGTTTTGGAAATTCTTGCAAAAAGCAAATAATTGTTGGATTTTAATTAAATTTTCAGGACTTATGAATAAGTGAAATTATTGCTAGTTATAAAGAAACTGAAAAGAGTTTTTTTTTTTTTTTTTTTTTTTTTTTTTTTTTTTTTTTTTTTTTTTCTTTTTTCTTTGTTACATGTGTGATTTTATGACCACCACTTTTAGAAAGGACATAATCTTCGCTTTTCCACTTTCCAACATCATTTAGATGTGTTTTGGCAGCCCTACTTATGAACTAAGTGATTTGGTCATTCCAACTCAGCACAAGGCTGGCTTGAGCTCAACCATTCTTACCTTTTACTTTCCATAACTGAACCAAAAAAGAAAACAGTGCTAAGAGAAATTGAGAACTGTTTCACTATAGTCACCGTAAAAGGAATAAACATCCATTGCAGATACTCAAGTTTTTGTGTGCTTCTGTCTTTGATTCCATATTGAACACACACCTTCACGTATAATGCACAAAGATATTCTTGAGAATTACATATAAACCGTGTTTGAAAGTACTTGGGTGGGGACAAAAACTTTTTTTTTGGTAAATTTACAGATTTTTATAAAACAACTAATTCAGAAATTTGTAAAAGTTAATATATATGAAATTACATAATTTTTTTTTTTTTTTTTTTCTTTTTCTTTCCCACCCAGGACTTATGTTCAGGCCGAGTGTTGTGGGATGATGTATTTCTGGCTCTTCAAAATTGTCTTACTGGCCTGCTTCAACCTGTGAGTTTTTTTTTTTTTTTTTTTTTTTTTTTTTTTTCACTATGCACTGTGTGCTTCATGCCTACACTTATCTACTTGTAAAATCACTTTCCTTTCACTTGGAAGATGTGGGTGGTGTAATCAGTCGGAAATGTATTCTATTTGTTTTTTGTTTTAGAATTTAAGTTTTTAACCGAGTAATTCGGTGTGTGTATATATATATATATATATACATACACACACACACACACACACCCCTCTCTGATCAGGAGCTTTTGAGGAAGCGTGGAACTACCTCTTAATTGCTGGTGTTCCAGGTCCATCCTGACCCAGAGTGATAGCACCTGTTAGGGTCCCAGCTATGGGCAAATAGTTAACTATTACCAGCAATACTTTTTTGAAAAAAATTATTACCAGAAACCTATTTTTGACGAAACAAAATATTACCAGCAATAAAAAAATTTTTGTCAGCATTAAATAACCCATTGAGGTTGATATGCCATAAAACAAAATAAACCAAACCAAACCACTATTAAAAACAAAACATTTTGTGTTGATTAATTTTAGTGATCAGCTTTTCCAAGTTACAAATAATCCTTCTCAGACAAAAAGGAAATTCTGTCAGAAATTGTCCAAAGTTTCATTTCAGAAGAAAAGTACAAGAAAGTTCTTGACTTAAATCATTGTCAGGATAGTTAGAGACAGTGAGCTTGAAATGGTGTAACAATGCTCTTTTTTTTTTTTTTTTTATTTTTTTTTTTTTTTATTTTATTAAACTCTTACAAGCTTTGGTATCTAGATTATGAATTTAAACACAATGCTAGATTGGCATGAGGTTCTCATCAATTTACAGTTGAATTGGCTAGATGTATCCAGAGTTCTTTGCTAACTGTTTATTTTCTTGCCTGTGGAACTCTCTTCTGGCTTCTTGCTCTTCAAAAAATTTAAATGCAATGTCAATCATTATCTATGGTCTTCTTGATTCCTCTTCTTTGTTCTCCTTCCTGATTAATATTTTTCTTTTTGCTTATTCTTTCACATTCAGTAACCTCTTGTACCTTAATGTCTTTATTGCCTTCCTTGCAGTGAAATGATTAAAGAATAAATATTCTGGACTGGGAGCTAGGTCTCATTATTTCACTGTTAAAATTGTTAGATGTAACCATAAGCTTTATTCCAATTGTATCTTCGTTTTTTCTTGCACTTTTTGCATGTGGAACACTCCTTAAGTTTCATGCCTTCCTGTTAACTATAATCTTGAAAAATTTAAATGCAACATCAGTCATTTATCTTCTCTTTATTTGTTCTTTTATTGTCCTTTTATCCTCAATAATCATTTTCTTTCACTATCGGTAACCCCTTACATCTTGGTGGCTTTTATCACCTTGTTTGGCATGAACTGATTTAAAAAAAATGTAACCCTAAAACTAAATTCATATAATATAGTTTCTAACTTCTTTATTATTTTGACTATTCTACTGGTGCCACCAAATTGAATTTATTGTCCTTCTCATTTAATTTATTGATTTTAAAGATTTTATTGATAAATATTTTCTTTTTATTTATAGTTTTGCCCTCCAGGTCTTGACCTTGACCTTGCTCCATCATTATACGTGACGGTTGTTGCTTATACACCGCTTGTTGCTTGCCGAAATAATTTTGTAAGTTTTAATTATTTTTATTTTTCAGCTTCCCTTTTTACTTTGTCACACATCTCAATTTATAATAAACACTAGCATAGTACCCATAAAAAATGATAGGCTTATTTAATGTTGGATTGGCCATGATGAGAGTATCTTTGTGCTCAGCCAATGATCTAAGTGTGGCTTTCTTGGTTTCTGCTGAGAATGGGGGTGGCACTTGTGCACTCTAAAGTGTTGTACATGTCCTATGTAATATATATATAAAAAAGACCTTTTATGTTTATGCATTCTTTTATAAATACAAATATTTAAGTAAATGCTCTGTTTATAATAAACAGTGTTAAACAACATTTACCGGCCTGAATGTCCGAGAAATTTTCATATATATTAAAAAGAGAAACCGCAAATGTTTTTGGCTGTAATATGGATTTTTAAAAAATAATATTATGCTTTATTTTCCATAATTTTGCTACATGCATTTCCAGTCTTGTGACCATCATCAGCCAAAGGGTCCAAGAAATGCTGAAGGAGTTATCAGCATTCTTTTATTGACCCCTGTGTGTTCTTCGATCTATTTTGATTTTTGTGTGGTTTTGTCAGCATGCGTGTATATATGTATATTCCCTCTCCATACATACACACTGTCTCATTACAAGGAATTAGTAAACACATTTGTATACATACGCACATTTCTCGGCCCAATCATAATTGTTTTATAACCCTTCACGCAGAACTTTTCACTGCCAGTTCAAGAAAGACATTTGGGTTACTAACACATAAAAAAGAGAATATCTCGTATCGAGAATATTTAACATCGAAGAACACAAAAACGTTTACGATTTTTTTCTCTTTTTTTAATATACAACTTTTCTCTCGTTGGAACTATTATAACCTCTTCCTTTATTTATATATATATATATATATATATATATATATATATATATATATATATATATATATAAATTGATTACTTCCAGAACATTGTATGTTTCAAAATGGAAAACTACAAATCTAGATTAATTTTAAAAACTGTGTATTGTAGATTTAATTTTTTTTAAAATTAATCTAGATTTGTAGTTTTCTGTTTTGAAACATACAATGTTCTGTGTTGTGATTGAATCAGATTTAAAAAAAAAAAAAAAAAAATTAAGCTTCATGGATGGTGCTGAGCACTGTATTTTAAAAATAAAAGCTAAGAACACTGAATTATAAATATAATGAATAAATGTAAGATAGATTCTGCCAAGAAAGATTGTTTAGCTTGACACAGTGAACCAACTTTACTAGCTGTAGACTTAGCAATAGCTAAGTGAAAAATGTTAGTATGGCAATGTTTTAAAAGGTTAATGGAAAATTTTATGTTTTAATTAGATCCACAGTGAATTCATTATTATATTTTCTGTTTCTTCTCCTTTCCAGGTTTTGTGTCAAGGAGTATTGGTCACATTAAAGAATTTGAAGAGTGTTCTGAGTACATTGCAGATATTGCTTAAAAACTTTGAGGACAATCTTGCACAGCATTTTCATCCGTTGGCAGATATTCATATGAACTCTGTAAGTCTTTTTTTTTTTTTTTTTTGTTTTTCTTTTGTCTTTTAAGAAGTTGTTTTCATTTCAAAGAAACTCATTGGTTACAATTTGGAATCGTTTTAAGAATCTAAATTTGACTTCATTCTCTTTTTCTTTTTCTTTTTTTCTTTTTTCTTTGCAAGCAATAATACTAAAGGTACAATAGATATATTTGAAGCCTACATAGAATATGCACCCATTTTTTTTTTCCCACCCGTCTCTGTCCGTCTTCCCGTCTCTGTCCGTGCGTCTTCCCGTCTTCCCGTCTCTCTCTCTCTCTCTGTCTGTCTTCCGAAAGATATTGTGGAGTGCTGTGATTCCATATATGATAAAGCAACATTAAAAATATATATCTTTTCCATTTACTAAGAATATTTGACCAGTTGGTTGTTACGTCTTTTTTTTATTTTTTTTATTTTGAGAATTTTCATGAATATATTTTTTTTTTTCCTAGTATGATTCTGATGACTTTATTCTGAGCGATGGCTCAGATCTGGACACCATGAGTCACAGGTCAAAATCTGAGGATCAGAAAATAGAGGAACTCATCTACAAACCAGAACATGGCTTCGTCAATGTCCTAAGATTTGGCATTCTAGCTTTGCAACTTCTACCTGAGAATGCAACAGCAGGTAACTTTTACATTTTACCAGTGTTTTGTGTTACTAGTTCTGACTTTCCCCTCTTGCTCTTTCGTCCTGCATATGACAATAAACTAGAAATCTGACAGCAAGGCCTCTGATTGGGAGATTGGAGGTTTTGAGTAGCATGGAACCAACTCTTAACTTCTGTTATTCCTAGGTCCACTCTGAACCGGGGTGGTAGCACCTGTTTGGGTCCCAGGTTATGGGCAAATAGTGAACTCTCAAACAAAAATCAACAACTCATTTTTATAACAAAATGGCAATCAAGATGTTGTAATGAAATGTCCATACTCCTTATCGTATATGTGGACTGATTATATCGGTAGATATATATAGCGAGCATAGGATATACTGGTGACTTGCTTCAGGAATTACTAGCCTGCTAACTGATTCCCTGTCTTTCAGTAGTGTATTCTCTTTAACAATAAACCTCTCTTTCTTTCATCTACACCCATGTTGCTGTTCCTTTCACTCTATTACCACCTTTGTCTGTTTGTAACCTTCTTTAAGGATACAACAATGCAACACTAAAAGAGATATTTAAAAATACATTTTTATACACAAATTACCAACAATACATTTTATGGACTACAAACTATATATGTAAAAAAAACATGCATTTAGCCTTGAAGCCAGTATTTAAGCTAGCTCCTGTGGAGGGCTTTTGATTGAGCCTTCATCGCAATATGTAGAATGAGGCAGATGTGATAGGCAACAATAAACTTCAGAAGAACTCAAAATTGATTGCTGCATTTAAGTATTGCATTAATATTTAAGCTTACCTTTTAAAAATTCAACAATAATTCTTTTGCCACCACTTAATTTAAAGATAATTTGATGTACGTAGGTCTTTACTTTCCATGCTAACAATTATTTTTATTTTGTGGGTGACTTTTGCTGGATTTCACAGTAAATTTCGATTATTCCCAAGTGTTGTAAAAATTATCATACAAAAAAATTTGTTGAAAAAAATCATGTAATAAAAATTGCCAAAAACAATTGCAGTAATGAAATCTTGGAAACCCAAAATTTCAAGGTTTGCGGGTTTGAATCTATCCCAGAATGTTTTTAATTTGCTTATGGAGTTGGCCTGATTCCAAAATGGTATGATATTTGGGGCCATGTCCTCTACAATTGAATTTGAAAAAAGTGTGACACACTGACATTAATTTATTATATAATGTTAGAATAATACACACATAACACACACACACATATATATATATATATATATATATATATATATATATATATATATAAAGTAAAAAAAAAACAATATATTTTATGTGGAGTTGAAGGCATACAATTAAATTTCAATTTTTTAGATTTCGGCTTTAAATAACGAAAAGAAAAGTTGATATGCAGCTAAAGAAAATCAAACAAAAACTCTCTCTCATGTCTTTTTGGATCTGATAATCTCTCTCTCTCTCTCTCTCTACATGTCTTTTCTCTCTCTCTCTCTCATGTCTTTTATTTCTCTCTCTCTCTCTATCGACATGTCTCTCTCTCTCTCTCTCTCTCTACATGTCTTTCCTCTCTCTCTCTCTCTCTACATGTCTTTTCTCTCTCTCTCTCTCTCTACATGTCTTTTCTCTCTCTCTCTCTCTACATGTCTTTCCTCTCTCTCTCTCTCTCTCTTTCTTTCTCTCTTCTCTCTCTCTCTATTAAAAAAATGTCTTTTCTCTCTCTCTCTCTCTCTCATGTCTTTTCTCTCTCTCTCTCTCTCTCTATTTTGTCTTTTCTCTCTCTCTCTCTCTCTCTCATGTCTTTTCTCTCTCTCTCTCTTAAACATGTCTTTCTCTCTCTCTCTCTCTCTTTTCTCTCTCTCTCTCTCTTTTTTCTTTTCTTCTCTCTCTTTCTACATGTCTTTATTCATCTTCTCTTTATTTTTCTCCTCTCTCTCTCTACATGTCTTTCATCTCTCTGAAAGCGCCTTGTCTTTTTTCTCTCTCTCTCTCTTTACATGTCTTTCTACATGTCTTTCATCTCTCTCTCTACATGTCTTTCATCTCTCTCTCTACATGTCTTTCATCTCTCTCTCTACATGTCTTTCATCTCTCTCTCTACATGTCTTTCATCTCTCTCTCTACATGTCTTTCATTCTCTCTAATGTCTTTTACATTCTCTCTCTCTCTAAAATCTAATATATATCATCTTTAATCTCTCTCTCTACATGTTCTTTTCTCTCTCTCTCTAAAACATAAATTTGGCTCTCTCTCTCTACGTATAAAACTTCAAAATTCTCTCTTTTGTTGTTTTTCTCTCTCTGAAATTTTTTCTTTCTCTCTCTCTCTACATCTCGTGTCTTTCATCTCAATCTCTATTATTTTCTTTCATCTCTCTCTCTGGAAAATGTCTTCAAAATCTCTCTCTCTCTCTAATGAGAAGTGTCTTTCTCTAGAAGTAATCTCTCTCTACAAGTATTTGTCTTTCCTCTCTGGGTAAAAAAAACATATCTTTCCTCTCTCTCTCTCTAATGAAAAGTTTTCTCTCTCTCTCTCTCTCAAAAACATGTCTTTCCTCTCAAAAAAAGTACAGATTCTTCTGAAAATCTCTTTCTCTCTTTTTCCTCTCTCTCTCGATGGTTGGCTTGCACCTGCCAACAGGCAGCCTAAATTCATTTTTTTTTCATAAATTGGCAAACAAGAAATTTGTAACTTCTGGACAAGTAGTACTTGACCATAAAAGTCTTCATAAAACTAAAACAGTTAATGCCAAGATAAAATCCTGTACCACTATCTTCTCATTTATGTGAGTTTCAATATCAAAACTGTCATGTTGTTGAAAGTTTTTATATATATATATATATATATATATATATATATAATCTCTCTCTTGATATCTATATATATATATATATATATATATATATAAAAATCTCTCTCTCTATAAATATATATATATATATATATTTATCTATATATATATATATATATATATATATATATATATATTATCTAAAATGACAGCCAGACTGATTTGTCTTCAGTCAGAAATTCTAGCCCTGATCTATCAGTGCCCAGTTGAGGGGAAGGCTAATTTTTATGTCCCTATTCTTTAAATAAACATATCAATGACCGAGAGGTCTCAGTAGTGGTCAATATTAAAAATAGACCATTAATGATAATGTCTTTTCTTCAGAAAGTTTAATTTTGAAGAAAAAATTTACAAGTGTAAGAAAAATCTACAGCTGAAAAAAATGAAAACATAAACAAATGTTTAAAATTCATGAATTTCTGCCTGGAAAAAAAAAAAAAAGTTCATGAATGGGCATGTATACAAAACTGAGTTAAAAAAAAAAAAATAAATAAATGGATTGAAAAAAGACCCAGATAAAATTGAAAATATCATTTAAAACCAGAGCCCCCTGGAGAATAGACATTTTCAAAGAAACTTTGAACTCAAGGAGGTGGGGGAATTGATATTTAAGAGTTAAGTAATCTTTTTATGTTATATATAAGGCAGGATGTGTGTGTGTGTAATGGATGATGGCCACAATTTTCAACAGATTTTTTGAAAATTTACATGCACATGCTCATTTTCGGGATTTCCAAGACTGACTTTGCAGGGAAACTCCCATCGATAGTGGAAATAATCAATTTTTTCATAATTCTATGGCAGTTTTCATGTAGTTTGCAGCCATTTTCTACTGGCCAAAATGAGAGCCTATAGCTGGCTGCCACGAATATAATAGGAAGATTCTATTGGCCAGTGTGAGAGCCAACAGCTGACTGGCATGAATGTTGACTAGCATGAAAAAAAAAAAAATAGCTGCATAGTATACAAATGTGAGTGTTAAAATTTAAATCTGCATGGCACTTTACTCCAATTGGCTCATTCACTTGCTTAAACTCAACGTTGATTCTGCATTCTGCAGTTGAGTGTAAAAAAAAAAAAAAATTAAAAAAAATAATTTGTTGTTAACATTCTTTTTTCATTTGGTTTTTCCAGTTATGAGTCTTTTTTTAAAGCTGATCGTTTTGTGTTCATTTTGTTTTAGTTCTTTTTTCGTAACAGATTTAATGTTTAGTATAGAGCTTAAAAAAAATTTGCAGTGTGAGATAGGCAAGAGGTAAGACATGTAGCAACATCATATAGCAAAGGGCACTCCTTTAAAGGCAAGGAAGGGCAAAAATATTTTAAGTCAATGATAGTGATTATTGTATGAGTCATACGATTTTTTTGAATCATATATATATATATATTTATAGCCATGCTATATATATATTTATAATCGACTCTCCCGTCGCGTTCGACGTATGAGGGTCAGGCCGATAAGTCCCCAGGAAACCGACATCCCGACACCGGCACATGAGATTTGTTTATAGTGGTGAAGGCCTTGTGCAGGACCAGCCACACTTTTTGGAGGGACGAATACAGAAACCTGGTGCACCGAATGCATGCCACAAGGTTCCCAAACAACCCTCCGCAGGTTTTTGAATTCAGAGTTGTCCCTCTCCTAGACCAGTTGCCATCAAGGCTATAGAACCCAGTCTGTCCTGCTATTTTACCCATAGCTGGAGGGAGATGAAGAGATACATACCTTTCCCAAACAACATTTTTAATAAAATAAGTGAATGCAGTGGATTTCAACTTTTTTTTTTTTTGTTTTTTGCGATTCCTCAATCCAAGCCGCTAACCACTGCTCCACCGTGCCTTATTATATATATATATATGTTCACTGAAAAATTAGAATTATGATATTTCAGGATCAAAAAAAAAAGGCTTTTAAACTAAAATCATTTTTTTTCCCTGTCTTCATATCAGAATTAATGAATATGAGGATATATTAGATAAGAAAATAAAATCTAATTTCTGTTTTGTTTTTGATATGTTTGCCTTTCTCATCCTTCCTTCAAAATTTGCTTTTCTTCTTCTTCTTTTTCTGTATAGAAATTTAAAACAACATATTCATTCCTGTTCCTTTCTTTCCCTTTCTTTTTCTTTTTCCCTTTCTCCTTTCTTTTCCTTTTCAGATTGAGGTTTTCCCTTTCTCCTTTTTTTCCCTTTTCTCCTTTCCTTTTTTTCGCATCCTTTTTGACCTTTCTCCTTTTTTTCCTTTCTCCTTTCTTTCCCTTTTTTTCTTTTTTTCTTTTCCCCTTTCTCCTTTCTTTTCCTTTTCTCCATATCTTTTCCCTTTTTTAAAAATTTCTTTTTCCCTTTCTCCTTTCTTTTCCTTTCTTTTTTCTTTTCCCTTTTCTCCTTTCTTTTCCTATTCTCTTTCTTTTTTTTCCTTTTCTTTTCCCTTTCCTCCTTTTCTTTTTATCTTTTCTCCTTTCTTTTTCCTTTCTCCTTTCTTTTTCCCTTTCTCCTTTAAAATATTTATCCTTTCTAAACCTTTCTTCTTCCTTTTCCCTTTTCCTTTTTTTTCCCTTTTCCTTTTTTTTCCCTTTTTCCTTTTCTTTTTTCCTTTCTTTCCCTTTCTCCTTTCTTTTCCTTTCTCCTTTCTTTAACAAAATTTTTATTTTTAAATTTTCTCCTTTCTTTTTTCATTTTTTTTCCCTTTTTCCTTTCTTTTCCTTTTCCTTTCTTTCCCTTTTCAAAAATTTTCCCTTTCTCCTTTCTTTTCCCTTTCTCCTTTCTTTTCCCTTTCTCCTTTCTTTTCCCTTTCTCCTTTCTTTTCCCTTTCTATTACACTCAACATCATCTCATTCTCTGATGAAGTGAAACATGTTAGACTGATAATTGTTCCCTCTTTGTTCTTTAGCTTATCATTCACATTATTTTGTGTATGTTGGGAATGGTGACCTTCAGAGAATAAATTTTGTTGTCAATCTTTTAAAATAAAATCAAATATAAGTGTCATATATTTGATTTTTATTTTAATTACACAAACTTTAAATATTTTCTTTTTCTTTTCATTATCCTGAGATTAGGTTTTATGCCATTGATATTTTAGTCTTACATCCATATTTTGCAAAACATGAGGTGCCCAAATAAAATTTTTTAAAATATTAGACAAGATTTTGATGAATATGCCTAAAATTGAAATGTCTGGTTCTGTCCATGTACAAACAGGTATAATTGATTTCAAGACCATCCCTTGGTTTTTTTAACCATGAAACAAAAAAATAAGGTGCCAAAAATAAAAAAATTTTCAAAGCTGATGATCTTCAGCCATGAAACAATGTTAAAAGAGCAACCCAGTGATGGATCCATCAAACTCTAACTCACTATCGGTCATATATGTGCTAGCAAGACAACCTGCAAACCATTAACCACCTCGAGGTGCCCTCCATGTGTCGGGTTGTACTGGGTTACATGTTACCAGAAGAAGGCATAAACCTGACCTGACCAAAATTGACTACAATTATTTCCCAAAAAAAACTTTTCCCCTCTTTCTTTATATGAGAAGTATTTTTTTTCCCTTTTTTCTGGAATTAACCATTTTCTTCTTCTTCTTCTTCAGGCATTGCAGTTGTGACAGATGGGATGGTAGGTCTTCCAGATGCTAATGTCTTTGAAGCTCTTCTTTCCCAACTCCGCAACAGTACGTTTGCGTGTTCGTTCTTACACATTGGATGCAGTCACCACAGCAATTTATCCTTTGGCCGAGTTGCTCACACTGAACTGATGAAGTTTGTTGCTGCTGCAACCTTTGGCGGGTATTTCGCTGCACAGCCCGATGTGGTAAGTATTTTTCAACATTAACCTATGAGAGTGTATGCCATGCTGATTGATTCTCTTTTGTTGTTTTCTCAGAGCAGTTGATGTTAATTTGCTGTACCTATATTGCTTAGAGCTACCAAGTACTGGATGTTGTGGAGAGCCATGATTACTCACATCCTGAAGACACACACAACATAAAAGATCTCTTCTTCAATTAATGTGACAAGTCGTATTATGTTACATGGTACCAACCTCAGGGAATAAACCTTGAACTTACATTGGCAGTGTAACTAGCCATAGAGGCTCTTAGTTTGGAATCAGTTGGTAGTCTTATAAACATACAAAACCCTCACTCTGCACCCAAAAACTGGGAAGGGTCCATTGCATGTTCACAAGGTAACAGAAGATAAAAAAAACATCACATGAAGAAATTACAGCTATAACCCTGTTTTGAATAGTATAAAATAGGTTTTTTTTTTTTTTTTTTTTACTCAGGGTTTTACTTGGTTATTCTGGGTGGTCAGGTTGTTGACACTTAGAACAACTTCTGCTGTATCGGTCTCCTAGATCGGCCTTCCTCCTCCTCCTCCTCCTCCTCCTACTACTAACACCCAGCTTATTTATACATCCCAACATGTCTAGCAGTGTGAATAGGTGTTATCGAAACTATGTGAAGGACAGTCTGTCCCCTGTCAGAAGTGGACACGAACTGACTTCTCTGGTACCAACTCTGACTATTAACATAGAACCGCAATTGGAAATTCTCTATACCCAGCATTGTCATTTGCTCTCAAATTCCTTCATCCACTCATTTACTCTTCTGTTCCCCTTTGTTCAAGTGGATGCTGCTTAGAAAAATCAATTTCAAAGAACCCATCTGTCAGTTATAAAACAAAAACACTTGAGATCAAGGTAAAAATCACACTTTCCTTCTCTATGTGGGTGATCTAATCATAGTGTCACAGTCTTCTTGACTGGTTACTGAAAAACAAAACCAACCAAAACAAGAAATCTCAGTCTGCTATACAATGTAACCATAGCTAGAGGATGACTGAGGCTTATAAAGCAAAATTATCCTTAATTGAGGGAGGAGTTGGTTTATGGCATTCACAAGAGCATTAGTACTAAGTCAACATAAACTGCTTCAGCCAGAAATTGAACTCTGTTTGTGCGTTCCATTTTTTTTTTTTTTTTTTTTTTTTTTTTTTTATCATAAACTGTTCAGTTTCTTGAACTTGTAAAACTTCATTTTTGGCAAAATAACCAGATCTGATTTCCTATAGATCATCCAGGTACATTCATTACCATTTTAACAGTATCACTCTACCTAGAGTAGCTCTCAAGCATTATATTGGGTGATTTCAGCATTTAAAGAAAATAAATTCTTTGCCAAAAAGTAATTGAAAGAAAACTTTACTAGTATTTTCCAGCTTTGTCATGACCTTGGCAGCTCATGAAGATTTTGTTTTCATTAATCTTGGGCACCTTGTGTTATATGCCATCAAAATATGTGGAGTCCCATTTCAGCAATGTAGAAAAAACCTTTTAAGTACTGTCACTAAAAACTCATTTTTTTTGTACATTCGCTGGCTCACATAGAGTAACTGAATTTTTACATTGACAGGCTCCAAATATTTGATTCTTTGTATTCATATATTTAAACCAACCAGCATCATTCAAGATACACTGTATTCTTTGAATTAGCAGATGGTAAAATATCTAAAAACAAAATTTTGGAGGCTCAAATCCAGAATATGTTCAACAATATTTTTCTTAAAACAAATATTTAAAAATGTATATTAGCCAATAAGCTTGAGATTAATAAGTGTAAATTTGCAGTCATTTAGGTTATTATGAATATAATCAGTTTTTGTTTGTTAACTAGTCTTTCAGTGAACCTTGAACCAGAGTGTTTGTTTGATTGTCAAACAAACAAAACTGAAATTCTCATGATTAATTATTCACATCTTTTGCTTATTTTATCGAGTATACAATAATACAAAATAATGCTTCGTGATAGTTTTAAGTGCCAACAGTCACAGCATGACTTCTTGCCTTTTTTTTTTTATTTTTATATATATAGTCTACAACTATAATTCATACACACATTGAAAACAATGCAGACCTGTTACATACATCTACAGACATATAGATGCATTTTCCGATTAACCTATACTAATGCAATTCATTCAGTTCAGTTTTTCAAAAAAAAAAAAAAACTTATACCCCAAACATTTTGTGTGAAGTTATATCATAAAGAATCTTTTTAATTCATTTCTTTCAATTTGAAAAAAAAAAATATTCAAATACAAATTACTAAAATTTGTAGATCCGTGTTTGAAGATTTTTAATTTTTCGTTTATACACATATTCTGCTACACATACTCCTACTTTTGAATGACAAGGAGCAGTATACTGAATGTCGATGCCTACTGAAATTGCACAGATCCTTCATATGTCAGAGGCAATTTTTATTGCATGTTCTCAAGTTTGGTGGTATATCATGGCAGCTGCTCTGATGAGCTTTTTTCCAGGTGTCCCGAATACATGAATTTAAGTGTGCAACGAGATTGGCATCAAGATCTCGCCCTTTTATGGTTGAAGCACTTAAATGATTCTCAGTCTTCTCTTTCACTTCCTGTAACCCTTGCATACTAGTAGCATTAACACTTTGCTTGGGATGAAATGATTATATTGTTGAAACCTAGGGAAGGTTACTGAATAGAATAATCACATGAAGATTGGTAATGAACGATAATACTTAGGGCACAAACAACACATATAAGTTTCACCAGCGGTGTGTAGAAGTGAGTAAAGTGAATTCCACAATGAATCTCCAACTGCAGACCAACATACAGTATTCACTACTGTATTTATGGGAAGGGAGACATACCCATTATTGCCCATAGATATGCTACAACATATATATTCAAGCATGAAAATAAAAATTATTTGAAAGAAAATTTTGGAATTTTTCTTAATCAATTTTCTACAGCCACCAAGAAAATAATTTGTCGACTTGAAAGAATTAAAACTGAAATAAATAAAGGAATAGACGTAAATTATTTCAGCAAACATGCTTGAATTAAAATATGCTGGCTAAATATACATAGTGTGTATGCAAATTGTAATAGCACAGCGTTAATATTTGAATAAAT
>CAHIKZ030001451.1:107500-257500 GCA_903632075.3 Acanthosepion pharaonis
CATACATATTTGAATAATTTACATGATAAGAACCATTCAGAAACTTTTTCATCCTGGAATATTAATCCAATTAAATTTAATGGATTCAGAACTGGAATAAAAACTCTGCTCTCCAATTCCTCAATCTGAATGTATAATCCAAATTCCACTGTTTTCCTTTGATCAAAATGACATTTATAAAAATCTTTAAGCAACATTATAATAAAATTAAAGAGGTTATCCAGTCTGATATTTTAATAAATTTTGAAGATTAATTTTTTCTTTAAAAGAGCAATTTATTTTTTTGTTTTTATGTGACAGAGGACACATGAGAGGTGAGGTGATGGTAGAATTTGTCGTGGTAGACACAGGTGGACAGCACAAAGTACTTGTGAAATTCACAGTATAATTTATAGCACAGTAGACTGCATATTATAGTGGCACCACTATTTTATTGTCATTCACTTTTAAAATTATTTATTTTCTTTATTTACAGCTAGGTATTTTTTAATTTTTGCATGAATTATGATTCAGAGTGATTTTTCAGAAGATCAAACTATTATCACTTTACTGCAATGTTATTTTTTTTCATGTCATGTCACTTCGGGACATAGATGATGATTGCTTTCTTTTTCTTTGTGAGCTGTGAATTGCCATGAGGTCTTGGAGGAAAGACAGTGGAATGGTTTCTCATTATCTTCTCCATAGTTTTGAATTCAGAGGTGACATTCTACTAGATTGAGTGCCACCCAAAGTTAGAGAACCCAGTCTAGACTGTTATATCACCTATAGCTGGGGGTATAAAAGATGGATTCAAGCCTCTTCTTAAGGTATTAGTGTATACACTATAGTCAAGGTTAGAACTTAAACACTGCTTGCCAATTCCTCTTTTCATTCAGATAACCATAACATTATTCCCAATTGTTTGAAACTAAAGATTGCCAATTCTTGGAGTTTTGTGTTGAGTCCGTTAACAAGTGGGAGAGTCCAATCCTTATGTACTGTATATAATAAAACCTTGGGTGAAAAATCCATTTACAGACCTAACTCGTACGTTTCGATCATCCCCCTAGAATAGTGGGTGAGTCACCATATCTAGTTAACACTTTCATTGCTATGTTGTTATAGCATTGTTGTCAGGCTGTGCTGGCTCATTTTTAGAAAAATAAGAAATGATGTTTACTGGAAATAAATGACTATAAAGATAATACTAGTAAGATCTCATCGGTGTCGCTATTTTGATTTCACTCTGAAACTCTGCAGTACCGACTAAGCTGAATGACACTCCAACACTATATGCCATGCCCTGTTCCTTCAGGCTGTAAGTGATGATGGCTCACCACAGCTTCTTTTTCGTTAATATGTGTGAATTATTCTCCGTGATTTTCAGATCAATGAGTTCTCATGGATGCCGCCATTTTGGTTTTGATTCAATACTCTGCTGTACGTACTAAACTGATTGACAGCCCCAGAAATATGATACATTGCAAAACAGATCATATGGTACACTATATTGATATTAGTTTGAAAATAGCACTAAGCTCTAGTTACTTTACAACACCACCACTAGGGTGTGACATTATACTGTCCTGGGTAAGATGATAAACTACATCCAACAGCAAGTCCTCTGATCAGGAGGTTTTGAGGAGTGTGGAACCACCTCTTAATTATTGGAGTTCCTGGTCCATCCTGACCTGGAGTGGTAGCACCTGTTAGGGTCCCAGCTATGGGTAAATAGTTAACCTCCAAACTGGGGTCAAAACACTATGTAAGTGTAAAAATAAATTTTAATACCAGAAATACTGTGTAAAAAAAAAAAAAAATTTATCAGCAATACATTTTTGAAGGAAAAGATATTACCAGTAATAAAAACTGTCCGCATGAAATAACCCATTGAGGTTGGTATACTGTAAAACAAACCCAACTGACATGTTATCTTGAAAATTTATACATACATGAACAGCTGGTAATATAAGCTTTATAAAGTCATATAAGTATGTCCACTACAGTCTTCTTTTATGTGCCATGTCCCTTCCGGATGTTGGCGATCATGGCTCTCCACAATTTCCTGTCCTTTGAAGCTCTTAATAAATTGTCCTTTTGTTATCTCTCCTAAGCCTTATTCCACCATCCATTTACTCAAGCTCGCTAGGAAGGTTATATGTTGCTTTCTTCTGTACCCCTTGACATCTATCTGTTTTATAAGTATCAAATTTTCCAAGCCCTCTTTTCTCATTATGTACCCTAGAAATTTCAGCTGTCTCTTGTTAAGTATGAGTTTCCTTTTTGTTTCCATTTTCTCTGAAACTTCATCATTGCTCACATATTCAGGCTCTGGTATTCTCAGCATCCTTCTATAGAACCACATTTCAAGTCTCTTCTTTATCTGTAAGGAGATTGTCTAGCATTCACTTTCATATAGGAGGACTAATATTACATAGCAGTTCAGTACTCCTTTCTTTGTTTCTAACAAAAATTTTCCTGTTTCTTAATACTTTGCTTAGCTTTTGGAAGGTATCTTTCACTATCGCAGTGCATCTTTGGATATCAGTCGCACTTTTCATCTTCTGTTAAAAACACTTCCCCCATATTTAATTTATGGTGGAGCTGTAAAATACTTTCAGGTTAATTCCAGTCTTTTGTTTACCATTCTTGTATAAAAGGTAAGATGCTTTTATTGATATTTTTTTTGTGTCTTTTTCAGACGTCATACGCACATTGAAATCTTTATCGAAGGTAATTACGAGTTCTTGCATGAAATGACGTGCACAAAGAAACTACCTTCAAAGAGTCCATTTCGTACGGCCCATATCAAGAAATATTGGCAGTCTTTGCAAAAGTGAGTAATGCATTTTATACTTTGTGGGAGAGGAGAGGTTTGGAGTGAAACACAGAGTTTATTACATGTTTTTTTTTGTTTTTTTTTTTATCTCAATGGATTTTTGTTTTCAAATGTCAGTGACTATTTTTAACTTCTGGTTAATCATGTGATCATCCTTGAGAACTAAATAAAATCAATAATATATATAATTGTATATAATATATTGTAATATTTTGACTTAAAATGTCATTATACTCCATGTCATAAAAAGAGAAAATTATCTAAATGATGTGTTTCAAGAAAAGTGGGAATTACAGTACTTTTTGTACCACCATTAATGGAAAAGATAAACTGTTTCATTTGCAACCACTGCATTGCGATGCCAAAAGAATATAATGTCACGTGACATTATGAAACTAACTATTGATCTTATGATAAATATGAAGGAGATATGCAGGTCTCAAAAGTGAAGGAATTCAGAGTTAACACAGCAACAGAGTTGCTTTACAAAAATTCAGAAAGGCAACATTAGTTCTATTACTGCAAGCTTTGAACTCTGCAAAATGATTGCCATCAGTGGAAAATCTTACAGTGAAGATTTCGTAAATTGATGTCTTGTAAAAACAGCTGAAATTGTATGTCCAGAGAAGTCACACTTATTTCAAGACATTTCATTAAGCAGGAACACTGTTGTTGAAGAGCTTGATAAAATGGCAGGTGATTTGAGTTGACGGTTGAAAATGTTATCAAGTTTTGAACATTTTTCTATTGCTCTGGATGAAACTGTTGACATAGCTGGAATAGCACAGCTTGCCGTTTTCATCAGGGCTTGTGACAATGAATTTCAAATTTATGAAGAACTAAGTGATTTTTTTTAAGTAACTCATAAGCAAATCTTTATTGAACAAGAGTAGAGGTTTATCCTTTGTTTGCTGTTTGGGACTGGGTTTCCAGTTCCTTCTAAAAACTCATTCTCTTTTACTCCCAGTACATCTTAGTCGTATTATTGCTTTACTTGGGTGAAATGATAAAAAAAAAAATTCAGCATTCAAGTAAGCGATAATAAGAGGGGTTTCTAAAGGTTACTGGGAGTGAAAGAGAATGAAGAGACTTTAGTGAGGAGAAAGTACAATAGAATAAAAACAATTCACTCTTGGTAGCCTCTTTACGTCTTAGTGGCTTTATCACCTTGCTTGGGTGAAATGATTAAAAAAGGAAAAGGAGTAGATAGGTTTGCTTGTCTTCTGCTTCACACTCCCCCCTCCTAAGCATTTGGATAGTAGTAGAGATTTATCCCTTGTTTCCTGTTAAGGACTGGGTTTCCAATTGCTTCTAAAGTCTTGTTCTCTTTCACTCCCTGTAATCCCATGTCTCTTAGTGTCATTATTGGCTTGCTTGGGGGTGAAATAATAAAATAAAATTAAAAAAAAAGAAAAAAAAAGTACTCAATTTGATTAAATCTACTCCACTACTATAAATGTAGCTCAACACATTGACTACTGCAGGACACACTGTAGGGTTGTGGTGGTGTGTCTGCAAACCCCACACAATCTTCTAGTGGATCATTTTCCAATTTCTTTTCAATGTGGATTACTTGAAGCAGGATGCTATGATTGATTGTTTATGAGATCATGGTACACCAGAAACACATTTCCTTCCCCCTGCAAAATAATTTTATATATAAAACATACAGAGCTGTACCATGTATTTGGGACTCTGGGTTGTAAAATGGATTCTAGTACCAAATGACATACCAGTGGGTCGTGGGCAATAAGTACTACCTATGATATCCTTGTCTCATATATGAAACAATATTAAAACAAAGTCAATTGTACCAAAATCAAGATATAGTGTTGGGACCCTGGAATAACAATGGAAATGAAGCTTGGCAACCAATGTGTTAAACAACTTTAAAAAAATAAATAAATAAACATGAACGGTAAGATGTAAAATCCTGAGCAAGAATCCCAGCCCATCGGGTATTTTGGCATCTCAGCATTTGAGAGAAAAGATATGACAGTTTTGTAAGCCTAGGCAGTTTGGTCCCCCAGAAATATTTGTAGGTTGGTGAGGTGAATACAGGATTTGCTAAGCAGATTTCTGTGATTTTTAAAAAAATAAATAAGTCATTATTTCTCCACCAATCTATGTATTGTTTTCAGACTGATCCAGAAAGATGTTCTGTCTACTCGTCAAATCAGGCTGGTTATTTACCAATTCAGATGTCAATGTGATGCTGGCTATGTAGGTAGAATTGATCAAAGTTTAGAAGCAATGTACCAGCCAATATTTATAAGGGAAGGTGGGTAATTTACATAGACATTGTCTAAGATGGTACAGTAAACCAATTTTACTAGCAGCAGACCTTGTAATTGATTCAATATAGTCTTTTCTCTTCATGTTAGTGGGAAACATTAACTCAAAAATGTGCAATGAGTTACTCTCCTGGATGATAGGTGAAAAAGATTCATATTAAAAAAGAGCAATTTTGGAAGTGTTAAAATTAACAAATCATTTCTTACCCCAGTTTGCATCAGATTGTAGGTCATTTTTGAGATCAGCTACTAATTTGACCATATCAAACTGATCAGACTAAGCTTTAAGCCCATCTTCCACTCTATCTGCTTACAGAGAGGTGGCTGGTAGGACTTAATGTACACTGATTTTGATACTTTCAACTAATTTTTTTTTTTTTTTTTTTTTAATCATTTTACTCCAAGACTTCCAATTGGAATTAGACCTGCAGAGAGATATGTCTGAGCTCTAAGACCAGACAGATAGCTGTTGTTGTTTTTAATTTCAAATGTTAAGTCATTTCTGATCATGTTACATTTATCCTAATCAATTCTTTACCCTCCATTAATACTTAATCAAATTTTAAATAAATTGATTTTATGATTGCTTTATGGTACTTTAGCATTAATTAATGAGACACACATAATTTTTTTTTTTAATTTTCATTTTTAAATCCTTTTCAATTCTCATTATGTTCTTAATTTCAGCCTGATGCAGACAGACCAACTTCTGGTTCATCTTCATTCCTTCTCTTCCAATCCAGTCAATTACACTGTACCAAAGTCTTTGAAAAATGGCCTGCCACTACTGCCTCCAGAATATTCTTTGCAACAGTAAGGATTTTCGTTGTTGTTGGAATTTAAATGAAGCATTTCCATTATTCTCCCTTCTCTCCGCTTATATAACTTGTTTAACAAATAGCCCAATCATCAGATTCATAGTAGGAATAATTAACTACAAACATGCATACTACATAACACACTTCATAATCCATAGCCTAAATTAGTAGTTTAAATACCTTACATATAAGATAACCCTTTATGAAGTCGTCAAAAAACAAACGTTACGAAAGCTTTTCTTCTTTTTTTTTTTTTTTTTTTTTTTTTTTAGATGCACAATTCCCTTTCATAATAAAATAAAATAAAACAAATAAATAAATCTCCATAGACAAGCAAACTAGACGATGGCCAATACATCTTCCGTTTCATTTTTGACACCCCCACCTTTCCCCGACTTGACACCTTGAAAGTATCTCTATACCGCTACTTATTATAAATACCCTACACTCGCCTACCCAATTTAGACAATTCACCATAGCTGTTACCATGGGGATTTTGATTTCAATTTTAAAACAAGTAAATTTCAGATATATGTTATTCCAACAAAAATTTCGCTTGAGGATGGAACGGAGCCCTTTTTACTTTCAACTCAATTTAATTTAAAGGATTATATTGAAGTTTTCGTCTCTAGTTTTGAAACATGAGACCTCTTATGTAGCGATTTGGAATCATATTTTTAAATAAATAATTTTATATATATATATATATATATCATGCCAGATTTTATTTATAATCAGATTCTACCTAAGAACTCTAAGAATATGCAGCTAGAATTATTTACACAAAGAGGAGAAATACATTGAAAACACTTTCAAACTTCTCTAGTCCTTATATATCATCTGTTGTTCACTACACCTGTGATGACATTCAAGGTCGGATGTGTCTGCATATACACTTGTCTCACTTGTGTTCGCATATTTGTTTACTTAACTGTGATTGAATTCAACAAAGAATAACGGCAATTGCTTTTCAAGGCACAAGTTGGGAAATATGAATTCTTACTTTGCTGTCTGTTTTCCTTTGGCTGAACTGCTATCTGCCTAACTTCTGCTGGGAACTTACTCACTCATTCACTGGTCATCTATCTACTTGCCTTATGGTCTTAGTGACTGCTGATTCCTCACTGACTGTTGGACCCCCTCTCCTTCCTGCCTCTCTCTGCTTATATGACTAATGTCTGGGGTCCCATCCCCTGTATCCATCCATTTGTGTTCCAGAAGATTTGAGATCACCTGAAAGCCAGATGGGTAATCAAATTTTCAAAAGATTCTACTTTTATGATTATCTAAAACCATTAACAATATTTTATGTTTGCCAATTCAAAGGCAGCTGGAAACAGAAATTTCAAAACCACTGACACTTGTTGACTCAGAAATGGACAAATTTCTTAAACTCTGATAACTAAGTTGACTTAATAGGAATTTATCTACTGATCTCCTAAGGATGTGTGAGAAATCGTATTGTTACATATATAATATGTAAACATACAATGGGACCTTCACCTAGCTTTCCAACAACCAGCCAATGTCTACCTTCCTTTTTGTCTCCATTCTTGTTCATGTTGATGTGCACAAAAAACTGGGAAAGTCTTGCTGCATGTTCACAAGGAAACAAAAGTTGAAAACAGGTTGTGAAATGAAAGCTCAAATATTGTCTCCAATATATTTAGGTGTTTCATTCAGGGCTTTGCTTGTTCGGTCTGGGTTGTTAGGCAGGTAGGTGTCACTGGGGATAACTTCTGCTATGTTGGATTAACAGTTTAGCTCTTCTCACCTAGCAACTCTCAGCTCTTCTACACCTCATGACGTGTGGTTGACAATAATATATAGTGAACATTTAGAATAATGACTAAGTTTTAGAGAAAATGGAATCAAAAAGGACATACTTAGAAAACAGTGAGCAAATTACCCAATGATTGGCAGAACAGGGATTAGGAGAGATAACAAAGACAAAAATTAGAGCTACAAAGGATAGGAAATTGTGGAGAGCCATGATCGCTTCCTTACTGAAAGGACACAACACATAGAAGAAGGAGGAGCTTGTGTAAATGATTGGTAGAACACAGATTAGGAGAGATAACAAAAAGACAATTTACCAAGAGCTACAAAGAATAGGAAATTGTGGAGAGCCATGATTGCTCACATCCTGAGGAGACACAACACATAAAAGAAGGAGCTTGTGTAAATGATTGGCAGAACAGGGATTAGGACAGCAAAACGACAAAATTTACTAAGAGCTACAAAAGAATAAGAAATTGTGGAGAGCCATGATCGCTCACATCCTGAAGGGACACGACGCGTAGAAGAATATTTTTGAAAAATAGCTATCAAGTTCAAAATTTTATGTTATTTATCATGCATTATAAAAATATTTTTAAATGCTTTTTTTATGTAATGCCAGAAAGGACAAATGATAAAAATATTTGACCAATGGGTAACTAATAGCCTTGGGAAAGGCACAAATACATTTCTTTTCCTTCTCCACAGTTGTGAGTTAAAATGAGCTATGGGTTCTTTAGCCCTGGTTAGTAACCAGTCTAAGAGAAGGAAAAATTTGAATTTAAAACTATAGAGAAAGCAACAGCAAATTGCTCCGCTATCTTTCCTCTAGAACCATTGTGGGAATACACAGTATATATGTTAAAAGGAAGTTGTAAAGAGATCTGATCATTTACATCATAGAAAGACATTGTACTTGTAGAGGATGGTGTAAGACAGTTCAAAGTGGATGTGAGCATGTACTGATGGCTTTAATTATTATTTTATCTTCCATTGTTTCAATATTAGTTGAGAAATAATCTTATAAGAATAATGTAAAAGGAAGGAATTATATTTACTGTTTTTTCTTTTTCTTCTTCTTTGTTGTTGCTCTTCTTTTTCTTCTTCTTTGCTCTTTTTTTTCTTCCTCTTTGCTCTTTTTTTCTTCTTCTTTGCTCTTTTTTTTCTTCTTCTTTGCTCTTTTTTTTCTTCTTCTTTGCTCTTTTTTTCTTTGCTCTTTTTTTTTTTTTTTCTTTCTTTCTTTTTCTTTTTTTTTTTCTCTTTGCTCTTTTTTTTTCTTTTGCTCTTTTTTTCTTTCTTTCTTTTTTTTTTCTTCTTTTTTTTTCTTCTTCTTTGCTCTTTTTTTCTTCTTTTTCTCTCTTTTTTTTTTTTCTTTCTTTTCTTTTTTTTCTTTTTTTTTCTTTTTCTCTTTTTTTCTTCTTTCTCTTTTTTGTTTTTTTTTTTTTCTTTTTTTTTTTTTCTTTTTTTTTTTTCTTTTTTTTTTTTCTTTGCTCTTTTTTTTTCTTCTTTTCTTTTTTTTCTTCTTTCTTTTTTTTTTTTTCTTCTTTTTTCTTTTTTTTTCTTTTCTTTTTTTTTTTTTTCTTTCTCTTTTTTTTTTTTTTTTTTTTTTTTTTCTTTTTTTTTTTTTTTCTTTTTTTTTTTTTCTTTTTGCTCTTTTTTTTTTTTGCTATTTTTTCTTTGCTCTTTTTTTTTTTTTTTTTTTTCTTTTTTTTCTTTTTTCTTTGCTCTTTTTTTTTTTTTTTTTTTTTTTTTTTTTTTTCTTTTTTTTCTTTTTTTTTTTTTTTTCCTCTTTGCTCTTTTTCCTTCCTTTTGCTTTTTTTCCTTCTTCTTTGCTCTTTTTTTCTTCTTTGCTCTTTTTTCTTCTTTTCTTTTTTTTTTTTCTTTTTTTTTTTTTTTTTTTTTTTTTTTTTTTTTTTTTTTCTTTTTTTTTTTTTTTTTTTTTTTCTTTTTTTTTTTTTTTTTTTTTTTTCTTTTTTTTTTTTTTTGTTCTTTTTTTTTCTCTTTTTTTTTTTTTCTTTTTTCTTTTCTTTGCTCTTTTTCTTCTTTGCTCTTTTTCTTCTTTGCTCCTTTTCTTCTTTGCTCTTTTTTTCTTTGCTTTTTTTCTTTTTTTTTTTTTTCTTTGCTCTTTTTTTTTTCTTTGCTCTTTTTTTTTTCTTTGCTCTCTTTTTTTTCTTTGCTCTCTTTTTTTTTGCTCCTTTCTTTCTTCCTCTTTGCTCTTTTTTCCTTGAAATTTTTTTTTTTCCTTCTTCTTTGCTTTTTTTCTTCTTTCTTTCTTTTTCCTTCTTCTTTTCTCTTTTTTTCTTCTTTGCTTTTTTTCTTCTTTGCTCTTTTTTCTTCTTCTTTGCTCTTTTTTTTTCTTCTTTGCTCTTTTTTTTCTTTGCTCTTTTTTTCTTTCTTTTTTTTTTTTTTTTCTTTTTTTTTTTTTTTTTCTTTTTTTTTTTTTTTTGCTTTTTTTTTTTCTTTTTTTCTTTTTTTTTTCTTTTTTTTTCTTTGCTCTTTTTTTCTTTTTTTTTTTTTTCTTTGCTTTTTTTTCTTTTTTTCTTTTCTTCTTTGCTCTTTTTTCCTTCCTCTTTGCTCTTTTTTCCTTCCTCTTTGCTCTTTTTTCCTTCTTCTTTGCTCTTTTTTCCTTCTTCTTTGCTCTTTTTTTCTTCTTCTTTGCTTTTTTTTTTTTTTCTTTGCTCTTTTTTTTTTCTTTGCTCTTTTTTTTCTTCTTTTTTTTTTTTTTTATTTTTTTTTTTTTTTTCTTTTTTTTTCTTCTTTTTTTCTTTTTTTGCTTTTTTTTTTTCTTTTTGCTCTTTTTTTTTTTTTGCTCTTTTTTTTTTTTTTTCTTTGTTTTTTTTCTTTGCTTTTTTTTCTTTTTTGTTGCTTTTTTTTCTTCTTCTTTGTTTTTGCCGTTCTTCTTTTGTTCTCTTTTTGTCATTTTCTTGTTGTGGTTCTTCTTTTTCTCGTTATAGTTGTTCTTCTCTTCGTCATTATCATTCTTCTCCTCTTTGTTCTTATAATAATAGTAATATTTTTCTTTATTTCAGAGATCCAAGTTTATCTGACTTGATAAAATTTTGGAATCCTATTGCCAGTCTGGATATCAACATTTGGTAAGAAATTCCAAAATTACTTTCATATTTTGCTCTCATTTAAAATGAAATTTTTCTGGCCAGTGTAAAATAGCATATATCATAATCCAGATATAATATCGAGATAACAGATGTTGACAATTATGTTAATCAAAAGTTTGTTGATAGGTTTCAGCAATTATTGATAATCCTCCCTATTGATACCAACAGGCATTGAACCCAAGGAAGTTGTTTGATGATGCATTATACCAATAACTGTTAAGTTTTACCAGGATCACCCTCTTGCCTCATTTCTAGTTATTTGATTTTTCTTTTTGGTGAATTGACCAGTGTTAGGGGTGCATTAGTAAATTGCTTATTTGTTGGCCAGAGATAAAGTATCTTTCTGCACATGGTGTTATATTTGTGGTAGATGATTAAATTTTCTTCAGTGATATTCTGCCAGTGGTTGGATCTTTACTCGAGTAATTGAAATCAATGATCATAGTGGGTTGAATTGTATAATTGTTTTTGTTAAAATCTTCTAGCGCCAAAAGTTGCACCATTTGCCCATAGCTTGGACCCTCACAGGTACTACCACCCTGGAAACAGCAGCAGTTAAGAGCGGGTTCCATACTCCCCCAAAGTTCTGATTTCTCGATCAGATGGATTTATCATCATATCCAGGATGAATTTGAAAATGATAGGCACACACCATATATATATATATATATATATATATATATATATATATATATAAAAGTTTACCATTCTTATTTAGTTTTTATTTTTGTTTATTTTCAGGCAAAAATGGATGCACACACATCGAATTGGGATTGTGTTACAGCATGATGTACCCTTGAAAAAATACCTTCACACTCCCAACTCAAATGGCTACTTTCAATCTGTCCATTGCTACAAGGCAATGACTGCTCTAAATACCATGTTGAGACAGTGGTGCACATTTGTTTTAGAAGAGAACCACTCCAACCTTACTTATATGTATATAAAATTTGATGACAGGTAAGATTTCCTTGTTTTTCATCCTCTTTTGTCTGTTTCAAAGCCGTCCTTGGTATGACAATAAACTACATCTGCGTCCTGGATAAGACATTAAACTATGCCCAGCAGCAAGGCCTCTGACCAGGAGGTTTTGAGGAGCATGGAACCACCTTTTAATTGTTGGTGTTCCCAGGTCCACCCTAGCTCAGGGTGGTAGCACCTGTTAGGGTCCTATAACCATCAATACATTTTTGAAATAAACATTACCAGCTATACATTTTTTTAAAGGAAAAATATTACCAGAAATAAAAATTTTGTTAGCATTAAATAACACATTGAGGTTGATATGCCATAAGATAAACCAAACCTGTTCCAAATGAGTAACTTAAATGATTTTACGAACAAACACTACACTCTAAAACTACTGTAAATGAATATAGATTTTATGATTGTTGGTAGGTATTCAACTTGACACAAGGCCTTAAGTATGGAGCACTTAGTGAGAAATTAACTGTCTACACTAGTAATGAGCATCTTGGCTCACTTTTGATCTAATATCCACTGCAGTGTTACTCAGTGTATTTGTAAGATACAGCGGGTTTCCTCAATTCCTTTCTTACTGTGAATTTTCAGAGCAATAAGTGGGTATAATGTTCATGTTCTAATGATTAGACTCTGGTTTGAATTTCAACATTGGCAATTTGTGAGAAAGGTGATTTCTCGAGAGATAATCCCCATATGAGGTACTATTGGGAAATTCCTGAAAATCATGCCACAGGTTGACCCAAGTCTTGTCAACTAAATCTGAGTCTAGAAACCATTTGAAAATTGTCAATGATTGTGCTAGCACAAGGTTCATTGTGACCAAGGATTTCCGGGTACTGACCTTGTTTTAAACCCTTGATCCCACCAGATTACATGTTCTCTCCTCCAGAAACTGTAACTAAGGTTTGCTCAGCAGAATAATTCACAGGTTGGGTGTTGAACAAGCCCAAATGTGCCTGAGCAAGTGTCTACAACAAGGTTTAGGTAGCAATTCTAGCATTCTGGTGTACTTAGAAATTAGTAGCCAACACATGCATGTGTGTTTTTTGTGGTTGCTGGTGGTGGTTTTATCTCCTATCCAAGAATTTAATTTCTTTTTTGGTTGGTTGGGTTTTATGGCATATCAACCACTTTAGGTCATTTAATGCCAAATCTAGTTATATATATATATATATATATATATATATATATATATATATATATATATATATATATATATATATATATATATAGCTGGCAACGTTATTTTTTCAAAAAACATTATCAGAGTCCTTGATGTTGGACGTTTTTTATCGCCATACCCAGGACACGGATGTAGTAAAATCGTCATACCCAGGACGTGGGTAAGGTTTGGAAAAAACTTATTCACTATTTGACCATAACTGGGACCCTAACAGGTGCTACCACCCCGGGTCAGGGTGGACCTAGGAACACCAACAATTAAGAGGTGGTTCCACGCTCCTCAAAACCTCCCAATCAGAGGCCTTGCTGTTGGATGCAGTTTAATGTCATACCTAGGACGATTTTTTTTTTTTTTTTTTAATGATGATGGCGTTGAAAACTAAGTAGGCCAGTTTTTGCCTGGAAGAGACTTTGACATTGATTGCTTAGTAATGTTTGTCGAGGATAAAGTCAATTCTCTTGTCATTTGATTTCGTCCTTTTCTTTTCTGGTTGCTTCAAAGTTTTTGGTTCTATAGGTGATAGAACATCACCAGTTGGTCTGGTCTTTTGCATGTGTTCAAAATGATTTAGGCTCAAGTCCAGTGACTTTCAGTGTTGCTTTGAGTTGGTCCTTGTATTTTTGAAGAGGGCAAATCGTAGTCTTTTTCCTTGATATAAAAACCTTGACTATTTCATTCTTACTACATGTCATGAACATTGAAGATGGTGTTTAATGATCAGTGATTTGATGCTTTGACTTTGGCTCTTTCCAGGTCTTTGATGTTGGTCACATAGTAATTTTATTTGATGTTCAAGATTGAATGAAGCTTTTGCTGGTGAAAGCATTCTAATTTTTGGATGTTGCAATGCTACAGTCCAGGTTTTGCCACCATATTGAAAATTTGAAATGACAAAGAATTATTTTTGCTGTTAAGTTCAGATCTTTGTTGTTGAAGATGCATTTGATTAGCTTTTCAAATCCCTTGTATGCAACTTCATTTCTGTGTTCCGCATTCTCTTCTGAGGTGCATTTGTTTGATAAAAGGCTGCCTAGACATAGAAAATGCTCTACTTGTTCTAGAGGTGTATCCCAGATAGTAATATCAATTTATTAAGATGGTATTTGTTGGGGCTGGCTGTGCAAGGACCTTGGTTTTCTTGATGTTTACTTTAAGGCCAAAACAATAATGATTAAATAGGGGAATTTCTACAGATATTTTATTGTCATAGATCTTGCCGTGAGCTTATTCAGTCATTAGCTTGAGAATTAAGATTTATCAGAAAATTAAGATAAGAAAACCGTGACGTTTTCACAGATATTTCTAGTTATTATTAATGCTCTATCTCTTGATATTGAGCACTATTGCTTGTCTTGAAAGTGTTCTCTTCCAGAAATTTTTTATTTTTTATTTTATTTACCCTACTTACCAAGTAGGAGGCAAGTGCTTTTCATTTCAGGAGTCATTGATATGACACGCACCCTCAGGGGAAGGAACTATTGTATTATTTTTTTCTTTTTCTTTTTTTTCTTTTAACAATTTATTAATATAAATGTGCAGGTAGTGTGATGGTTATTGGTGCAAATAAAGGAATATGCTTCCCTTGTCTGTTGCATTCACTTTCACACAAATACTTTCACATAAATTTTTTTGGGTTAAAAAAAGAATGGATACAATTCCTTGGATTTTTGATAAATGTCTTCATTTCTCTGGTGAAGTTCTTACAAATAAAATTTATTTTCTTTGATAAAGTCTTGGAAAAAATTTTTTTCTGGAAAAAATGTTTTTCTCTAAAATACACCATGGAATTTCCAGGCATTTGCCTCCCATACATAAATAAATAAAATATATAAATCTATAAATTTTATTGAAATTTTGTATACACCCAACAATGTTTTATAACATTCCTTTATTCCCTCCCCACCACCTTGACAAATGTACATTTTATGCTTGTAATACTCTTCCCAACTGAACAGAAAAAATTTTACATTTCCTTTTCTCCTTTCCATGAAGGTTATGTTCCCTCCTCCTCCTCCCCTCCTCTAATTCTTATAATCCCCTCCTCCTCTCCTCCTCCCCTGTTCATTCTTGTTAAAGTTCTGGGAATTTCCTCCCCTCCTTGTTCTTATTCCCCTATATATATATCCCCTATTTTGTCTCCTTGTTCTTGTTCCCTCATAAAAATTTAATTCTCCTACCATCGACCTAAAAAGAGATTTTTCTTGTTCCCCTCCTCACTCCTCCCCTCCTTGTTCTTGTTCATCCTCATTCTTTTCTCCTCCCTCTACATTCTCTTCCCCTCCATATTTCCCTCCCTCCCCAATTTTTTCCCCTCCCCTTGTTCTTTTTCTTTTCCCCTCCCCCTCCCCTCTCCTGTTCTTGCTTCCCTTCCCCGTTCTTTCCATTATAAATAAAACCTACCCATCTTTGCAGTTAATTGCTCCCCTCCCCTCCTAAAAATTCTTATTCTCCTCCCCTCCACTTCTCATTCTCCCCATTCCTCGCTCTTGCTCTAACCCTGGCTCTCGCTTTAAATAAAAAAGCTCTCTCGCTCTTGCTAAAGAAATCTAATTTCTTTTCTTGACCTATTCTTTCTTTTTCTTTTCTCCTTTTTCCCCCATCTCAATTTAAAAGAAATGAAATGGATATGTGATGAAAGTATTTAGCATGAGGTTTTATTTAAAAACTTGATATGAGCACCAGATTTTGCTACCAGCTTCTTGAGCCACTCAGAAATTGTATCAACTGATTTCACCAGGGACTGCTGTAGTATGGAAGACATGACTTCTTGTATTTGCCTTCAAGTTCTTCCAAAGTCTTGGTTTGGTGTTCTGATGAACTTTCCTCTATGGTATCTAGACTTTATGAATTTAAGTGCAGTACTAGATTGGCAGCAAGGTTTCATCGTTTTACAGTTGAAATGGCTAGATGTAACCATAAGTTCTATGCTAACAGTTTCTTTTTTGCACTTCTTCCTTGTGAAACTCTCTTCCGGTTTCTTGCTTCCCAGTTAATTTTGATTTTCAAAAATTTAAATGCAATGTCAATTCGTTATCTTCTGATTTCTTAATTCTTGTTCTTTTATTGACCTCTCTCCTTAATAGTTTCTTTTTTTCTCATATTCTCTAACACTGAATAACCACTTGCATCTTAGTAATATTTTATTGCCTTTTGATCTTCAAAAATTTAAAAAAAATGCAATATCAATCGTTATCTTCTTCTTCTTAATTCTTGTTCTTTATTACCTCTCTCCTTAATAGTAGTTTTCTTTTTATATTCTCTAACAATCAGTTGTGATTTTTTGTCCTAGTAAATTGCCTTTGATCTTCAAATATTTAAATGCAATGTTATTTTTTATCTTTGTCTTCATTCTTGTTCTTTTTATTGTATCTCTTTGTAGTTTTTGTTTATATTGGTTTAACCATTTTTGCATCCCAAAACATCCCTTTGTTTAAAATGATTAAAAAAAAAAGCCATAATCTTCAACCTACTGAAGTGATTTCTGAGATGTGGGTAAATGCTAAAAATTTTTTATTTTCATCTTCTCTCAGATAACCATTTGCCTCCATTTTCCATTGAGTTCATTCTAATAAAATTTCATTTATTTTTTTATCTCCCTTAATAGGTTTTTCTTTTAGTACAATGATTCCATTCCAATGGAAGAAACTCCCTATATAGGATAACTACACCTGAAGGAACAAGCAAATAAATCAGTCAAAATATAAAAAAATCATTTTTTGTTGTATAATGATGTTTTTTTTTTTTTAAAAAAAAAAAAGAATTTTTTTGAGACTGTATTTACTGTAATCTTTTTTTCATCTTATTTTGATTATGCAATGATCCTGACAGGGTTCCATTTAAATTTTAATCCTTTATTTATCATCAAAAACCTCTCTTGCCTGGTTTTTCTATCTATCTATCTAATTATGGATATTTATATATATATTGGTGATGAACGACAATCAATTTGTCTCCCTCATACGTGATGAAGTTTCATTGGTGTTCTGAGTCAACGAGATTTTCAAAAAATGCTTCAGGGATGTTTAGAACCAAAATAAAAAGGAAACCACAGCTATATATTTATATATCCAATATTCAGTTTTATATTATAAACAAGAAAGAGGACTTTGATAAGCAAAGCAAACATTTCAAGAAAAACAATTTTCCGGATATCAAGTTTTGTGTTGGTTTTGAATAAACCAGTACAATTTTGCAATCAGACACTTTGGTTTATTTTTTAAAAAATTTAATCTTTTATGTATATTTGTGTTTGAAAAAAAAAAAAATGTTCTTAAATTTTGACTTTGTACATGGATATAAACTTTGGTCATTGTTCTAAATCAGTTAAATTACCCTCTAATCAACATAATTATTCAAATATTTTACACAATCAAACACAAATAAAAAGATCTTTAGTCCAATTTTTTTTAGCTTCTAATAATATTTAGGTCTTCAAAAGTGACATAATACAAATAATCAATATTTACAGTACTAACACACTTTTGCAAATGTGAAATTTGGTTAAACTGTTTTCTATTCATCACATAAATTTTTCAGTTTTTTTGTAACCACCTTAATAAATTAAATCCCCCCAATTTGGCATATTTCAAATATACTAAAAAATATGCAATTTTTATTTAAAAAAAAATTGTACATTTTAAAAAATACATGTTAAATTAAGTTTGGTCATTTATATCTTATTTAAAAATTTTACATTTTTATCCCCATTGAACTCTTTTGAGCAATATTTTATATTAACATGATGTGATGTCTTAACATTTTTTAGATCTTAAAAGTCTCTTAACTCAAGTGATAATGTATGTATGAATCATATATTATTTGTATATATATAAAAACAAAAAAAAAACACACATATATATAAATATATATATATATATATATTTTATATATTTATTTCAAAAAGTTTTGTTTTTTAGCTTTTTTAAATTTTTTTTTTTTTACAGGAAAATTATCAACTGACTTAAAATGAAAAGTCCTTTTAAATAAATATTTATATTGAATTTCAAATATTTTTGAAAATAATAAAAATATTTAAAAGAAATAATGTAAAACAAAAAAATAAAATTTATCATTTGAAAAAAAGTTGATTGCAACAGAATTTTGGATTTGAACTTCACTGACTGATTCCAGTTCCTGCATGAAAAAGTTATGGTAAATGGGCATAGCGATAATGCCACTAAGATACAAAGGACTACTGGGAGGTAAAAGTGAATGAATTGTTTTTATTTTATTTTTTTTTTACTAAATTCTTTAGAAACAATATATATTTTTTTTTAAAAACTTTCAAACCATAATGGCATTATCATAGTTTTAAAATTAAATGCATTTTTTTTTTTTTTTTTTTTATCTGTATTTTTAAATTTTTTTTTTTTAATTTTCATTTTTTTTTTTTTTTTTTTTTTTGTCTAATTTTTTCAAAATAAAAAACTGCTTTTTTTTTTTTTTTTTTTTATCTGTCTCAAAAATCACTTTTTTTTTTTTTTTAATTTTTTTTATTTTCTAATTTTAAAACCTGGATCTTTTTTTTTTGACAAACAATCTTTCATTTTTTTTTAATTTTCTTTTGTCATCTTTGTTTTGTCCTTTTTTTTTTTTTATCTGTCTCTTTTGTCCCTTTTTTTTTTTTATCTGTCTTATTTTTAAAGCCTTGTTTTTTTTTTTATCTTTTTTTACTTCCTTTTTTTTTTTTGTCATTTTCCTTTTTTTTTTTTTATCTTCATTTTTCTTTTTTTTTAAAAAAAACATTTGTTTTTTGTCCTTTTTTTTTTTTATCTTCTCATGAACAAAAACTTTTTTTTTTTTTATCATGTCCCTTTTTTTGTCAATTTTTTTTTGAATCTTTTCTCAGCTTTGTTACTTTTTTTTTTTAGAATCAATAAAAAATATTTTTGTCCTTTTTTTTTTTTTTTTTTTCATTTCAAAAACTGTTTTGTACGATTTATTTTACTTTTATTTTTTTTTTTTTTGTATAAATTTAGAAATAATAAATACTAAACACACAGGACCAACTAAAATGAGTCTTTGTAACTGAAAGTGAAAATAAAGGGTTAACTCCCTACTCCTGTTCAACACCACTTACTTATATAAAAAATTTGTATTAAATTTTGTTTTTTTTTTCATTCATTTTTCTTTTTTTTTTTTTTTTTTTTTAATCAGTTCACCCTAAGTTTAAGAAAATTTAATAAAAAAAAAAAAAAAAGGGGTTACCCAAATTGAAACAGAATGAAAAAGATTTTTAAAACTTTAGAAACTTTTTCCATCAAACAGAAATCTAAATTTTAGTTTTACTACTTCTGTTCAAAAGACTTGATGTTATTTATTCTAATAAGATTGATAAATGAACCTACAATTATAACTTTTCTGTTTTGAACTTGGAAAACAATCAAGAAAAAAAAAATTAATACAAAATTCTTCTCAGCAATTTCTTATATTATTTTCAAAATAAAGTTAAAAATAATTATCTCAGAAAGGTATCTTTATTACATTTTTGCATATTCAAGGATCCATTAGGATAATATGCATTATTATCATCTCCATTCTTGCAGAAAAAAACAAGTCTTCAGTTAAAGCCATCAATATTTTTTTTTATTTTATCTTTGAAAAATGTTGGATTTTTTTTTCAACACATGTAGCCTTGATTAAAAATGTTTAAATGTTAGTTAAAAAAAATAAAGCTTGTCATGTTCTTCAAAGTGAGTTATTTCTATTTTCACATGTGAACTCCATTTTATAATACAATCACCTTTATATCTGAGGAAAATATCCATCTGTCTTATGGAGAACAAGATTTGGCATATAGTTGGGCTTTTGACTTTTTTAACTTATGCCATTTTTCTATAAATGTTTTGTGATCTGTCATTGGTTTTCAAAAAATTTTTTTTTCATCCATTATAATTTATATATATTAACATGTTCCTGTTGAAATTTCCACTGGATCCAGATTACCTCATGTTTCAGACACAATTCTAAATCAACATTAATGTTTACCAAAAAGTTTTCATGGATGATTTGATTCTTTTAAACAATTCAAATTTTGGAATTTCAATTAAGAAAATGTTTTTAAAATTTTCCATTTTACATGAAGGTGTTTAATAATCTGAATTTGAATAATCCTAATGTAGTTTTTGGCAATTTGAAAATTTGGAGACTCAAAATGACAAAATTCTCTTAATTTTATTCACCAGAATATTTGAAAATTTTTAAAATAAACTTACTAAAAACAACAAACATTTATTGGATGTAACCTTTTATTGAGTTTTTTTTTTGATCTTGATGCTTCATCCATTTAGGACTTTACCCCTGGTGAAAATGTTTTTGGTTTAGAAAAGACAAAACCTTGCAATATAAACCAACTAATGTCCATTTAAAGGATTATTATCAATTCTCATTTCAAAAATATTTTAATCACTAAAAAAATTTGATATTTTTCAATGAGAAGAAGGAAAAAAAATTATCTCAAAAAACCCTCATCCATCATTTATTTCTTTCTTATAAGTTGAAAAGTGGATTTACTTAATTTTAAACCTTCTAAATGAATAAACAAAACTGGTCCAAAATAGATCTTTTATAAATTGAAATAAAAATTGAACTTTTTATATAGTTTTCCATAGTATAGGAAAAAGTGAATAATACTGAATGTTATAAACAATTAATAAATGTCTAAATCATCAAGTAGTATTACATAATGGCAATTTTTTGTTATAAAATAAAATAAGACATATCTCGGCTGATTTGCAGGCAAATAAACTAACATACTCAAGAGCGAGAGCCGGATGTGAATGGGACAAGGCCCGTCACAAAATGACCATTATCATGTTTACGCATAGGCCTGATGCACGAGTTCTGGTGAAAAAAAATAAAATAATATTTTAAAGTGTTTCTATTTTTCGACCAATAAAATGCTTCCCTCCTAATTATACTCAGTGTCATTTTTTGAGCCTGTTGTTAAAAAACGCCAAAAACGGGGTCACAGGGGGAAGTACAGCAGTCAACAGGAGGCCAGGGAAGAGACCTGTCATGGTCAGTCTGCAGCAGTCAGCAGGAGCAGCGCCACGCCAACCAGTGAGAACTACTATGAGAGATCAACCCAGATCGGCAGCCAGCTTATGAACTATACCACAAGGTAGCTGTCCCAAACCCACACGTTCCTATTGAAATAAATCATGTAAATCTATTTCTGCTGTTGTCGTATTTCTTTCTTGCAACCATACGCCTAATATTAATGTTATCTCATAATTCCTGAATTTTTCAGTGTATAAACAGATCAAAATTAAAAAAGAATTGTCCCATGTTGGCAAACAGGTTTAAAAAACAACCATCTTAATATGTGATCCTCAAAAAAGCTTTCCAAAAAATTGAATATCCTTTTCTCAAACTTCATTTCAGTAATACTAGTTGATTTAAAGGATAATGGTCATTTGAAAGAACACAATGAAAAAATAACTCCATGAAATATTTTTTTAGAACTTCATCTGCTAGTTTAGGCTGGCTGACAAAAATGTGAAAAAATCTTAAAAATATATCAGCTCTTATTCCTACTAATCTAATGTTTATTGAATTCACATTAAATTTGCTTGTAATATGAAATTATTTTTTGAAATGTTTATGAACATCTACCATCAAAAAAACCAGAATCTTAATACACAAGTAATACTTCAACCAATTCCAGGATATACAGCAAACCAAATTTAACACCCATTGATCTCTAAGTTCCCTCATCCACCCATTTACTTCTCATTCCCTTCAGTTAAAGTGGATATTGTTGTGAAGACTGAAGATTAAAAGGAACCAAGATTGGTCCATCAAACAGAAACATTTGATGTTGAGCTAAAATCAAGTTTCCTTCCACCAGGGTAAATAGTATCAAAAAAAAAAAAACAAAAAAATAAAAAACATTCTTGAAAAATAATATTACAAAAAATAATTTTAATCTCATTAGTTCAACCTCTCTCCCACAAGCAGGATGTTAGTCTCTCACTGCTCTATTTTTATACTTCTATGGAACTAAATTCTTTGGTTCCATCAGGTTCAACACTTGGGTAAGGCAAGAACATGCCATGCCACTTACATAGAAAAATTTGTTTACATTTTTTTAAGTTATTTTATCAGCAAAGTAAGTTCTTGTCAAACATCTTCTTGGAACCTCTGCAAACCTCTGCCTTCCCTTCTCGACTGTCAAGAGGGTTTTTAATTCTCTCAACAATCAACAGTCAAACTGAACTGTTTGAATGGTTTTTTGCACATTCATTTTATAAAATATCTTTTAAAAACCTGGTGTGAGGGCAAGATGTAGGCTGAATTTTCTTTCCTAACCAATCAACAAAAATCTTTTTTTTTTTTTTTTTTTTTTTTTTTTTTTTTTAAACCAATGAAAAACAAGCAGTTAACAACATGATGGTTTTTTTTTTTTAAACAGACATTGTCCGTCCCCAGTTTTTCTTAAACCATCTTTCACTTTGTTTTTTCCAGTGGGTCATGTCAGCTCCTTCAAACCTATTCTAGAATTATCTCCTCTTGCCTGACACCCTTTTTGGGTAGCAATAAATTTAATTCTTGATTGCTCTTCTGTTTCAAGTCACCTCCAACATTTGGTCGTATTTGATAAAAAACAGTTTCAAAAATTTTTAAAAATACCAATAATTACTGTAAAAATTAGATTTAATTTCTCTTAATAGTCTGGGTGAAGAGACTTTTCCTTAAAAGGGAATTTTTTAGAACCCTGCTTAATTTCAGTTCTGAATTTTTCATTCTGACATCCTGTGAAATTATTTATAGTATTTAATTCAATGATTATCTGCAGGTGTATATCAGGCATTCTGGGTAACCAACAGGGAATTTGAACTGAACCCTTTATTTGCTTTCTATGGGGATTTCTTCCATTGTCATATTTATATATATTTATATATATATATTTATTATAGTCTATATTTCATCTTGTTCTTTTGTTTACTCTTTTGTTCTAAGTTATTCATTATCTCGTTTCCAATGAATTCCCCAAGTCATTATTGTTTAATCCTCCGACCATCAAATAGTGACAATTGTATACAAATCAATGTAAACCATTTTTGTTCCATTGTCCATAAATTCTAAGCTTATAATTTATGATTAGTTCTTATTTTTGTTTAATCACTTTTTATCAATTTCCACACTGGAACCAGAATTTTAAAAGATTTTAAAACTATGTCATTAAATTTAAAAAAAAAATAACTCTTATAAAAATTCATTATTCATTAATTTGTCTTTTTGGATTCTTATTCATTGCAACACAAGCAGTAATAAAATACTGAACACAACATTGATTTATGAGAAAAATATACTATTAAGGTGAAGAAAATCCCTTTTTAGGGGAAAGATTTTCTTTACTATGATATCTCTGATACTATAAAAAAATGTTGCCACCAATTTGTTAGTTAAATTAAAAAATAAAGGCTATATGGAAATATGTATTATCCATTTTAATGTTTAAATACAAAATTTATAACAAAAAACCACCAAAGACAGGATCTGGTCTTCATCTGCCCAATAATTGTTACATATTTGACATCTCTAATCAAATGACAAATTTCAAACTTTATTTTTCCAAAAGAATATCATATTGTTAATCTTAATTTTCTTACTACACACACCACAACATGGTTCTTCTAAAATGACTAAGATGGTTCCCATATACTTGAACAAAACAACACAAACATGGGTGGGAGTTTAAAAAAATCCCTAAACACAACATTTTAATCAGAAAAATTACCATGAAAAAATATAAAAAAAAAAAAAATTATATACAAACTTTGTTTGGCAGTTTTTTAATCAAGCCAAGATGCCAAGTCAGGAATAATAACATTGCAGATTCTTCTTTTATTTTATATAGAATATCTAAATATATATATATATATTAGTAGGGATAATTCAAATGTGTCAGCAATATTCATAAAAGTTCAAGGATGAATGGTGAAATATGTGTGTGTGTGTGTATATATATATGTCAGATGTATTGTGTATGTATATGACCCCCCACATTAAATGTCAATTTTATGTATAGTATTCATAATATACAAATTTTATTGTAATCTAATATATATACATATATATATATATATATATATATATATGAACAATTCAACTTGAAAAAGATTGAAAATAAATACAATATAAATACAAATTAGAGACATGTATAATATATATATCCATACAAATTAAGGACATGTCATATAGATCATTCCATGTATTAAGGACATGTCATAATAGATCATTCCATGCAAATTAAGGACATGTCATAATAGATCATTCCATACAAATTTACTTTTGTTTGTTAGAGTTTTTAATTTCCATATACAAATCAACAATTGTGTCTTGATAGATCATTTAAAAACAAATGAGGGACATGTCATAATGGATCATTCTAATTTAAATATTGCTTTGCAGTTCAAATTTTTAACATCAACTGGGTTTGAATTGTTAAAAAGTTGAATAATTTCTTCATATTCGAGATTATAGATAAAAATAGCAAATTTTACTGGGTTTTTTGAGAATAAAAAACTTGAAAATGACGTCAAAATTCAAAAAATTTTCAATCCTTTAATAGTTAGTTGTTCTTAGTTTAATCTCATGTGCTGTTGTTATAAATATAGTTTAGATAAAAAGAAAATGTTGTTGATATAAAATGCAGAAAGACATATAAAAGAGGCTAAATGGAGAGAAATGCTCACCTGGTATTGTAAGGTGTGTGTAATGTGTGTCTGAGGTTGCAATTTTTTTTCCCCTGCACAAAATGTTTCAAGTTTCTGCAAGGCAGGAGGGACCATAAAAAAGGGGTTACAGAACTGAGAATGTGGTTGAAGACGGGAGGGGTTACAGATAAAAGAAAAAGTGTTGAATCATGAAAAGATGAAAAGAAGGATTTAAAATTGATGGTGATTCATATTTGCTCGTATATAATTCATAATACTTATAATCTTTCATTAGGTGTTGTTTAAAATAACAGATTTTGCACAGAGATGTCATAAAAAGTATAGGAAATGAACAGAACAATTGACATGTATTTAATTTTCGTCATTTCTTTTTAAAATCCTTTATTTTTAGCCATCATAGCTGGAGCACCATCAGCATACACACCTTTTATGATATTTCTCTTTGAAGTTATTAGAAATATCTATTGCATGTGGCTTTTATTTTAAGGATGCTTAAAGCATATAATTCTTCAAATAATTGAAAATAGTCAATTATTACATGAATGAAATACAGTACTTGTGCCGAATCAGTGGAATCTTTTGAGTAAAGTTTTAAAGTTGGTTTCTTTAAAACTGAGATATCCAGAAAAAATCATTTTAACATATCAAATAAACTTAATTCTGTGGTGATGGATGAAATAAAGTGTTCAGTTTGAAATTTTTTGATGTAGGCACCTGATCAAAATTTGGAATATATATTGACTGGTGAATAAATGACCATGAGATGAAGACAATGATCTGAACAATGTAAATAGTGTAAATAGGTAGAATACCTCATTTCAGAAATATAGATAGAGGTTGTGGAACTCTCTTCCTGTTTCTTGATGGTCAGTCAACTTTGATCTTCAAATCCTTATCTTCAGTTGTTTTTTAATTCTTTTCTTGTTCTTTTAATTGTTTTTCTCATATTCTTCTGACTTCTTGTTTCTTTAGAATTCAAGCTTTTGTCCTTTGATCTTAAAATTTAAATCCAATGTCAATCATTATTCTGTCTTCTTAATTCTTGTTCTTTGATTAACCTCTCTTCTAATAGTAGTTTTTCTTCTTTTTTTTAGCTTGAATCTTAGTGCTTCAACTTTGATCTTCAAAATTTAAATCCAATGTCAATTGTTATCTTCTGTCTTCTTAATTCTTGTTCTTTTATTGTCTTCTCTCCTTAATAGTAGTTTTTCTCATATTCTCTAACAGTCAGTAACCCCTTCCATACTAGTGGCTTTATTGCTTTGCTTGGGGTGAAATGACTAAAAAAAAAAAAACTGCAGAAAAGAGTTACTATTTATGTTTGTGAGAAGTATAAAAGTACTAAAAATCACCTGGTAACTGTAAAGGTTCACCATAATTAAATTAAAAGAAAACACTAATTTTATGGTATGTGTCCCTTCAGGATGTGGGTGATGATGATTCTTCCCCTCATTAGCTCCCCCTGTAGCTCTCCCGGCTTCCCGTCCCCTGTAGCTCTCCCCTTCCCGTCCCCCTGTAGCTCTCCCGGCTTCCGTCATTTTTAAAGCTCTCCCTGCTTCCCAAAGCTCTCCCGGCTTCCCGTCCCCTTTAGCTCTCCTCTGTTGCTCCCCCCTAATTAGAACTTCTGATTTTTCTCTAAAAATTTGTGAATAGCTCTCCCAATTGGATCCCCTGTAGCTCTCCAATCCCCCTTAGCCCGTCCCCTGAGCTCTCCCCCGGCTTCCCGTCCCCTGTAGCTCTCCCGGCTTCAAACCCCTGTAGCTCTCCCCGGCTTCCCGTCCCCCTGTAGCTCTCCCGGTTCTTCCCGTCCCCTGTAAATTTCCCGTCCCCTTTAGCTCTCCCCGGCTTCCCGTCCCCCTGTAGCTCTCCCCGGCTTCCCGTCCCCTGCTCTCCCGGCTTCCCGTCCCCTGTAGCTCTCCCGGCTTCCCGTCCCCTGTAGCTGGTTTGGCTTTTGTCTCTTTATTTTCTTTCTGTTCTCCTATCAAGCTCATTTAGTATGTTACTGTCACCCTCTGCCATTTTTTTCTTTTAATATGACTTGGTGCTTTTCAAAACATGAAAGGAAATTTTGAACACTTTATTAAATCTATGGAGGTAGATTGTTCATGTTCCGCAGTCTATCTATTGGGATATATTGCCCTGTTCTTATTTAGTACTGCTAAGTTATTGCTCACTCAGCATCCACCAAGTCCAAGTACACACTACTTTGTCCAGAGATTGAACATACAATTACTGTGTCACTAAATTCATGAACTAATACATTTCATCCAATAGGTTGTCATCTTTATTTTGTTTTGTATTTTAATATTTTATGTATGGTTGAAGATGTATTTGGAATTGATTTCTTTTTTTAATTTAAATTTCAGAATTAGAATCCAGGAAGGTTTTCACTTTGCCTTAACTACAATTGGAATTGTGAATTTAGTCTTGTCTATGGAATTGGGATATAGGCCCTGTTTTGCATTTACAAATCATTTATTCTCCTTTTGTTCCTTTTCATTTTTTTGTTTTTTTTTTGTTTTGTTTTGAACCTTTTCATTTTTTTTGTTTAAATTTTGTTTTTGTTTTCATCCAATCATTTTTTTTTTTTTGTTTTGAAAAATTCCTTTTCATTTTTTTGTATTTTGTTTTGTTTTTGTTTTCTTTTTTTTTTACTTTTCAGAATTTTGTTTTGTTTTGTTTTTTGTTTTGTTCCTTTTCATTTTTGTTTTGTTTTGTTTTTTGTTTTGTTCCTTTTCATTTTTTTTTTTTTTGTTCCTTTTCATTTTTTTTTTTTTTTTTGTTTTTGTTTTGTTCCTTTTCATTTTTTTTTTGTTTTGTTTTGTTTTTGTTTTGTTCCTTTTTTTTTTTTTTTTTGTTTTGTTCCTTTTCATTTTTTTTTTTTTTTTTTCCTTCAATTTTTTTTTTTTTTTTTTCACTTTTTTTTTTTTTTTTTTGTTTTCTTTGTCCATTTTTCTCTATTTTAATTATGGAATAAGAAATCAGAGCTGGGTTCAGATTCCAGTTGAGTTTGTTAAATTCATTTGTATGAATCCATCTCTTCACCCTCTGGTTAAATAGTAGGATTTGTATCTTATCTTCAAAAAAACTGTTTATGCAATATTCTCTTGTAAAAAAAAAAAAAAAAAAAAAAAATTCTTACAATGCAAAATCTACTTAACCCACAAAGGGTTAAGCTATAAAAAAACAAATCATAAAATGCATCTTTTTTCCCAATCTATTATCCTACTTTAAATAAGACTTTCATAAATTTCTAATAAAACAGCTATTCTTGAGGATTGTCTTACATTTTCCACGTTCCTCAAGAACCCTTGCTAAAAACATAGGATAATTAGGTGTGTTTGTTTTTGATTTTCTCGACTGCACAGTATAATCAGGCCATTTGGGCACTTTCTGTAAGAAAGAGCATCATGATGTAATTTACTCTGCCAGAAATTTTGGAAATGGCATGCTGTACTGCTTGACATTTGCATTGGTAGCTCCAGTGTGTAAATTTCAGTTTTTTTGGATGTCGATTTGAGGACAGTGCAGCAGATTCGGAAAGAGTTGGATGAGTCAAATGGTGATTACGAAGGTATGGCAGTTCATAAAACTCGCTCTAATTGTTCTGATATGAAAAGAACTCTGAAGTGAGGGCCTTAAACTCAACATGGAAGCCTACATCAAGTGCATTGAAGAGGTAGTTCTGCCCTGGTTCAAGAGGGTGACTGCTGGAAGATCATATGTCTAGCAATAGGACTCTGCACCATGCCACAGGAGAACCCAGTCATTGCTGTCAGACAATTTCTAAAGCCACATCACCCCTTAGATCTGGCCACGTAACTTCTCAGACTGCAACTCCCTTGATTATTATGTGTGGGACACAGTTGTGCAAAAGACCAACAAAACTCCTATAGCAGTATTCACCAACTTAAACAAGGAGACTGCCCACAAGAGTTACAGAAGATTTCAAAGCCATCAGGAGGCTGGAGATTTTATTGAATACATTTACTCTTTAGTATTTCAAACTATTTTTGTGTAATTTTGGTAAATATATCTGTTCAAATGAGATGACAATATTATTTTCATTTTTGCATAATTTAGATGACAATTTATTCATCGTACTGTGTGTGTGTGTGTATATATAACTTTAAATGTCATATTCAGTTTTAACACGATGTGGGATAAGGCAAGGCTTGGATTGAAGTGATTACCTATTCAATCAGCTGAAGGTATTGGATATTTGGATGACCGGGGAGAGGGTTGAGGGCGACAAAGGATAATAGCAGCATTCATTAACTTCATGACTAAAGTGACTGCCCGGAAGAATTGCAGGAGATTCCGAAGTTGTCTAAAGGTCGTAATCGAGGCCAATTGTGATTTTATTGAATAAATTTACTCTTTAGTATTTCAAGATATTTTTTATGTAATTATAGTAAATATATCTGTTTAAAATGAGATAAGTTATTTTTATTTTTGAATAATTTAGATGAGAATTTATCCGTTGCTCCCTTGGATAATAGATTGGAAGAAAATAATAATTTTATAAATTAATATAATTTATAAACAAATTTTTGAGATATTAAATGCGGGAATCTTTTAAAACTTAATCTGATTTAGCCACCATTTTTTTTTTTTTTTTTTTTTTACTTTGGCACATCTTGCTTGCATTTTCATTCATTTATTTATTTTTTTTTTTTTTTTTTTTAACATTTTTTCTTGAAACACTTTTTTCTCTTCAAACATATCTTCAAATATATCTCTTCAAACATATCTCTTCAAACATATCTCTTCAAACATATCTCTTCAAACATATCTCTTCAAACATATCTCTTCAAACATATCTCTTCAAACAATCTCTTCAAAATTCTTTTCATATCTCTTCAAACATATCTCTTCAAACATATCTCTTCAAACATATCTCTTCAAACATATCTCTTCAAACATATCTCTTCAAACATATCTCTTCAAACATATCTCTTCAAACATATCTCTTCAAACATATCTCTTCAAACATATCTCTTCAAACATATCTCTTCAAACATATCTCTTCAAACATATCTCTTCAAACATATCTCTTCAAACATATCTCTTCAATATTGTTACATTTTTGAAGGCCAAGGCAATATTTTTCTTTTCTTTTCAGTCTGACAACTCATTTGGTGTGGACAGTTTTAGTGGTACACAGGAAATGAAGGACAAAGACACTGAAAACAATAACCTTACTGAAGACTTGACATCCTCTACATGTGTTGTACAGTACATTTTGTTTCCTCCAAGTGTGAAGAACACTCGAGGAAGGTATGTAACTCTTCTTCACTAATTAGTGTTACCAGTCATATGACAGTGATTGAATATAGAGCTGGACCAATTTTTTTTAAAAATTGGTAGTGAAGGAGAGTGAAAAGAAAGGACTAAGCATAAACTACAAGACAGACCATGTAGAGCCCAAAATGCAAATTGCAGGTCAGGGATACTAAAATCAAGCAGGTACAGAAATTTAAATATCTGGGAAGTGTTCTGACAGAAGACATATTGGGATGGCCAAAAATGCATTCCAAAAGCTAAGCAGAGTATTAAGAGACAGGAAAATTTCATTGGAAACAAAGAAAAGAGTACTGAACTTAAGACTATTATTACTTGACAGGGTTCTTCAGAAAGCTGCTTGACCAATCATGAAAATTTGACTTGCCACTTGTTAAAGAAAAATATTTTGTAAGAGGCTCAGAATTCCTACAATATTATTGGAGGGTTAAGAATATTTTTTCAATTTGTAGTAATTCTAGGGGATCAGTTTATTACTTGAGAACAATAGAAAATCGATCCCCCATTTTAAGTCCAGTTGGTGGCCACAATCTTAAGATACGCAGATAATACAGTGTTGATAGCAGACATGGAAAGGAAACTACAAAACCTTCTACAGAACGTAGCGAAGAAGAGCGAGAGGAAGGGACTGAGCATATTCTACAAGATAGAATACATGGTCATCAGCAAAAAGATGAGCCCAAAAATACAAATATCAAGCAGGTACCGAAATTTAAATATCTAGGAAGTGTTCTAACAGAGAAATATCTGGAAAGTGCAACACTGATCTGAAAATATATAGGGATGGCCAAAGATACATTCCAAAAACTAAGCAGAGTATTAAGAGACAGGAAAATTGGATTGGAAACAAAGAAAAGAGTACTGAACTGTTACATGATATCAACCCTCCTATGTGACAGTGAATGCTGGGCAATCTCCTCAAAGGTGAAGAAGACTCAAAGCAACAGAAATGTGATTCTACAAAAGGATGTTGAGGATATCATGTGCTGAATATGTGAGCAATGACAATGGAGAGAATGGAAAACAAAAAAGAAACATACTTAACGTCAGGAAGTGACAGTTTAAATGTCTGGGACATGTAATAAAGAAAGAGGGCTTGGAAAATCTGTTACTCACAGGATTGATGGGGGGGAAAGAGGAACAGGGGAAAGCAATACATGGATGGCAGAATAGGATTTGAAGGGGGGAAATAACAAAAAAACAAAACTTATTCAGAGATACAAGGGAGAGGAAGATGTGGAGAGCCATGATTTCCTATGTCTTAAAGGGACATGGCACATAAAAGAAAGAAGGGGAAAATTTTGCTGAAGGTGTGAGGAGGGAATGATTTTTTTTAGATTAGCATTCCTTAAACCTTCCTAAAGCCACAGAATTTCTCAAAAAAAAAAATTTATTTATCTTTTATGTTTTTTTTAATTATTATAGGAGTGATCCTATTCATAATATTGATACAGTGTAAAATGGATCCCAAAGACTTTTTTTAGAGTTAATGGATTTGAGTGTTATTTACAAATGTCAAGTTAGAAACTGCTTACATCATTGATAACTGCATATGATAATGTAACCTATTTTAGACAAAGCCCATACTTTAAACAAATAAGATCCCAATGCAAACAAAAGTTTTAAATAAACTGTGACAGACGTGATGAGACAGAACCTGGGGACGAGCACAACTGTTTGCGACTTGCCTTCCCCATTAAAAAAAAAAAAAAAAAAAAGTGCAACTGTATTTTAACATGTAAAAGCTACTGCAGTTGAAATGAGGAGAAAAAGCACTTATATTTCTGCCGTGATCCGTCCTCGGCCAGATTTCGTAAAAAGAATGATAGGGGACTTGCATTGCATTTTTTATGTAATAAAGATGCAATGCATTATGGGACAGGGATGCAATCAATTATGGGATTGCATGAAGATGCAAGGTATTATGGGTATATGGACAAATATAAAAGCAACTAATTTTTCCCAGTGCGGAGTGCTTTGAGTGACGTTCACAGTTGGCGGCTAGAAAAGTCTGTTAGTCAAGAAGGAACAACTCGAGGTTGGAATACCAGTTGGGAGAGCTTGAATTTACTCGCTGGTTGCTGTTTTCTTTTTATTCGCCACATAAACAAACAAATTAGGTAAATAATAAAGTACAATTTATTTCTTTTCGGGGTTGGTTCTTCCCTTTTTTTTTTTTTTTTTTTTTTTTAACCGTATATACTTCTGTCTCATGCAACCTTTGAAGACCTAATTTTGAAACTAATTTGACTACAGTTAATGAATATATAAGTTTGGTCAGTGGTGCAGCCAGGGCCAACAGTACAGATGCTAATTTTATATCTTATCTATGATATGACTCCCTTAAAATTAGCATCAAATTAGGTCTTCAAATGTCGCATGATATGAGAGTATATACAGTGAATCTCTCGTATTTGCCGGGTGTTAGAGACCAGAACCAGCCACAAATAGTTAGAACCCGCAAATACTTGTAACCTCCCCCTAATAGTGCGTATAAGTACCTATTTTGATTTTTAAAATCCCATATACCTTAAGATTTTTTTGTCTTAAACACTTTAGAAACATTTCAAACCCTTTTTTAAAACATTTTTGAAAAATAGTATTGGTGACCATACGCTTAGCATAAATTTTCTTTCATTTGTACGATACAACCATTGAAAATTGTTGTAGAGTACGAAAAGGTTTTTCTTCCTCCGTATGAATTCGAATCGTCATCGCCAAGTTGTTATGAAGTGATTTCACAGTGGAGGCTTGTATTTGTACTAAGTCGGTCCTAAAATAGGTTCGACGTACAAAACGTTAGGAACTTGATATAATAGGTAATGATGCAGTAATCTACTTGGGGTGGCTGATACTTTAATATCCGACTAATGGTCGTCAGACAGCAACTGACTGACCAAACTCTCTGAGCGACTGCTACTACTACTCCTACTTATTATAGGTGGGAGAGTCTATTAACTATAGAATAGGTGTGTTCCACTATAACAAAAACACCTATTCTATAGTTAATAAGATAAAATTATGTCTCATGATAAGGCAGAAAGTATTTGACAAAAAAATCAACTTAAAGAAAAGCATTTTGCCAATATGCATAAAGCATTTAATGAAGCATAAGACATGTAATAAAGCGTGATTCATGTAACGAATGGCAAGGGACGATTCATGTAACAATATGCGATTAAACGAATGGCAGGGGATTCATAACGAAATGAAGCATAAGACATCGATTCATAAAAATGGCAAGGGGCGATTCATCGAAACGATTCATGGCGAATGGCAAGGACGATTCATGTAACGAAATGGACGAGTAACGAATCAAGGACGATTCATGTAACGAATGGCAAGGGACGATTCATGTAACGAATGGCAAGGGACGATTCATGTAACGAATGGCAAGGGACGATTCATGTAACGAATGGCAAGGGACGATTCATTGAATAGCAGGGGCGATTCATGTGCTAAAGACGATGACAATAAACAAGGGGCGATTATAACGAATGGCAAGGGACGATTCATGTTTAATAAAGGGGCGATTCATTCTGAGACTTTATTAAAGCAATAAAAATGGACATATTAAAATCAGAAGAAAATTAATAGCAAAATGAGGGATATAAAAAAAAAAACCTTACTATAAAGTGGTAATATCAAAATATATGATCAACAAAAGAAAAAGATAGCTAAACTGGTTTATTGGTCTTTTCTATAAAGCTGAATTCTATCTATCCATCATATCAGTTCAGTAATTTACCAATTCAGATAGTGTCCTGGGTTAAGATGATAAACTACTTCCAACAGCAAGGCCTCTGATCAGGAGGTTTTGAGGAGCATGGAACCACCTTTTAATTGCTGGTGTTCCCAGGTCCACCTTGACCTGGGTGGTAGCATCTGTTAGGGTCCCAGCTATGGGTAATAGTCCCCAAACTGGAGTCAAAACAGTGTAAAAATAGGTTTAATACCAGAAATACTTTGTAAAAAAAAAAAATTATTACCAGTGATAAATTTTTGAAAAAAAATATTACCAGCAATAAAAAAAAAAATTTGTCGGCATTAAATAACCCATTGAAGTTGAATCAAACCAATTCAGGTATCAGTTTGACACTATGTAGGTAGTATGGGTCAAAGGTTGGAAGCACACTTCAATTAGTATGTACCAACTGATATTTACAAGGGCCAGATGGACAATTTGCATAGGTGTGTGAATAAAACTAGTTTGGCAATAGCACTGCCATAAGGTTGCCACTCTGTACCTTTTTATAAATACTTTCATGGTAATTGTTTGGATGAGCTCTTTGCTATGATACCTAGGCTGTATGAATTTAAGCACAGTACTAAACTGACCACGAGATCTTATCAATTTACAGTTGAGCTAGCTAGATGTAGCTGTAAATTTTATACTAACAGTTTCTATTCTTGCACTTCTCACTTGTGGAACTCCCTTCAGGCTCCATGCCTTCCATCCAACTTTAATCTGCAAAAATTTAAATGCCATATCAATTGCTATCTACTGTCATCTTTATTACTCTTTTCGCTCATTACTAATGTTTCTGTTCCTAATTCCTCCACACCCAGGAAACCCTTGCATCTTAGTGGCTTTACTGCCCTTCTTACCACCAAGATATGTTCTCAGTAATGATGAAGGCAAATTCTGAAATTTTAAAGGTGTGTTTATATAAAGTCCAACCAGCCAATTATCTTTTGTAAACACAAGTAGTAGTTGGTTGGATTATAGGTAATTAGCTTGTAAGTGTTAGATTTTATTTACTTATTTATTATTATTATTAATAATAAACTGATCCCCAACTGAAGAATTATTACATATTAATATAACTGGTAACTATACACAATTAATATTTTGACCAGTACTTCGGTTGTTTAATTTTTGCACAAGATTTAGTTCTCAATTTATGTTGGTTAAATATTTTATTGTCTAATAAATAAAAAAAGAAGACATGTCAATGGAACTAAACTAGTAGACTATTTGAAACTATTTATATTAAGTCTAAGCAGCCTTTCCTCCATTAGCAAAATGAATGGTTCTGGATCTGAATGTATTCTGTGATATATATTGTTAATTTTCTGGTAGTATTTTTTTTTTCTTTTCCTTTCCTCTTTTTTAGTCTTTTTTTTTTTTTTTTCTTGATCATATTTGATTGTTGATTAAGTTCAAAACAAGGAATGATAGCTTACCCTCCCCATTTGACCCACAAAATTTTTTATATTTTTTAATTCACCATTGTAGAGTAAACTTTTTTTTTTTTTTTTTGCTTAATCTTGCTCTTCCCTCTCCCTTTGTGTTAATATATTTGTGTATATTAATATATGCTTTTAAAATGTCTGTTTTTATATCCATATAATTTTGTATGCCCTGAAATAAAAATTCAGTGGATATTTTTTTTTTTGTTGTTCTTCAGTCTTCCCTTATCTATTTTTTATATACCTGAAAAAAGTTATTTCATCTGAAGAACTATTTGAATGATCAATGACCCTTCTCAAAACTATAGAAAATACCAAAATATTCCTTGTTTTTAAAAATATTTATATCTTATCTCGGAATGTGACCATTTTATTCCTATTTGACCTCCTGTTTGCAGATCTCATTTTAAATAATTTTTCTGGTCACAGCTATTTGAAACACATTTTTAATACTCAAAATACCCACCATTTTCATTCAATCTTCATTGCACACCAACTGTTGAAAAACGCCCACCTGAAAAAATATTGCCCAGGTTGGGAAACCTTATATTAAGATGTTAGTATAGATGGTTGTTTTGTCGTTACTATTAAAAATGTGGCTGCATTTTCAAAAAAATTACTCTTTTTGACCTTTCAATTATCTGAAGATGACATGGAAGAAGCAAGTTACCCGAAGCAGATGGGGAATTTTTGAGCCGAATTATGGGTTGAGCATATCTGGTATTTCAGTTAAATGTAATTGAGAGAAAACATTTAAATGGGCTGGCCTATAAAAAATTGCTTCAAGGGTAAGTCAGCTAAATTTCCTTTTTTCCTTGAGGAAAATAAAAAAGAAAAGTATTTGACTAAAAAAGAAATTAATTTATCTCAAAATGAGTTGAATTTCCCTTTCTAAAAAAAAAAAAAAAAGTTGTTGTTTACAACTATTTTGGTGAAAAAGATTTGCTTTTTTTTGTCGAAAAAAAGTTAAAAACAAAAAACAAAAAAAACAAGAAAAAAAAAAAACAAAAGTCTATTAAGTAACAATCTTGTCCTAAATTTACTCTGTGTAATTATATAATTTGACTACATTGTTATCTTCTGTTTGACCATAGGTTTTTCAACAATGTTTGATCTTTTGTACCTGCAAAAAAAAAAAAAAAAAAGTGTTTGTCAAAAGGATGGTTTTTTTCCTTTGGTACTGCTATTATTTGGCTTATGGTCACCAAAGTTAAGCAACATCAAGCCTGGTTAGTACCGAGATGAGTAACTGCTTGGGAACACCAGGTGTTGTAAGCTTGTTATTTGTGAGTGATGTAATGAATAATATCTCTGAATTGTTAATTGGAGATTCCAGTTGGGTTTGTTATATTGCATACAAATATTGTTGGGAAAGATATGAATCCACCGCTTTGCCTCTTGATTATGGGTTAATTAGTAAAATTTGTATCATTAAAACCATTATTATCTCAAAAAAAAAATTACATACAAAATATTTAGATTTCAGCTTTAAATAAAAGCCATAGAAGTTGATGTGCCGCTAAACAAAAACAACCAACCAACTGTTATTATTTTAACTACCTTCACTCCTCAGCAATGTCTATTGTTTTGAAAAGTGATGATTAGAGTTTTAATAGAACCTAAACATATGAAACTAAATTTAGATTTTCTTATTGAAAATTTATAACAAAATTATTAAACCTAAACTTCAGCATTTCCATATTACAAATAACACATTACAAGGCCTCATCAAACCAGAAACAAGTCAATTGGAAAACTTCATAATCAGTATCAAGAGAATGGTATGGACACACCATAAAAGTCAACAATCTTTCTATTTGCAAGGTAGCGCTCTAGGCAAAAAAAAAAAAAAAAATGCAGACAGGAAAAATGGTTCAAGAACTTTAATGAGTAGGCTTGGAAGATTCTTCAGAGAGACCGAAATTGGCAACCAGCTCAGATATGTCGGCAGAGATAGTCAGTTGCTTAACTGTACAGCAACTCTCTGACCATGCCTGGTCAGCGGCCTGATAAGGATGCAAACAGATCTTTTAACTCTTTGAAAACTAAATTGTTGGTATTTTTTATCACCACCTCCTCACCATCATCTGTTTTCCTACCTGTATATTTCTAAATTGAATTAGTGTTTCAAATAACTTTTTACTTCTTGGAGCTTGTGTGAATGGTCAGCTAAACAGGGATTAGGGGATAAAGCAAAAAGACAAACTTTACTAAGAACTACAAAGCACAGGAAGTTATGGAGAGCCATGATCATCCATATCATGAAGGGACTTACTGCATGGAAGATGACTACTCTGCAAAACAGCTATGCTTAATCTTAATGATAACAATGATGAAAGTTACTGTCCTTGATTGACCTTAAGAGGAGCTGCTCAACCAAGATCTTTAGAGAGCTGTCTGAAAATATGAGAAAAGGGGATGGTTGTTAAATCTTGATTTATGATTCTGAAAATATTTGAAAATAATATCTGCAACTCCAAATTGTGTGTGTGTTTGCTTTTTGATGTTACTGGGTGTGTGTGTGTGTGTTTGCTTTTTGATGTTACTGGGTGTGTGTGTGTGTTTGCTTTTTGATGTTACTGGGTGTGTGTGTGTGTGTGTTTGCTTTTTGATGTTACTGGATGTCCACAAAATTTTTGTGTGTGGGTTGTGTGTTTTTGTCTTGTTACTGGGTGTGTGTGTGTGTGTGTTTGCTTTTTGATGTTACTGGGTGTGTGTGTGTGTGTGTTTGCTTTTTGATGTTACTGGGTGTGTGTGTGTGTTTGCTTTTTGATGTTACTGGGGTGTGTGTGTGTGTTTGCTTTTTGATGTTACTGGGTGTGTGTGTGTGTGTGTGTTTGCTTTTGATGTTACTGGGTGTGTGTGTGTGTGTGTTTGCTTTTTTGATGTTACTGGGTGTGTGTGTGTGTGTTTGTTTTTTTGATGTTACTGGGTGTGTGTGTGTGTGTGTTTGATTTTTTGATGTTACTGGGTGTGTGTGTGTGTGTGTTTGCTTTTTTTGATGTTACTGTGTGTGTGTGTGTGTTTGCTTTTTTGATGTTACTGGGTGTGTGTGTGTGTGTGTTTGCTTTTTGATGTTACTGGGTGTGTGTGTGTGTTTGCTTTTTGATGTTACTGGGTGTGTGTGTGTGTGTTTGCTTTTTGATGTTACTGGGTGTGTGTGTGTGTGTTTGCTTTTTGATGTTACTGGGTGTGTGTGTGTGTTTGTTTTTGATGTTACTGGGGTGTGTCAAAAATTTTGCTTTTGATGTTTTGATGTGTGTTGTGTGTTTGCTTTTGATGTTACTGGGTGTGTGTGTGTGTGTTTGCTTTTTGATGTTACTGTGTTTTTTGGTATGTATTGGGCATGTAAAAGAGTTCATTTGTCTGAATAAAATTAACAAATTTCTTTCCATCCGAATACTTCATCCATTGTGACCATCAGCAGCTTCATTCAAGTATTTTTTGTTTGGGGACATTAGAATTTTGTGACTGTACTGTGCAGATCAGGATAACAGTTAAAATAAATGTGTAAGTTTTCATATCTGAAATTCAGACAAAAACTTGGGAATGTTACTGATTTTTCTTGTAGATACTTTCGGAAAAATCCGTTTTCATTTTTTTATTTATTATGTTATCTTTGTTTTTATTTTTCCTATTTATATGGTCCTAAAACTCTAATCTTGTATATATGTATGCAACATCTTAAGCACAAAGATTGGCATCTCCGAAACGGTTGTTCTAACCACCCTTTTATATTCCTCTGAAGTGTGCACCACCTATTGAAGGCACATTAAGGTCTTGGAGAATTTTCACCAGCAGAGCCTGAGACAAATCTTGAACACCAATTGGCAGTTATGTACACCAGACACAAAAGTCTTTCAGCAAACAAACATAGCCAGCATAGAGAAATTAATTCTCTATAATTAAATGCACTGGACATGTTTGGAGGGAGGATTGTAGATTGTCCAAAAAGCTTTTTTATGGTGAGCTGGTACAAGGTAATCGACCTTCTCATAAACCCCCAAAAATGTTTCAAGGATGTAGTTAAATGTAACTTAAAGACTCTTGGAATTGATGTTGTAGACTGGGAAACTGTTGCTGAAGATAGATCTGGCTGGGGAAGGTTGATTTGGGAATGTTGTAACAATTGTGAGCAGAAGAGAATTAAGCATTCCAATAAGAAGCTTGCCATTAAGAAAGAAGAAATAGAATCCATTCTGGAGCTATTAGGACACCAACGCATTTGCAGTATTTGTGGAAAAGTCACCCTTTTGGTGGCTGATTTAGCCAATCATATGAGATCACACCAGAGGGGTCAGGTGCCAATTCCTGTGAATGCAACCCTACCAGAAAGACCTGCAGATTACTTGTGCGAGTTTTGTGACAAGTTTTGTAAGTCTGTTGCAGGACTTAGACATGATTGTACACAGGGACGAGCAAGTTTCCAACATAGGTAACACAGGCAAACTTTATTTGCTATGTGTGCAAAAGAAGTTGTAAAATTGAAGCTGGCCTGAATAATTACTTACAGGCCAATAGCAGCTGTTAGCTTGGGTAAAAATGGATATAATGAAATTCTTTATGAAAAACAAAAAAAAGCTACCATTTTTGCAAAGAAGTGATATTCATTATCATGTATGTGAGTTTCCAAGATACAGCTTAAACAATACATAATACTTGTCAACCAATTTAGAAGCATATTTGTTGTGGAGTAGCTGAACACCCCCCACAAGATGGACGGGTCTAAGACTATTTAAACTATCCTCTCTCTTAATGAGGGAGAGGAGTTAGCGATTAACTGTTTATTATATTAGTCTGTGTTCTCAGCTGTGTATCATATTATTCTCTGGAATAAACTACTTTTTATTTTCTATATGTATGTCAACCTTTCCTATTTACGATACAACGATATTTTACCTTGAATCCCTGACAAGTGCAGTGCCAAATTTCATTAAATTTAGACAAGGGGTTCTTTGGCTAGGGCCATTTTTCTGTTTTTATGGTATTTTTAATAGGAAATTCAGTATTTATTTTTGATACACATTCTTATATCAATCCATGTATATAAACAAACACTATAAAACACAGACACATAACATCATTATTAAATTAATTTAAATATGCATAACACATCATATATTTATACAATTCACTATACTATATTATGGCGTTTTTTATAAACAAATATCTTGGATGTTTGGTAAGTAAGTGAAGATGCTATTTGGGTGTCATTGTAAAATGCAATCTGTATGGCTTGAAAATTGTCATATGACTTAATGGTAAATAAATAGATTACATGTTTTTAAATAATTGTACAGAAAAAACAAGTATATATAATAAAAAAAATTACAGAGAAAAATTGATACTAAGTGCACAAAAAGGAGTCATCCATACTTTGTTATTTCAATAAATATGAATCTTGCTAAACAGATGGTTGCTGTTTATATTTGTCTTTTTTTTTTTTTTTTCCTTTTTTTTTATGACTTTTGTCTTTTGAAAATTATAATATGGTAAATACTAAAATTGGCATTACTTGTCATCCTGGGGCTATTATTACTTGAATTGAAAGGCCTTTAATATGATATCAGTTTGCAATTGCATTCTAAAAAAGTAAGCTTTATCCTGTAGTGCAATGTTTGCATTAAAAGGATGTTTCAGATTAAAGCTAGGTTATATCCCTGAGACAATGATGAGTCAACATCATTTGGGTATTGTTAATTCATTGTTTGTTCTGAAAGTCTGTTTGATAATTTAATGTCTAACATTGAATTTCCAGGTGAATTTTATTTAGAAAATAATAAAAAGCAGTGAATTCTGAAAACCTTTCCATTTATTAACTTATAATTGCGTTTGATCTAAACTATTATTGTACATGGAAGACATGCTGGATTGATGGATCCTGGCTCGGATTGAGGAATCGGAGAGCAGAGTTTGAATTCCAATTAAGTTCATTGCATTCACTTACATGCTTAAACCCTTCAGAAATGTATGAATATCTCTTCTCTCCCCCAAGCTATGAATAAAATAGGACAGACTGACTGGTCCTATAACCTTGGAGAAGGAAATCTTTGAATTTAAACCACCTGCTGCTTTGCAGCTCCTGCCTCTTTAGGCAAAGACTAGAAGGTTAACTTCAAAAACAAATCTGCATTGCATGTTGTCTCGAAGAAAGGAACTGGCCCCTTACTTTGAACTGTGGCAGAAAATAACTATCTCCTCAGGCAGAGAAACAAACACAAGACTGGGACATGGCACAGTGCCATGGATCTCTAATTTTTGACCTGTAGCACTTTAGATGATGGCTGTTAGTTCCACCCCAATATCAGGCCCAAGAGCCATCACTGTAGAGGATTACTGCACAAGATTGTTGTAAGGGAGCGGGGAAGGAGAGAGGGTATGTAGGATAGATATGAATGTATAATGTGAATAATAATAATTATTGGAATAATTTGTATTGCAAATACAAATTAAAATATGTGTAATTAATAATAGAATTGATAATATTGTTGCCTCCTCATTTTGTATTATGTATTGCTTTTAAAAGGAACCCAACGATTTTATGGGTAGCCTAGTAAGAGTGTGCTTTTTGTGTGTCTCTGTATCCACAAAACAGCTGAAATGGTGCTCTATAAGCAGACACATTGAATTAAGTTACCCCTAAAATGCACTAAACTAAAGAAAATGTTCACAGATTTGTGACTAGTGATTTTCCAAGTGTAGTTTAGATGTGGCACAAGGCCGAAAGTATGGGGCACCCAGTTAGGATCGAACTCACTATTCAGTCGTAAATGTTCTAGTGAGACAAGCTTGCTAACCATTACACCGCCTCGAGCTCTGTCTGTGTTAAAGAGAGAAAAATATTTCAAGGGAGATAACTATAGTTATACTGGTACGACGTATTATTTTAGAGACCAAATGGTTCACGGTTGTCTGCTCTTTTGTACCAAATACAAGTGTCAGGAGTATTCATACCGATGGGATTTTTTGAACTTATAAAATAAGAGCAAACTGGAACAAAAATAATAGTGCTGCGGAAAATAAGCATGCCAGGCAGGAAAATTATTTAATCATGCTGGCACTCAGGGCCGGGGCAAGGGTCTCGTGCACCTCCCACCCCCCAACTATGATACCCCCATCTAATACATCTCAGTTGTCATATTATAACCTAATCATGTACAATAATGGATCATATGCAATATAGGTGAACAATTCAACTAGAAAAATTGAAAAGAAATGCAATGTATCTAAATACAAATTAGAGATATATAATAGATTATTCCGTTTTAAATAAACAATGTTTATCGACAATTTTTAACATCAACTTGAGATTTTTTTTCTTGTTAAAATGCTGAAAATTTTTAATACATTTAACGTTATTATTGCCTAAATAAGATTGCCAAAATAACTGAAAATACATAGTAGTGGGACCCGTGCAAGGGTCTCATGCCCCCCCCCACTCTACATCATCTCAGTTTTCATAAGGTAGTATTCATATAAAATACAAATTTTATTGTATCCTAATTATGTACTATAATGGATCATATGCAATATAGGTGAACAATTCAACTGGAAAAATTGAAAATAAATACAATGTATCTAAATACAAATTAGAGACATGTCATAATAGATGATTCCATCTTAAATAAATCAACAATGCTTTGCAGCAATTTTTAGCATCAAATTTTTCGATATAGTATCATAATACACAGGGCCGGTACAAATGTACAATAATGGATTATATGCAATGCAGGTGAACAATTCAACTAGAAAAATTGAAAATAAATACAATTTATTTAAATACAAATTAGAGACATGTCATAATAGATGATTCCATCTTAAAGAAATTGACAATTTTTTGGCGGCAATTTTTAATATCAACTTGTGATTTTTCTGGTTAAAAAGATGAAGAATTTTACACCTTCAACATTATGGATAAAAAATAGTGAATTATATCTATAGCGTTTTTTTTTTTTTTTTTTTTTTTTTTTCAAGAAATAGCATGAGAAAAACAAATTCATTGATTTGGATGAAAAAAAAAAAAAAGAACAGAATTATGTCAAAATCGACAAAAATTTTTCAATTTCTCATCCTTTAATAGTCAGTTGGGTTTAGTTTAATTTGTAACATATAGATGTAGGTAGAAAAATAAACAAATGCTGATAAGATAGTGATAGTTCCAAAACACTGCCTGAGGGACCTTCAATCAGGTTTCATTTTCTTCCTTGTCAAGGATAGTTTTAAGCCATATACAAATACATTGTGTTGTGTGTGTATGTATGTATATATATATATATATATATATATATTATATATATATATATATATATAATATTATTATATATATATATATATATATATATATATATATATATATATATATATATATATATATATATATTATATATATTATATATATATATATATATATATATATATATATATATATATATATATTATATTATATATATATATATATTTATATATTTATATTATATTATATTAAATTATATTATATTATAATATATTATATTATAATATATTATATTATATTATATTATATTATAATATGTATATATATATATTTTATATATATAAAGAATTGGTTTGGCAATTTGTTTTGTTTTTATTGATACTGTGGTTTTTGATCAGGTTTTTCAGTTTTTAATTTAGTATTTTTGCTTTTTAACGAAACTGTTCCTTTTCGTGTGTAATGATAGCATTTTCAGTCAATATCTAATTTTGTTTTGGACCCAGAATAGGTCCGAAAGAAAACTCAAACTCAGCAATTTAGTGAAAACAGATTATTAACAAAAAGAACGAATACAGAAGTGTTGCACATCTGACTGACAGCAAAGTACAGTCGTCAACTGTAGAAAGCCCTCTCGAGAGGCATAATATAGTAATAGGACAAGTCCATTTAGTCCATAAAGGTAGGTCCCATAACAAATTTCATTTGAGATTGATAAATTTGCAACTTAGTCTGTTCAACTCGCAATTTCTTATGTATTTCTGGTCAAATCTTAAAAATATTCATATGGCTGGAAAGAAAATAAAATAATATTTTTAAGTATGTAATTTGTATGGGCTTTTATTCATTGAATTATTTTTTTTACAGAGTTAAAACAGTATTGCTTCGACCAGCTGAAAATACGAAGTGATTCTTTTTTTTTTTTTTTTTGTTTTGTTAGAGATTAAATTTTACATGTTACTTTGGTCACTTTGACTTTGCAAAACAATCTTTATCAATATTCTTGAAATTGTACACTCAATTAGAAGACAACTTAAACTACAACCAGGAAGATGTTCATTTCTTCTGACCCGAGGAAGCGATTCCCTTCAAAAATTATAAATTAAGCAAAAAAAAAAAAAATACAGCAATTCTTTTCTGGTATGCCAGTCAACTATTATCGGGATTTTGCAAATAAATTATTCTAAACAAAGAAAATCAATGAATTATTTTTACCCTAAATAAATTTGTTTTTTTATCTATCTAATACACCTAAAATTAAATATAAAAAGTAATTAAAAGCTTTTAATTTAATTTTTAGAATGTGTAGATTTCCAAATATGCGAGTATCACTTGCTCTTTTTTAGATACACATTTTAAAACTGAAATTAAAAACTATTTAATCATTTTAAATATATAATCTTAAGTGTATTCACTATATGATACCAAAAAGATATTTGTAAAAATAAAATGAATTAATTTTCTTTGTTTAGAAGGATGTTATAGGCAGAATTTTAACATTGTTTTTAACCGAACACTAGTGACTAAAAAAAGAAATTTTTACTTTGGGTTTAAAAAAAATGACTTGCAGTTTTGAAAATATACACATTTTAAAACTGAAATTAAAACTTACTTTATTTTTTTGATATCTAATTTCAGGTATATTCGCTAGATAGAAACAATTTTTTTTGTAGAAAACAGTCTCTCGCATATCTGGAAATATACACATCTTAAAAGTGAAATTAAGAACTATTTTAATTATTCCTAATATCTAATTTAGGTGCATACCCCAGATAAAAAACAAATTTATAAAAAAAAAAAAAATATCTCCATTCGTTTTTCTTGTTTGCAACAATTTTATTTCATGATTGGCGTAACTGGCTTACTAGAAAACCCCTTACAAAAAAATCTGACTTCATAAAATTTAACATTAAATTGGTGACTATTTTTTTTTCATTTTTACTCGCTATTTTGTTGTTATCTTAATTTAATCACAAAGTTTTATGGGTTTTTTTTTTTTTAAACTGAAAAAAATAAATTTCACTTTCAAATATCATGTCGTATTTCTTTTTTTTTTTTTTTTTTTTCATTTGTAAACAAATAGATTTCACATTTATTTTCTAAAACTATTCAATTAAGTTTTTAACATATTTTTGTTCAATCTTTTTCTCTTACAATGGTATAAATGTTGATAAAATTTAATTTTATTAACATCTGAAAGTCTTTTTCAATAGTGTTTCTTTGGATGCGGTCACTTACTAGAGATATGAAAACGAAACTGAAATTGTTTGGTTTCATAAAAAAATTTGATGTGGTTTCACGATGTGAAAATAAAACTGAATAAAGTCGTTTTTTCAGTTAAACCACACATCACTATATATATATATATATATATATATATATATATATATATATGGTGTGTGTGTGTAAAATTTTTAATATAAATGAAATATGAAAACAATATAAAATAAAAAAAATTCTTTTTTTTTTTTCCTCCTGGTAAAATCTTTTAGCTTGATAAAATGGTAATGAAATAGGTTGTTAATTAAAAAAAAAAGTTGTTTGTATTTAATACCCAAATAGTTTTCTTTCAATGTTTTTTAAATTTTTGTGTGCTTGTGTTAGATTGAATATAATTGCTTTACTAGTTAAAGAAAACTTCTGCAGATAAAAAGACAGATAACCAGTTCATTATTTGAGTGAAGAAATGGTATCTATTGTATGTCAAAGATACAGGATGGAATAATGGTTGTCAGTGGAGAAAACAAATCGTGTTAGTGGCAGGGACAGCCCAAATACCGGAATACAGCTGATTGTGTCCTTTACTGAAATTTCCTTGAAAATGGCATGACTCCACTTCTCCCTGTCCTTTGTGTTATTACAATATAGCTTGACTAAAAATAATTGCTGGTATGATGATTAAGTATCAAGCGTGTGAGTCAGTATTTTGGTAACCTTACAATTATTTTATCAGCCCAACACTAGCCACACAAAGCTGTTACCCTCATTTTTAACCATGACAAGGTCTGACTTTTGTTTGGGTCTTGGAAATTAATTCCTCAAAAATCAGGCAAATAAACTGGACCCCAGTGGAGTAAGGTTACCAGATTGCAACATGTGGAACAAATTGGGCTATGTTTGGAAGCCGACTCCTAACAAAATTTGAATTGACTTCATTTCCATTTGTAACCCAATTTATTTTAGAGGACTAACCATCAAATGTAAGGAAACAGAATGTATAGTCATTAGCAAAAGGGAGAGACCAGGATGTAAATTATAAATTGGAGATGTCAAACAAGTACAGAAATTTAACTATCTGGAAAGTATTATTAAAAAATCCTGTGTTAAATGTGACACAGAAAGTATATATTAAAATTATTTTCTTTTATATAATTGTACTATATATTTCAGTTGATAAATTGAAGTATATAGCACATTATCCTACCAGTAGTTATTAAAATTAATTTTAAAAAATAATACTAGGGAATAATTTTTGGAGATTAGTATTCATTAGAATTTAGTCAAAACTGATAGATATTGATTTTTTTTTTTTTTTTTTTTTTTTAATATTTTTTTTACTTTAAATAAATTTTTTTTCATTTATTTTTTTAAATAAGATTTTATAAAAATTTAAAAATTTCTTTTATTTTTATTTATTCATTTTCTTTATTCTTTTTTTATTTATTATTATTTATTCTTATTTTATTATTATTTATTCTTATTTTATTATTTATTTTATTTTATTATTTTATTATTTTTTATTATTATTATTTATTATTATTTTATTATTATTTATTTTATTTTATTATTATTTATTCTTATTTTATTATTATTTATTCTTATTTTATTATTTTTTCTTATTTTATTATTATTTATTATTTTTTTTCTTATTTATTATTTTTTTTCTTATTTATTTAGAATGATTCATAATATAAATACAGTTACAAATCTATTCTTGATTTTTTTTAAGTCATTAGGATGGGTTTTTTGTTTACAAATGTCATCCCTTGAATATGTGCTTGCATTATTGACATCTGATATTTTTTATACTTTTTGAAGTCAGCTGAAAAGTTCATAGGCTGACCAAGATACTCCTATGGAATGTGACCAAACGATGTTTATACTTTAACATAGTCACACCCCTTCACTTTTGTGGTCCACACACTGCTTCCGTCAGTTTTTCAGTGCTGGGATCCCATTAGTAAAGAAACTTTTATCCAGTTGATCAAAAAAGTTAACAGCAGATATAACATCATCATCACTGTGTTTTCATGTTGGAATAATAACAGATGGTAGTCAGATGGAGCCAAATCAGGAAAATATGGAGGGCCATAAACCTGTTCAAAGATATAGTCATGCACAGTAACCATTGAAATCAAGGACTTGTGTGCTGGAGCATTGTCCTGATTTAACAAGACCCCTTCCATCAGTTTTCCTAGGTCTTTATAGCCTTTTCTAACTACCTCAGCAAATTTGCATAGCACTCTCTATTGATGGTATGGCCCTTTTAAAGATAGTCAATACACACAATGCCTTTTCCATCTAAAAAAAAACTGAAGCCATCCCTGCAGGTGAGGAGAGGTGTTTCCACTGCATGGAGTGTGTCTTTGTTTCAAAGTGATGAACCCAACACTCATCCTTTGCAAGGAAATTTTCAAGGAAACCAGTTGGATCTACCTAAAACAATGTCAGATTTTCTAGTGATGTGATCAGTCAGGTTTGCTTTTGATCAGCTGTCAAAAGGCATCGCACTTACCAAGCAGAAACCTTCATTATGCTAAGTTCATTGTGCAGAATATTCTCAGCTCTCTCACAGGATATGCTAATAACTTTGGCTATTTGATATATTATCACTTGCCTGTCATCCATCACCATGTGGTGGACATAATGTTTTCTTTGCTGAAGGCAGTTGCAGGACATCCAGACCTTGGGTCATCTCCTAAATTTAGCTGCCCACCATTGCACTGTTGATAAAGCTGGGGTGTCTTCCCCTAAATTATTAAGCATATCAACATGAATGTTCTTGGGGGCTAAACCCTTTTTTGCAGGTACTTGATAACACTATAATACCAAATTTTGTCCATTTTCAAGAGAAGTCACTACTAGTTACTTCTGAAGTCTTCTTTGAACAGTCAGATGTCAGTTTGCCTGGAAAGAAATGCAGTTATTAATAAGAGGAGTTTAAATGAATGCATGCAAGATTTCACAGCTCTAGAATCACTCCTTCATAGTCAGCCTATGACCCTTTCAGCCCATCCTCGTACCCGGAAAGCAAGAAACAATGCAGTTATTAATAAGAAGGGCTGAAATGAATGCATGCAAGATTTCCCAGCTCTAGCATCACTCTTTCATAGTCAGCCTATGAACCTTTCAGCCCATCCTCGTGCCTGAAACGACACAATGCAGTTATTAATCAGAAGAGTTTAAATTAAAGCATGCAAGATTTCACAGTTATTGTATCACTCTTTCATAGTCAGCCTTTGATCTTTTCATCCCACCCTCATAATTTGTGTAAATTTCTGTTTTTTAATTAAAAATGTAAAGTAGTAGTTGGTATAAGGATGTGAATTTTTGTTTGGTTCTAATAAATAGGCATTTTTAACAAGAGTAGAAGACTTTAGAAGCAACCCGAAAACAAGATATTGTATTGTGAAATAATAATACCTACCTTTGAATTTGATGTTAATTAAAAATGTAAAGTAGTGATTGGTATAAAGATGTCTCAAGCAGATTTTCCTCCGTAAAAGAATAATTATCCTGGCCCGTCTATTTGAAACTCGAAGGTAGATATGTGGACCTATATTTAAACACAGTCATTATTACCTGAAATAATCAAAGGATAAAATTTCCACTTAGATTAGCAATTCTTATGCAAAGTACTAATTTCTTTTTTTTTTTTTTTTTTTTTTTTTTTTTTTTTAAGCTAGATCTAACTCTTTTATCAGTACAATGAGCTCCTGTAAATGAGCATTTATCTCTTTTACATACTTATAAAATAATAAATATTAATACGCAAAAGACCGAGAGGCTGATTTTCAGGAGCTAAATACACTGAAAAGTGGCTAGCTCTCACTCTAAAGAACTAAATTGACATCCCAGGGAGAAAAATGACATCAGAAAGACTAAAATAAAAAGAAGTGATTATGTCCAGTCTCCATATTGGTGGATATATGACCATACCCCATTTGTATATCCTAAAAAAGAAAGAACATCCAGTATGGAGATTTTCCCAGTGTTGCTTAGATGTGGCACAAGGCTGAAAGCATGGGGCACCCAGTGAGGATCGAACTCACTACAAAGAACATCCAGTATGTGTGGCATACCAATAGCCATTCACCATAAAAGACATACTTATAAACTGCAACAATACTACCAAACAAGAAACTTTAAAAGAATTTTCAAAAATATAATTAAAAATATATATAACAGTAACTAGCGGCGGTCTTACTTTTTAAAATAATTTTTTTTTTTTTGTCTGCTTAAACACAAGACTTTATTTAGAAAAATATTAAATTTCAGCGTTAAGAGATCCAATCAGTTGATATTTGACAAAACAAACCAAACCAAATCAAACAAATATTCCATGGAGCTGATGTTTGAACTAGTGTTTGGGTCTTTCATGGAAATACTCCACGAATATGAATTAGACGACTGAGGAGGTTGAATAATGGTTTGGGCTCGTATTATAGGTAGTAAAATTTATATTTGAAAAATGTGGTGTTGCAAAAGTGAACAGTGAAAAGATGTAAAGAATTTTGGATTAAGCCATGACAGCAACTAAACTACCACCCAGGCCTGGTGCAGGGATTTCACCTCTCATGAATCTATGATGTGGAGCAACCCCCCCCCCATGTATTTGTTTCTTTTATGCTAAAAAAAAAAAAAAAAAAATTAAAAATCCATTTTGCCAGAATTGCTATTGTTTGGAATATTTCCTTAAAAAAAATAAAAATGTTTATATCCATTTATTGTTTTTATTTAAAAACAAAATTATTTGTGTAAAAACTGTTTTCATATGCAGATATTAAATGATACAGGCAGTTTCAAAATTAACATTTGTAAGTAACAACTAAGACCAGATATTTTTTTAAAAATGTCAGGGATCGATTTTACACTGTATTGATATGATGAGCAGCCCACCTTTTTTAAAGGATAAAAATGAATATTCACAAATTTCATGCCATAAGGAAGGTCTAATACCCCCACTTTTTTTAAACATTTGAACCAGTCTACTTCAATAGTACCCATTTATTAATTAAAAATAATTATCTTTGTTTTATTTGGATTTTTTTTTTTTTTTTTTTTTTTTATTGACCTATTGGGTACAATTGTACACTATTTACATTATTCGGACTATTGTCCTCATCTTTATCGCCATGTTTATCTCAACATTTCAGCTCCGGCCTTCTTCAGGTGGTTGGAATATTGAACTGAACCCTTTCTTTCACTCACTGAGGTAGACTGTTCTAGTTCCACATGCCATGTCTAATGGATGTCAGTTATCTCCTTATCTGCCTTAACCAGGTATTGAACTCGCACTCTTTGGGTCCTGTCATTAATTAATGCCTTTATTCACTGTGCCATGTGTTCTTGAGGGCATCTGTGTATGAATTTCTGGGTATTATAAACCTAGTGTCTTCAGTTACATTTTTTTACCATTGCTCATATTGCAATTTTTGCTGTTATCATTTTATTTTTTTACCAGAGCTCATAATGCAATTTTTTTTTTTTTTGTTGTTATTATCGCTTTTCTCTGGAACTCCTTAACAGGAGGTAACTGACATCCATTAGACATAGCACGTGGAATGTTAAGTGAGAGCAGTCTACCCCAGTGAGTGAAATAAAGGGTTCAGTTTGACATTCCAACTGATACAAAGAAGGCCGGATTTCGTTTACAATAAATACTGTACTGTACTGTACTGATGCGGCATTCACCCTGGGCGGATTGAGATTGATTCCTGTTATGGATAAATTGGGATAAATTACAGGGTAGGGTACCCAGGCCTACTCGGATAACGTTCTTGCTTGCCGCGGGGTTCCCACAGACGCAGAGACAGGAACGACCAGAAGCCGCCGGTTACCGATGCAGACGCTCCTTGGATTTTCACCAGAGCCCTTGTTAGCCGGCGTGTGTCAGACCTGTCCGCCTTGGGTGGCCCTACCAGGAACGAAGTTCCGGGCGGCATAGCTCTGACACTACCGTTTACCCCCCACCGACTGTGAGGTAAGGGTTGGACTTTGGGGCTTACAGTACCAGGTGTTCCCAAGTGGTCCCCCATCTAAGTACTGACCTGGCTCTACGATGCTTAACTTCGGTGATCGAACGAGAACCGGTGTTTCAGCGTGATTTGAACTGTAAGCATTTTGGATTAAATACAATGGATCCAAAATTAATTTTGATTAAACATGGCGACAAAGATGAGGACAATAGTCCAAATAATGTAAATAATGTACATAATACCTCATCTCACAAATATAGACAGACACTGGGTATAATTGGTTAGGTTGATTTGCAGCTTGTAAGGGCTAATTATGTATATTTTAAATTTAAACCCACCAAATATTAATTTACTCAGCTTGCCTTTGTCTGGCACAAGGATAAAAATATGTAGTACACATTGGTGATTGAACTCTGAATGGGTTGACTAATCACTGATCCACAGTTAGGTAACCAAATGAGAATTTAAGACAAGTTGGGCACAAGGACAAGCAATGTGTGTCAAATTCACAACAGTAGTAATGGTCTTGTTTGGTCATCATGTTGTGGTATCTTTCTGACCTGTTAATAAGTAGGTGTGTGTTAATTTCTTTACAGCAGTTGGGGCGATTATTAAAGAAATATTTCTGCATCTCTTATCTGAAGTGTGGAGCGCTTGGACTCTGTTTTCTTGGCAGAGGAGGTACGTGAACTTTGACTAACATAAAAAAAGATTGAGGACGTTATCTGTGTCTCCCTTGGTTTTCCAAAACGTGTACAATTTTTTTTTTTTTTTAATCTACACACTGTCCTCTTTTCTTATTTACTTCAAAGTTCTAGTGGCCAGATACACTCCTTGATGTTACCTGTTTAATTATGTTTCTTTGGCCACCTGTGATATTAATTGATCTTATAATCGATGAAAAGACAATTTTAAGGACTTTCACCTTTATTCTACCGATTATTGTTATCTTTCAGCTAGTTATTATGATCATTCAAGTAAAATAGCCGAATACCTGGCCTACGAACAGAGAAAAGTTGCGAGAAATATCTGTGTAAACACTTTCTCTGAGATAACTATTTTCTGAAGTTCTTTTTGCTTATAAACAGAAAATTTGCAAGAGAAGTTTTCTTGCATTTCTAAAATTTCTGTATAAACATTTTCAGCAAGATATCTCTTTTCTGAAATTCTTTTTGTAATAATCCTAAGTCCACTGAAATTTCCTACTCTGGACATAGCTACATAGAACTGACCAAGAGAGAAACACATTAATAATTGTCTAATTCATATAAAATAAAATCAGCAAATTTATTTTATTTTTTTTTTTTCACTTGTTTACATAATTCCTACTCTGGACATAAGAGAAGATAGCTTCAGCTATGGTTCGATTCACACTCCTCCTTGGTTTTTTGAACAGGAGTAGAGGTTTATCCCTTGTTTCCTGTTTAGGATTGGGTTTCTGGTTTCTTATAAAGTCTACTTAAACTCTATACTTCTAAATTCTAAGTCTGATCAAGATTTTGAATGTTTTAACAGTGTATTCAGATAAGATTGTGAATGAGGACCCTTCTTTTGTCATAGTTGCTCTAGATGTCATTTTCTTGTACAAACCTGTTTAAAATATGTGCAAGTGATAATATTTTGAAAAAAATTTTCCTTTTTTATTGTTTAAATATATTTAATTTTTATTTATTTGAAACTTTGATATATGTTTACTTTCGTGATCTCCACTCTGTATCAAACCAATTTCTATTTATAATGCAAAATCTTGCTACCCTTTATTAAAGTCTTATTACTGGCATGCAAAAGAAAAATCATGCAATTAACTTTGGAATTAGCAGTTAATAGACCTAGAGTTATCTTCCTTAGACACTTTTTTTTTTTTTTTTTTTTTTTTAAAATTTCTAATTAGCAATTACTTAGAAACTAGAATGTTCTTGGAAGTACTTTACTCTCCAAGTTAAGATCATTTTTAATGATATTGTGAAGCTATGGTTGGATAGAGCCTCTGACTGAGGAATTGGAGGCTACTGACATAGCTACTGACCAAGAGAGAAACACTTTAATAATTGTCTAATTCATATAAAATAAAATCAGCAAACTTTTTTTTTTTTTTTTCACTTGTTTACATAATTCCTTCTCTGGACATCAGAGAAGATAGCTTTAGCTATGGTTCGATTCACACTCCTCCTTGTTTTTTAAACAACAGTCGAAGTTTATTTTGTGTTTCCAGTTTAGGATTGGGTTTCTCATTCCTTCTAAAGTCAACTAAAAGCTCTATACTTCTAAATTTTATTAATTAATTATTATTATTTTTTTTTTTTTTTCTCTCAATATTATTCCCATCCTGGGTAATACAATAAACTACGTCCAACAGTGAAGCCTCTGATCAGGAAGTCTTGAGGAGTGTGGAACCACCTTTTAATTGCTGGTGTTCCCAGGTCCACCCTGACCTGGGGTGGTAGCACCTGTTAGGGTCCCAGCTATGGATAAATAGCTAACCTCACCCAAACTGAGGTCAAAACACTATAATGTAAAAATAGGTTTTTATACCAGAACTATTTTGTAAAAAAATTATTACTAGCAGTATATTTTTGGGAAAAAAAAAACAATTTTACCAGCAACATATGTATAAAAAAAGATATTACAACCAATACATTTTTTGAGAAAAAATAATATATAATATATATATATATATATATATATATTACCAGCTATAGTTGTTTTTTTTTTTTTTTTTTTTTCCAGCAATAAAAAATTTGTCGTCATTAAATAATCCATTGAGGTTGTTATGCCATAAAACAAACTAAGCCAAACCACAATAGAGGAACCTAACACCTGGTTCACACTTCTTCTCCATCTATTGAACAGGAGTAGAGGTTTATTCCTTGTTTCCTGTTTAGGGTTGGGTTTCCGATTCCTTCTAAAGTTTAATTCAACTCTAAATGCCTCATACTATGATAACATAACACCACACAGTAACATTCTACATTGAGTGGCTCTTGGGCTTTGTATTGGGTTAATACTTGTATTAAAAATACAGCTATGAAAGAAACATTTCAATAATTTTCTTATATTTATAACAACATCAGCAAACTTTTTTTTTTTTTTTTTTTTCCCCACTTAAATTACATTACTGTTGGGACAGCGAGTTAACCTCAACATATTTGGGAAGGATATTAAAATAATCCAGAGCCTCTACTGACAGCAAGCCACCTGCATATGGATAGAAAATGAATTTAGTAAATATACAAGAATAGAAAGGGGCATAAGAAAATGTTAGTGGCTTAACATATTTATTCAAATTATGCAGTGGGGCGATTCTGAGAGAATTAGAAGTCCTACCAAGATTTATTGGCAGCTGTAAGCTTAACAATAGAAAATATGCAGACATAGAAAGGAAACTACAAGAACTCCTACAGGATATAGTGAAGGAAAGCGAGAAGAAAGGACTAAGCATCAATTGCAAGACAAAATGCATGGTTGTTAGCAAAAGGGACAGCCCAACATGCAAATTACAAATTGGGGATACCAGAATCAAACAACTACAACAATTTAAATATATGGATAGAGAGGTCAAAAAATACAACAGTGAAATCTGAAGACAGTGTGATCATGAACTGTAAATTGGAGATGCCAAAATCAAACAAGTATTAAGATTTAAACATCTGGAAAGCATTTTAACAGAGGACAGAAAGTCTGACACTGACATCCGAAGGTGCAGTGGGATAGCAAAACATACCTTCCAAAAGCTAAGCAAAGTATTAAGAAACAGGAAAATTTCATAAGAAACAAAGAGTACTGTACTGTTACATAATATCAGTCCTCCTATATAGCAGTGGTTGCTGGACAATCTTCTCACAGATGAAGAGACTTGAAACAACAGAAATGTGGTTCTACAGAAGGATGCTGAGGATACCATGAACTGAACATTTGAGCAACAAGAAAGTTTTGGTGAAAATGGAAACAAAAGGAAACGTATACTTACCAGAAAGAGATAGTTGAAATCAACCCCCTACCCAGACAAAACCTCTCCTTAGGGAGGAAGCATGGTGGAGTAATGGATAGTGGCTTGGATTGAGGAATCGGAAAGCAAATACTAGTTGAATCCATTACATTCACTTATGTGCTAATACCCTTGGGAAAGGTATGAATCCTCTTCTTCTCCCTCCAACTATGAGTAAATAGCAGGACAGACTGGGTTCTATAGCCTTGGATGGCAACTGGTCTAGGAGAAGGACAACTCTGAATTCAAAACCTGCGGAGGGTCGTTTGGGGACCTTGTGGCACATAGTGCACCAGGTCTCTGTATTCAGCCCTTCAAAAAGTGTGGCAGGTCCTGCACGAAACCTTCACCACTATAATCAAATCTCATGTGCTATACATGCGGGTTTGGGGACCGCTTTTGAATTCCAAATTACCATGAAACTCCTATATTGGAGCCGGCTCAACCCACCCTGGGTGAATGCCGTTACAAGTAAGTAAGGCAGGGGTCATTAGGCATTCCCAAAAGGGGATGTACCAAGGGGGCTTGAGCAATAGTTCCACAGTATTGCTGGTAAACTCACTTTAAACTTAGATTTGTTTCATATTCAGTAGTGACCTTGGCACACTGAAAAATCCCTTCATCATTTGTAAGCAATGTCAAAAGATTTTGTTCTTTTAACATTTGGTGAGGACAGACAGAAAAAATTTAGCTTTATATGAATTTATAAAATATTAATAGATGTAGCTGTATTTGGTAGATTGCTCAGTTGAAATGGAGAGAATTGTTTTTTTTTTTTTTTTTTTTTGTTTGTTTTTTTTTTTTTAGTAGGCAATCATGTCTCTCCAGTTTTTTTTTATTATCTGTTTTGTTATGACTTCTTGTCATTTTTTGTAATATCACCTCAGAAATTTAGCAAACTTGAAAATTTTTTAAAATGTTATGCCCCTTCAGGATGTAGGTGATCATGTCTCTCCCCAGCTTCCTTTTCTTTATCTGTATTGCCGTGAGTTTTGGGGAAAGATAATGGAGTGATTCTTGTAATATTGCCTCAGAAATTTAGGAATCTGGAAACCTTTTTAAATTGTCAAGTCACTTCAGGATGTAGGTGTTCATGGCCCACCACAGCTTTCTTTTCTTTAATATGTTAAATTATTCTTATTACTACATTTTAATGCAATATTCCCTTCAAGATGTAGTCAATCATGACTCTCCCCAGCTTCCTTTTTTATTATCTGTAAGTTGTCATGACTTTTGAGAAAAGATGAAGTGATTTCCTGTTGACATCTCTATAATTTTGTGTTCAGAATTGTCTTCTCTTAGACTTGTTGACAGTCAAGGCTAGAAAGCCTAGTCTACACTTCTATTTAATCCACAGATGGAGAAGTAATTCCAGCCTTTTGCAAAGGAGTTTGTGAAAAGTAAATGCAACTGACTAGGCTGGAGTTTGAACTCTGTTCACCAATTTCACTTTTTGCATCAATAATCGTTAACTTACAGTGTCTATAAACATCAAGTTAAATTTATCTTTCAGGTTTTGTTCATGCAATTGAACTTTTTTTTTTTTTTTTTTTTTTTTGTTCAGGATGATGTTAACCCGGCACTTCAGCCTTTCCATTCAACAGACTTCTTTCAGTGAAAAATCGCTAACATAAAAAAAAAAAATCCCCCATTTTTATCAAAATGGCAGGGCTTGAAAATTAACATTTTCCTATTGTTCCAGGAAAAATAGAATATTAGCTTGAGGTGACTGAGACTATGCTGAGTTGATACAAATTTTAGCAAAGTTTAATCTTCATGTCTGCAATGAAACAGTGGGTTTGACTTTTCTTTTTCTTTGACACCACTATTATTTTAACTACCTTCACTCCTTGGCAATATTTATTGTTTTAAAAAGCAATTATTAGAATTGTAATAAAACCTAAACATATGAAAATGAATTGATAGTTTTTCTTTGTTTTTTTTTTTTTTTTTTTGAGAATTTAAATAAAAATATTAAATTATTAGATTTATTTTTATTTAAATAAAATTTTTAAAAAAAAAATGCGAACCAACTAATGCAATGTTTATCATTAAAGAAATAAAGGATAAGAGAAACCCAGATAGAGAGAAAGTTTATTTAATAATTTTTTTTTTTTTTTTTATATAAATTACACTGTACAAAAAAATAATGATTTTTTTCATAAATTTATTTTTTAAACATTTTTTTTTCAATGTTTATTTTTAAAATCGATGATTAAATTTGAATAAACCCAAACATGAAAGATATTTATTTATGGTTTTTATATTTGATAATTAAATTTTTTTTTTTTTTTTTTTTTTTTTTAAATGTAAAGATTTCTTTTCACATTTATTTTTTTATAAAATGGAAGAATTAGGAACAGAAACATTTAATAATGAGCGGAAAGAGTAATTATGAGGACAGTAGATAGATTGACATTGCATTTAAATATTTGAATTTTAAAGTTGGTTGGAAAGCATGGAGCTGAAAGGGAGTTCCACAAGCAAGGCCGTAAAGCCACTAAGACACAAGGGGTTACTGGGTGTGGAAGAATTACGAACAGAAACATTAATAATGAGCAGGAAGAGGAAAGAGTAATCAGGAGGACAGTAAATAGAGATTGACAATGCATTTAAATATTTGATGATTAAAGTTGGCTGGAAAGCATGGAGTCAGAAGGGAGTTCCACAAGCAAGGCAGTAAAGCCACCAAAAATAAAGCATTGTACTTGGATCATATATTTTTATAATCTTGTAAATATTGCTGAGAGAGTATAAAATAATAGCAGTGTCAAGGGAAAAGCTGTCTTATTGAATTACTGTTATTTTGTTTTTTTCAGTCATGAGCATAAACATTGCTGAAATTTTAATTAAAATCATTTCCTAAAAATAAATAATTTCTTAAAATAAAAATTAAAAAAAATATTTCTCATCAAGTGTGACAGGTTTTTAATGAATGGAACACACACACACACACAAAATAAACAAAACTTAAGTACAATTTAAACAGTAAAAGCTGAATTAAAAATCAAGATTCAAGGACTTAAATTTTGAATATTTGTATTTATCCTTTAATGTAAAAAAAAAAATATTTGGATTTAATTGTAAGAACTAATTTTTGTTTAATAAATGAAACAAGAAATTTTTTTTTTTTTCCTGTTAATTTTAAGCTAAAAACTCAAATGAATTATTAATGAACAGCATTTATACATATTTTTTTTTCTGTTTATTGTAAATTAAAAATACAAGAAAAAAATTAAAAAATGATAAACAATACATTTATTCACAACATGAGGCAGATAATTGTAAAATAATTTTATTTTTTTTTTAATAAATACTTTAAAAACCCTGGATTAAGCCCTGGAGATTAAGAATAGAAAAGAAATAAAATTAAATGTTATAAAAGTTACAAAGAGAGGTTTTGATTACTGTGTTTCTTGTTTAGGGTTGCATTTCTGGTTCCTTCTAATGTTTTCTCTTTCACTCTCAGTAACCCCCTTGCGTCTTAGTGGCATTATCACCTTGCTTCGGGTCAATTTATTTTTAAAAAAAAAGTAGGGGGATTTATTTCTTAAACATAATAGTGTTTTTTTTTTTTTTTTTAATTCTACCAACAACTATAAATGATAAAAGTGTTTGGGGGAGAAGGAATTAATTCCAGAATAGTTTAACATTTTATCAGGATGGTAGTGAAAAAAAAGTTAAATTATATTATCTGTCCTTAGTGAAAAAGTATTATGCACAAATATACATTTCTAAAGAATTAATGGCTTTTATTTTTTATTCTGACATTTTTATTACTTCAAATGTTATTTTTAATGGATACCCATATCTGAGTAGACGCTCCGTTTATCTTAAACAGTATATAATTCGTCTACTGCTCTACATACTAGAGAAAACTTTAAAGAAAATTTACCTTCCAGTAGGACTTGAACCTGCATCCTCACATTTGCAGGAAGACCTACCATCTGATTCAGCATTTGGTACAGCTCGGCTATAAAGCACATCACAATAAAGCATGTATTTTACCTTTAAGGTACACTGACTTAATTCCTGTTGATTTTCCCTGAAACATATATCCGCTCAGTTTCATATCCAAAACGTAAACAAAGCAATTTCTAAAGAATTAATGGATCTTATTTTTTCATCTGACATATTTCTTTTTTGACATGCATATATTTATAGAAAAAGCAGAGAGAAGCCACATCACATTGATAGGAAAGTAACTGGAGTTGACAGCGTAGGTCAAAAGTGATAACATTACGGACTCTTATTTGGATTTTGTTGAGGATCTCAAGATATATAGCCGGTGCATCAGACCAGATATGGCTGCAATATGCACAGATGAGAATGCTAGATCTATAAATGTGCAAGATGGATTCTGAAAAAAAAAAATGTCTGGCAAAACAGAGTGAATCAACTTTCTGTGCACCTAGTAAATAATTCAACCCATTTCATACTAGTGGAAAACATGAAACCAAGAAACTGCAAGGAGGTGCTTTCTTGGTGGTTAGCATCAGCCATGCTGACTGAGGGCAAAAAAGGTTCTCCATGGTCACTAAAGGATGGTAGTTTTGCTTTGGTGGTGTTAAAATTTACAATCCATTTCTTGCCCCAAGTAACAACTGATTGGAGATCATTTTTGATAGCAGCTGCTGGTTTTACTTTATCAAAACTATTCAGTTAAGCAACAACTAAGTTAGGCAATATATGTGGCAGATTTGAAAAATAATAAAACTGTTATTTGATTTCAATTTTAATTAATATCCAGTGTTTTGTGCATACAAATTGAGATTTATATATCGGTTGTATGTATAAAATAAATTTTTGATAAAATAATCTGTCATGATGCAATTATCTTTTTTTTATTTTTATCAGAAGTAAAGGACAAGTTTGATCAAGATTTTGAATGTTTTAACAGTGTACACAGATAAGATTGTGAATGAGGACCCTTCTTTTGTCATAGTTGCTCTAGATGTCATTTTCTTGTACAAACCTGTTTAAAATATGTGCAAGTGATAATATTTTGAAAAAAATTTTCCTTTTTTATTGTTTAAATATATTTAATTTTTATTTATTTGAAACTTTGATATATTTTTATTTTCATGATCTCCACTCTGTATCAAACCAATTTCTATTTATAATGCAAAATCTCACTACACTTTATTAGTCTTATTACTGGCATGCAAAAGAAAAATCATGCAATTAACTTTGGAATTAGCAGTTATAGACCTAGAGTTATCTTCCTTAGACACTTTTTTTTTTAATTTTCTAATTAGCAATTACTCAGAAACTAGAATGTTCTTGAAAGTACTTTTCTCGAAGTTAAGATAATTTTTAATGATATTGTGAATCTATGGTTGAATAATGGATAGACCCTCTGACTGAGGAATTGGAGGCTTGAGTTCAGATTCCTGTTGAGTTCATTAAATTCACTTGCATGCTAATAAACTTGGGAAAGGAATGAATCCATCCCTTTTCTCTCCATGTATGGGTAAATAGTACAGACTGGATCCTATAGCCTTGGGTGACAACCGGTCTAGGAGAACAACAACTCTGAATTCAAAACCTCCAACAATGGATTAAATAGCCTCACCAACACACAATTGGCCAAGCATGGTGAGTATGGCTACACCTCTGAAGATATGGTGACTCAGAAAGAGCTTCCTCTAAGGAGCTTTCATCCTTGGTCAATTTTAATGGTATTTGTACTAATAAAAATTGCGCAATGTGCTGTTTTGGTTTGAGGAGCCAACTCCAGATCGACTGATTAATTGCAAACACAGTCAACTTTTATCCCAAAGAATAACCATGCTGGAGCAACATCGCATTCCTCTTGTATAAAGATTTGCTCTGTGGCAGGAGACCTCAAGGTTGACGAAAATAAACTGTACAACATTGCAATTGAAACTAATCTCTATTGGTGCAAGATCTGAACAAAGGCACGAGATGAGTATGTTGCCAGCTGATCATTGGCCACCAAACTTCTGCAAATTTCAAAGAATGCCCACTCAGTATCTGAAATGTATTATGTACACTATTTACATTATTCGGACTTTTGTCCTCATCTTTGTCGCCATATTTATTACAACATTTCGGCTGTTGTACGCTCCTGAACCCTTTATTTTGCTTACTGGGGTAGACTGTTCTCGTTCCATGTGCCATGTCTAATGGATGTCAGTTATCAGTTATCTCCTGCTTAATTCCCTCTCCAAGTTCTCCACCACCTTAAGCAGGAATTGCACTCGCACTCGCACTCTTTGGGTCCTGTTACTGGATCTAACTAACACCTTTATCCATTGTGCCATGTGTCCTTGTGTATGAATTTCTGGGTATTATAAACCTAATGTTTTCAGCAACCATTTTTAACCAGTGCTCATATTGCAATTTTTTGCTGTTATCATTGCATGTTTTTTACCAGAGCTCATATTGCAATTTTTGTTGTTATTATTGCTTTTCTTGCTGAAGACATTATGTTTATAATACCCAGAAATTCATACACAGATGTCCTCAAGGCACAGTGGATAAAGGTGTTAGATCCAGTGACAGGACCCAAAGAGTGTGATTTCAAGTGTGAAGAACATGGAGAGTGAATTAAGATAATTAGACATGGCATGTGGAACTAGTCTACTCCAGTGAGCAAAAACATGCAATGATAACAGCAAAAAAATTTGACATTCCAACCACCTGAAGAAGGCCGGAGCGTACAACGGCCAAAATGTAATAAATAGTCCGAATAATGTAAATAGTGAAGAATGTCCATGTCAGAAAATTACTATTCAAACAGAACAGTATCACCGTACAACTTTAAGCATTGGTTTACAGAAGGCTTATGGTGACATCATATTGAAACCAGAGTTAAGCAATATCGAGCCTGATCAGTACCTAGATAGGTGACTGTTTAGGAATACCAGGTACTGTGAGGTGGTGTAATAGATAGTTGTCAGAGAGTCGTGTTCCAATTTCTGTTTTGGTTCGTTACTTGCATGCAGATACTCTTGAGAAAGGTATGAATCCATCTCTTCTCTTCTTCAGCTATGGGTTAATTAGTAAGATTTGCATCACTAAATCGCTATCCAAAAAATTATTACTATCTGAAAATATTTTCTGGCTTTAAATAACCTGTAAAGGGTTGATAAGATGTAGAAAACTAATTGGTCAATCAATGAAATACTGATTAGGTACACAGGCATGTATTTTAGATTTTACATTCTCTGGAATATAAATGTATGAAAATTAACATGACCACAAAGTGAGGGATCTGTTTATGTATTGATTGTAACACAGAATTGATCACTCCCTTTATATCCACATAATTTCATGTTTGTTTATCAAATTCTGATTAAGTATGAATCCATCTCTTCTTCCCCCAGTTATGGGTTAATTAGTAATACTTGTGTCACTAAAACCATCATTATTTTCCCCTCCATATATATTTTTTTTTGCTTTGTTTTAACCTTTAAAAGGTTGATAGGCTGTAGAAAACGAATCCATCAAATTGGTTTACACAGCCACCTCCAGATTCACTGATGAACTTCAAAACAGTCTTCTTGGGACCCAAGGAAGAATCCTGATGATGAGGACAAATAAGTCAAATCATTATCATAGAAATTCTTTCTACATGAAAAACAGAAAAGAATGTTTTGAATAGACATGAATTTTAGCCACATGTTCCTTTTTTTTATTTTACTTTTATTTGTTTTGGTCTCACTGACTCCTGTGAAATGAATCTGGTGCAACATTAGAAAATCAGAAAGTTGAAAGAATCAGCACACACACTATGCCCTAATTAACCGCTCAGCAAGTTGAGCATAGAAATGATGGACATATGAGAATCTGGGATTAAGTAATTACAGATATTAGGTTTCAGACTTCAAAATTCCACAACCTGATAATTTGATGCACTGAAACCATACTTATCTGGTGATAGTAAGTTCAGTCTCTGGATAGAGCAATGTAAGTCAACTGAAGCAGTATCACAAGGACTGATAGAAGATATATCCAATTATGAATAGCAGAAATAGTAATGATGAGTTTTATTTTCCTGTTGCTAACTTGAGCCGGATTATTCTTTCAGCAATCTTGGACCTTTGTGCTGCCCCCTCCAAAATGAAGCGTCAAAAAGGATCATTTTTTCCCTTAACACTATTATTTTAACTACCTTCACCCCTTGGCAATGTTTTAAAAAGTGATGATTAGAATTTTAATAAAACCCAAACACATGAAATTGAATTTATACTTTTTCTTTGTTCTTGAGAATTGATAACAAAAATAATAAAGACTATTTATTAGATTGTTTGTCTATATTATTCCTTATTGGAATGGTTGGCAAAATATCTGCTAATTGCTAATCCATTCAAACTTTATAAAATGGTAATTAATAAGGATTTCATTATAGTTCACACATTTTTATAATTTAGTAAATGTTTATAAATAAAAAATTTTCATATTTCTTTTATAAATGATAAATATTGAATTAATTTTAATTGTATTAGTTTTTTGAATGTTGTAAATAAACAATCTTATCAATAAATAAATAGCATTTAATATTTTTGTTGTAAATTGACTTTCATATGTTCAGGTTTTATTACAATTCTAATTGCTTTTTAAAACAAACTTTGCTGAGGAGTGAAGGTAGTTAAAATAATAGTGGTGTCAAGGGAAAAAACATTCTTTTTACAGTTTTTTTTTTTTTTTTTTTTTTGCAGGCATGGCATTTCAAAGTTGCCAATCTTTCTACCTACCCCACAAAATAAATTTAACTTTGTTATATTGACTGCATGCATTATCTCAGGCTAACTATTTCAACTGACCTGAAGTGGAAAGATTATATTGAATCCATTGCTAGGTCTGCTGCTAAGAAAGTTGGTTCACTGTGTTGTGCTGGATAATTTTTCTTGCCAGAATCTATCTTGCATACTTATAAGTTGACAAATTGTCCATGCATTGAATATTGCTGCCACGTCTGGTTTGTTTTGGTCTGGTGTTTCTGCTGTGTTTTTAGAGTTTTGATAAAGTCAAAAAATAATCTGCAATGTTATTTGTCCTAACCTGGCATGTTGGCTTCAGTCACTTTTTGCTGCCATAATGTAACTTCCCTGTGCTTTTTCTATAAATACTTTAATTGCAATTGTTCGTCTGAACTCTTCGCCATAGTACCTACACTTTACGAATTTAAGTGCAGTACTAGATTAGTGTCAAGGTCTCATCTCTTTACAGTTGAAATGGTGAGATGTAACCGTAAGTTCTATGCTAACAGTTTCTTTTCTCGCATGTGGAATTCTTTTCTGGATTCTTGCTTTCCAGTCAAGTTTGCTGTCCTGGGTAAGACGATAAACTACATTCGACAGCAAGGCCTCTGATCAGGAGTGTGGAATCACCTCTTAATTGCTGGTGTTCCCAGGTCCAGCCTGACCCACGGTGGTACCACCTGTTAGGGTCCCAGCTATGGGCAAATAGTTACCCACTCCGAAAAAGGGGTCAAAACACTCTGAAAGTATAAAATAGGTTTTAATGCCAGCAAAAAAAAAAAAAAATACTTTTTAAAAAATTTTTTTACCTGCAATACATTTTTGAAGAAAAATTATTACCAGCAATAAAAAATCTTGTCAGCATTAAATAACCTATTGAGGTTGATATGCCGTAAAACAAAACAAACCAAACCAGTCAAATTTGATCTTCAAAAATTTAAATGCTAAGTCAATTGTTATCTTCTGTTTTCTTAATTCTTGTTCGTTCTCCTTAATAATTTTTTTTTTATGTAACTCACACTTAGTAACCCCATGTGTCTTAGTGGCTTTATTGCTTTGATTGATTTTATATTTAAAAAAAAAAAAAAAAAAAAATAGTCACAAGTTACAATATTTTAATTCTTTTTGTTCCTTCATTAGTTATTATTTTAGCACATGCATTATGCCCTGCCATTATTTCAGATAAATAATGGACCATTCCATTGTTTTGAGTGCAAAGAAAAATGGTAGAAAATTACAGACATACTGTTTGATTTTAGTGAGAAAAAGAAGATATATAAAGTGTTTTTTTTTTTTTGTTTTTTTTTTGTTTTTTTTACACAATGTTTACTCTGTACAAAGTCCATGAGCCACTCAAGGTAGAGGGTTACAGAGTAAGAAGCACAGTTTATAAGGGCATGTGGGGAAAATAATGGTTAACTCTTGACTTGAACAAGTCAAAAGTGTAGTGATCGGGGAAGTGCCCTCTTGTGAGTCAGCTCGAGTGGAACCTACATCAAAAGAATACAAAGGGAATTTGTTGTAGCATAGCTACAAACAATAATGGGTATGTCCCCATTCACATAGATACAGTAGTAAATACTGTATGTTGGTTTGCAGTTGGAGATTCATTATGGAATTCACTTGACTCACTTCGAGGAGTTGACTATTATTTCTACACACTGCTGGCGAATCTTATATGTGTTGTTCGTGTTCTATGTATTATCGTTCATTACCAACCTTCGTGTGGTTATTCTATTCAGTAACCTTCCCTAGGTTACAACACATGGTAAAAATCATTTCCAATGCATTTTCATCGTGTTTTAGCATAGCTACAGATGATAATGGGTATGTCCCCATTCACATAAATACAATAGTAAATACTGTATGTTGGTCTGCAGTTGGAAATTCACTTGACTCACTTCTAGCAGTTGACTACTACTTCTATGTGCCACTGACAAATATTATATGTTGTTTTTGTCCTAAGTATTATTGTTCATTACTGACCTCATGTGATTATTCAATTCAGTAACCTTCTCTAGGTTAGAACAGAATGAGTCGTTTGCTACAATGTTTGTGGCATTGCAGGTCTTAGTCATGAACGTTAGAACTGACAGAACTAAAGAATATAGTTCATCTGAACATTTTCCATGGAAATAGCGACAGGGCAATCAGGTTTGCAAAGTTTCATCTTTGAGAAAGGGGCTTTAGGGTGGAAAATGGCTTGTCACTCTGGTTCTCAACCACGAAGAAGGCAATGTGATGGCTTCTGTTTTTCAGGATTCTGAAAGCATAATCATGATAGACTACCTGGAAAAGGTAATAAAAAAACAAAACTATTAATAGAATGTACTATGAATCAGAATTAAGACAACTAAAGGAAGCAGATCGAGACTGAGGGCAGGTGTGCTCTTGCTCCAAGTTGCAGTAGCTGAAGCAGCCAATTGTAAATTTGAATTGCTACTCCATCCCCCTTTACTCAGCACTTAGCTCCATCTGATTTCTTCCCGTTTCCTAAAACTCACTCCCACTTGTGTGGTTGCCATTTTGGAAACAATAAGATCATATATGCTTTGGACAAATTTTTGGAGGCTCAGGACACCACCTTCTTACATGATGGTATTACAATTCTTAAGCATCTTTGGACCAAAAGCATTGATGCCAAGAAGGAGGATTATATTAAAAAAAAAAATAGTGAAAAACTCTTGTTTCTCCAACTTTCAATGAAACACTTTCCATTTATAAAATTTTTTAGAACTTTGTTGTTTTTCTATATCTTATTTTAAATATGCACAAAGACACTATAAATCCTACACCTTTTTACCTTGATAAAGTTCTTCAGGTGAGGAAACAGTTTGGTTTTAAAAAAAAAAAAAAAAAAAAAAAAAAATTTTATTTAAAGGTAACAAATATTTTTGTGAATTTTGCAGTCCACTTCTTCGCAGTTGCATAGGAAGGGCAAACAAATGAAAATAAAATACAGTGGATCAAAATGCAAATTAGAGACATGTCATAATAGATCATTCCATCTTAAATAAATCAACAATGTTTTACAATTTTTAACATCAGCTTGAGATTTTAAATTATGACCTCGGAATCATGTCAAAATTCACAAAAATTTTTCATCCTTTCATAGTCATTTGGGCTTAGTTTAATTTGTAACATATATAAATATAGGTAGAAAGAAAATGTTAAGATAGGGTTACAAAGCACTGCCAAGTGCTCCAAATCTCAGCTAAGCAATAAACCTTTTACTTATATTAATTATATATAAAAGGCTAAATGAATTTCTTTCTTTCAAGCTATTCTGAAAATGAGATGAGGATTTAGCTTTTAATTCAATACAAAAATACCTGGATATATATATTAACAATTTTCCACATGAATTAAGAAAATGGCTTTTTTAAAAGTCAATCATTTTCTTTCTTCTTTAATCATGAGAAATGCCTAGAAAGGTGAACTGTCCTGGGTATGACGATAAACTGTGTCCAGCAGCAAGGCCTTTGATCAGGAGGTTTTGAGGAGCGTGGAACCACCTCTTAATTGCTGGTGTTCCCAGGTCCAGCCTGACCCACGGTGGTACCACCTGTTAGGGTCCCAGCTATATGCAAATAGTTAACCCCCAAACTGGGGTAAAAACACTATGAATGTATAAAAATAGATTTTAATACCAGAAATACTTTGTGAAAAAATTATTACCAGGAATAAATTTTTGAAGGAAAAAAAATATTACCAACAATGTTTTTGAAGAAAAAATATGACCAACTATACATTTTTGAAGGAAAAAATATTTTGTTTTGTCAAATATCTATTTCTATAGATATTTGACAAAACAAAATATTACCAGCAATAAAAATTTTTCGGCATTAAATAATCCATTGAGGTTGATATGCTTATATGTGTATAATAACTCTCCTGTCGGTTTCGACGTATGAGGATCTGACAGCTTAGTTGATACAGTTATGAAATTTTGTGCGATAATCTTAAGTGGCATTTAAGACCCGCAAAGGAGGCCACATATGGAGCAAGAGTGAAGATTATGAGATGAGATCACTGTTAGATTGGCTGACCTTTTAGATCTTGCTCTCGCCTCTTGAAGATGATTCAGGCAAGCAGATTGAAAAATACTGAGTCCACTAAAACATGTTGATCTCCATTCTACCCACTCGAAGGCTAAGCGCTCAATGTTGTTATGTCTGCCACTGTGTAGAGCTCCAGCTCGAGCCTTCCAGTAATATCCTTTACCTGGCCATGTCACCTTCACTCTCGCCAGTGGACCTTGCAAGTGAACTTTGTGGATAAGAACAAATCATGGTAAACCGCCAGAAAACCCACACAAGTGATATGATTAAAGTGGTGAAAGCTTGTGCAGAACCATCTCCACACACACACATACATACACACACACATATATATATATATATAGAAATATAGTCTTAAGGTGTGCTATATTTATGGGATAAAGTGCTCAATATCAGAGATAGAGCGTGTGAATATAAAAGTGAACATAGAAGTCAACACTTAGAGGCGACAGTCTGTTTCATGCAATATGCAATCGTCTGACCCAAATAAATAAACAAAGCGACTTCCGGTAAAAATAACCGCCATAATAGAATACCCACAATGCACCACTAACCCGTATATATATAAATAGCCGAGAAAAATAACAGCATATGTGGCCTGACGATTGCATATAGCATGAAACAGACTGTCGCCTCTAAGTGTTGACTTCTATGTTTCTATATTTTTTTTTATATATATATATATATATATATATATATATATATGAGAGAGAGACACACACACACACTTCTTTCTTTTATGTTTTTGGATCTGATAAAGGCTAGAAAGGTGAAACGCATAATCAAATCTAGTTTCAATGAAACACTTTCCATTTATAAAAGTTTTTAGAACTTTGTTGTTTTTCTATATCTTATTTTAAATATGCAAAGAAAGATATATATATATATATATATATATATATATATATATATATATATAAAAGAGAGGAAGGCTCATCTGAAAAGTTCATAGGCTCACTAAGTTATGAATGTAATTAGATATGCCAGTTGGTAAATTGAAAGAGATGCAAGTGTACCAAGTACACCAGCTGGTGACCACCTGTCGTATTACTACAGTAATATTTTTGACATCTACAATCTTTTATAATTTAAATGTAATGCCAATCATCATCATCATCATAATCTTAATATCTGCTCTTTTATTGTCCTTTCAGTCAGTGAAATAATTTAAAACAAAATATCCTTCTTGGTGGTATCTTTCTCTTTTTTTATGTTGTTACTTCAATCTGTATTTTGGGTAGTATATTAATAATTTTTACTTTTAATTATTTTTGTTATTTTCTTTAAAGACGTAGGCGGTCATGGCCCTCCACATTTCTTTTGATTATCTGTGAATTGTCACAAATTCTTAAAGTTTGGGAATTCAGAATAATCCTTCTTTTATTCTAGAGTTTAGCCGAATGCTACAGAGTATACTGTTTAACCCACAGATGCGGGGAAATGTGATAGATTCATGCCTTTTTCAAAGATGTTAGTGTATAAGTGAGCACCATAGACTAGGCCGGAATTTGAACTTGAGTTAATTCCACTTTCCGGTAAAAAATGTTATATAGTATCCGCATAGCTTTATACTAAATTAGTACTTTTAATTGAACTAGTACAATCGCACTCTAATAAGTATGCGTGCATGGATTGTAAACATGGACACTTCTTTTTTCTTTTTAGACCATTAGCATATTTTTGTCTCCCAGCAAAATTTTTCTTTTTTTTTTGTTTAGACCGATTTTTTTTTTTTTTTTAGCCACTGTACAATACAAACTGAAAGTCTGTTTCGTCACTACGTGTTTTTTTTTTTTTTTTTTTGCTTTGATGTCATCATTTTTGTAAAACGTTTTTGTACTCGACCCGTTCGAAAATTTTAGAAATTAACATTAAAAAAGAAAAAAAAAAGAAAAGAATGAACTTTAGTCGGAAAGTTAAAAAAAAAAAAAAATAGCAACTATAAAAAAAGTAAAACTTTTTTTTAAAAATACATGGTGAGGTGTTGGTGGAGGTGGGCGAAAGATAAAATCAAGAAGAACGTTTAACTTTGACCCTTGAAAATTAGACACGACTCGTGGTAAAAGTTTTAACCTTCCTCTCCCTCAACCCCAAAATGTCTTTCCTTTCTATCCCCCCTCCTCTCTCTCTGTCTCTCTCTTCTGCGGCTACATCGACTCTCCTCATCACCCTTACTATCTCTCCCCACAAAAACACATTTTCTACTTGTGTAAGATAATCTGTTGGCGGTGGTGGTGGTATGCTCTTCTTGCGTGAGGACTGGCTCACAAGTAGAACAGGGTACAAAAATCAGTCCTCTGCGGAGAAGCAGACACGGAGTTATAAAGGAGTTAGCTACGGGCCTCTCTTAGCAGTCAGGCTTCGATCTCCGTGCTAGTCAGTCTCCCTCTCTCATCCCAAGCGACTGAACGACGGACAGGAACCACAAAGTTGGACGAATTGGACCCAGCCCGCGTCTCTTCATTTAATCCAGTGAACATGAGTTTTTTTTTTTTCTTTTTGACATCCCTTTCTCATCTTTATTTATTTATTTTTTGTTGTTAATGTCACTCGTTTCTCGTCCCTTAAACTATGCACGCATACAGTACACTACACACAAAAAATATGTTCCATTTTATTTTTAGCAATTTAATTTTTCTTAACTTTCCGCCTCTTTTTCCTTTCGTTTCTTGGCTTTAAAATAGTAACCTTTTAAGTTTAATTTTTGAAAACTCTGTTCGCTTGTTAGGTAAGTTTTTTGTTTGTCTGTCCACACGTCTTTTTCTCTCTAACTTTTTTTGATTAATATTTTTCTTGCCCTTCTTGTTTTGCTTCTCGCAGTCTTGAGAACTTTACCGTCATATCTCTATCAAACATTGATTTTCTTTCTTTTTTCTTTTAAAATCTCTTCCCCTTTATCTATTCTAATACTCTTTCTCTCTCACTCCATTTTCTTTCCTTTGTTTGCTTCTTCCTTCCTTTCTTTCTTTCCCTCTAACTTTTAGATGTTTTAACGGTAACACTTTAACAGCCACCTTTTAAAACAGAGATCCAAACTATGGCTCGTTAGTGTACAATGCATAGACATAATCTGGGGCACCTCGACGTGGTGTAAACATTAACAAGCTTATCTGGCTTGAATCATTATAACTGAGTAGTGAGTTCGATCCTCACTAGGTGCCCCATACTTTCGGTCTTGTGCCACATCTAAGAAAATCACCATGTGATCTGAAGTTTGCGTGAGGCGTGAAACTGACAGTCGCCATGCAGTGTTGATTCCTGTGCCCACACTAAAAAGTCTCCATTTCCAATATTAAGCTCTAGCAAATTTTTAAGCAGTTTATTCTTTCTTTATTTTTTATTTTATTTTATTTTATTTTTTTTGCTTTTATTTGAAAAATATACGCTCTGGGACTAAAAAATACAAATCATGCATTCGGTACATTGAGGAATTGTGTGGTTGGCGTAATTGTTCTTGGATTTTTTTTTTTTTTAATCTCTTTGGTGTGTGAATTACTTTTACTTACATTCAATCTCTCTTTATTTTATCCGTCTTATTATTTCCTTCCTTTCTCTCTTTGTCGCTGGTTAACCTTTTACCCCCTCTCCTTAAATATCTTACAGCCCCCTTTTATCTTTCGGGTTCCCAACTCTTGCTCATCTCTGTCGTTGACCTTTTCTCACCCTAATTTGCAAACTTCCTTCCTTTTTCTCTCTCTCTCTCTCTCTCTCTCTCTCTCTCCTTGATTATCTTTCACTCCCCCTTCCTCCTACATTCCATTTCTGTTTCAAATTCCTGCTCCCCACACCAATCTCTTTTTACTTTTACTATCCTCCTCTCGAATTTTCTCTCTCTCTCTCTCTCACACACACACACCTTATCTCCCCATTCTGGTTTCTCTCTTCTCCCACTCTCTCTGCTTTTTCTGTCCCTCTCTGCTTTTTTCTGTCCTCGTTTCTGTTTTTTTTTTCTCCCCTTTTCTTACACCTAATTTTTCTTCTCTTTCTTTCTTCTCTCTCTCTTTCCTTCTCTTTCTCCTCTCTCTCTCTTTCTCTCTCCTTTTTTCTCTCTCTCTCCTCTTTCTCTTCTCTCCCTCTTTCTTCTCTCTCCCTCTCTCTCTCTCAGTTCTCTTTCTCTTTCTCTCTCTCTCCCCTCCTGTTCTCTCTTCTCTCTTCTCTCTCTCTCTATTCCTCTCTGTATCTTTCTCTCCTCTCTCTCTCTCTCTCTCCCCCTCTCTTTTCTCGTCTCTCCCCCCTCTCTTTCTTTCTCTCTCTCCCCCTCTCTTTCTCGTCTCTCTCCCCCCTCTTTCTCGTCTCTCCTGTTCTCTCCCCCTCTCTTTTCTCGTCTCTCTCCCCCCTATTTTTCTCTCTCCCTCTCTTCTCGTCTCTGTCTCTCCCCTCTTTCTCCCCCGGTTTCAATTCTCTCTTTCTTCTAATTTCCCACTTTTATCGATCTTTGATTGTGAACGATGCGGTCTTTATGTCTCTCTCACAATACAATTGTTCATTTCCCTTTCCCATCATTTTTTTCTCTTTTTCAACATCTCTATATACAAACAAATACAAAATGTAAAATTTGTCTTATACTTGAGAATATACCTTTTGTCATTTTTTATCTTTTTATCTGTTTGTGTGTGTGTGTGTGTGTGTGTGTGTGTGTGTGTGTGTGTAATATCTATATATCTTAGAATGGTTTGTTTTTGATCAATGGAAAACATCCAAATGGTAGATTCACCCTCCTGGACTTATATTTCTGGTACCTGCCACCCAACTTGAGATTTAACATTTTGTTGTCCTTAGTGAGTCTACTTTCCTTGAACTTTGTTTTTCGATATGTAAGAACCAAAAAAAAGTGTTTCAAATGTTCACTGGAGGGAAAAAAAAGAGCAAAAAATTTCCAGAGGAAAGACATTTTGACCAGAAACAAAAAAAAAAAAAAAAAAAAATTGAACTGTTGGAATTTTCAACCATTTACTACAGATATTTTTTAATATTTTGAAAAATTTTTAATTTTTTTTAAAATGGTTTGAAATTTTCATATATACAGGTTTGAATTGATCTTTATTTCCTTTCAAATTTTTCAAAACTTTTATTACGAAACATCAGTATTTTATTTTATTTTTATCGTTTAAATCCTTATTTGCATGTTTATCTTAATTTTTGTGTTTTCTTTTTATATGCCAAATTTTACACATTTTTATGATCATGTGACTTGTTTTACCTCTTTAAAAATTATTTTAATTATCTAAAATTACTAAAGTGTTAGTTCATTTAATGAAGCTGATTGTGACATTTCAAGTATTGCATTCGGATACTTAAATAAAAATATGTAAACAATTTTTTAAAAATATTTAAGACAATTTTAAACAATTTAAAAAATACTCAAAAAAACATAAAAATATTAAAAATGTTCCAGCCGTTGTATGCTCCGGCTTTCTTTAGGTGGTTGGAATGTTGAACTGAACCCTTTTTCGCTCACTGGGGTAGACTGTTCTAGTTCCACGTGCCATATTTGATGGATGTCAGTTTTCAGTTATCTCCTGTTAATTTCCCTCTGAAAGTTCTCCACTGCCTTAACCGGGTATTGAACTCACACTCTTTGGGTCCTGTCACTGGATCTAACTAATGCCTTTATCCTCAAGGACACATGGCACAGTGGATATAGGTGATAATAAGATCCAATGACAGGACCCCAGTGAGCTAAATAAAGGGTTCAGTTCGACATTCCAACCACCTGAAGAAGGCCGGAGCATACAACAGCCGAAACGTTGTAATAAATATGGCGACAAAGATGAGGACAATAGTCCGAATAATTTAAATAATGTAACCTTCAATAAATTTCAAACTGAACACTTTATTTAATCTAAGGGGTTAGATTGTTGTTGACCATGCTGACCATGTCTAGGAATATCTTGTCTTGCTCTTATTTAATACTGACCAGTTATTGTAAGGAAATTGACCAGCAAGTTTCAAATGCACATTTGATTGAATGATTTTATTTAAATTGATGGAAGTACCAACATTCAGTACTTTTGAAGATATTGAAATATTGTAGCTGTCATTTGGCCTTACTTGGGTGTCAGGTTGATAGGCAGGATATAATCTGACTTAATCACAATCCTTGAAAGATTTTTACTTTTGATTCCTATATAATTTAAAATATAAAATAGTTGATTGGGAAGCAGAGAAAAAGAATCTGGTTTTGTCTTTTTATTTCGATATTAGGAAAAGAAAAACATATCTGTAGTATTCTGAAAGACAGCATAAATTGAATTTCTTGATTGTGGAAACAAAAAATTCAGTCACCCATATAGATGAGAATGTTTTAGAATTGATACAAGTCATATTAACTTTTTTAAAATTAATTTCATAAAATTTGAATTAGAAAATTTTTTTTTTTTTTTTTTTAAATTTGACCACATTTGAGATGATTGACGCCACAACCCTGCACCGTATAGCACTATATGGTTATATAGTATGTTCATTGCCGGGGTTACATACACAGTGTCCCAAGGTGCAGCAGTCAACTTCTAAGTAAAAAAAAATTGACACCATACTGAAATTAATGCCCAACTACTTGTTCACTGAGTACAACCATCTACTAGGGCAGCCTGCCAATCCTTGTTGTAGATACCTGCTCTGGTACATCTGCAGTTTATAGTGCAACTTTGCTGAGTTGAATTTAGTAACAATTTCTGGGAGAGAGCGCATCTAGTATGTCTCACTCACTCATGATGACTTGTAACATCATGTTATAGTCCTATCTACCCAATTTCACTTACAAGGCTTGTGCCACATACTTGGATTGTCTTCTCAGGCCAAGAACACTGATAACTCGACCCTGGTGAAATTTGACATCAAGCCTCATGGTTGGAAAGCAAAGATAAAAAAATATGGCATATTTCGTTAATTTCGGTCTATTATTAGATTTTCATGTGTGTCTTGTCTTTATATAGATATTTTTACAGTTATTATCAGTAATATGTCATAATTTGGGGGATCAGTTTATTAGTTAATAAAAATAGAAAACCGTACCCCCACTTTATGTCCAGAAAAATCTTTTTTTTTTTTTTTTTCTTCAATTGTCTCACCAGGCCTACATACCCAGGGTCTCAAGGTATGTCAGTTATCTGCTAATTGGTTTTAAATTCATTTGTCCTTCTCTTATATTGGTTGCCAATCACAGCTAGAGAGCCCAGTTTACCTCTCATTTCAAGCTGTTAGCCATTACACTACCCACATGTCTTAAATTCCTTTTTATTGAAATGTCTATAGGGTACAAGCATGAGGTGATATTATGCAAGACTCTTCTAGAATTGCAACTTTGTAAATATAAGTCAATGCTTAATTGATCTTTGGAGCAGCTTCAATGATTTGCCAATATTGTTAGCTGTTCATTATGTGTCACCACCACCTCTTTTTGTTTTCCTCTTTTTCTCAACTCAGTATATGAATCTTAAACTGTACGTCTTGTACCTAATACTAGAATGGTCTTTTTCTCAACAAATGAGCACCTTTGATTTAAAACATTTTAATCTTTTAGTGCCCAGACATAGTGAAAAAAAATTTTGATTACAATCATTATAAACTAATAAGTCATAAATTGTATTTGAACACAATGAATAAGCGTATATTATATTTTAGTCTTTTTGAGGCATGGTGGAGTAATGCATAGCGGCTCGGATTGAGGAATCGTAGAGCTGAGTTCAAATCCCAGTCAAATCCATTACATTGACTTATGTGCTAATACCCTTGGGAAAGGTATGAATCCTCTTCTTCTCCCCCCAGCTATAGGTAAAGACTGGGTTCGATAGCATTAGATTGCAGCTGGTCTACCACAGAAAGAAATGGCAACCTACTGCGGGAAAAAAATCTGCCTCATCAGTCATATATTGAAAGATACATGATCGCCTAAGCATGTATCATGCATGACACATAACTGACTGACTGGATTTGCAATAAAGTCTCATCATCTTACAGTTGAAATGGCTGCTAGATGCAACCGTAAGTTCTATGCTAACAGTTTCTTCTTTTTGCATTTCTTGCTTGTGGAACACTCTTCTGGCTTTCTGCTTTCCAGTTAAGTTTGATTTAAAAATTTAAATGCAATGTCAATCATCATTTTCTGTCTCCTTCAATCTTGTCGTTTTATATTTTATCTCCTTAATGATTTTTCTCATTCTTTCACACTCTGTAATCCCTAACGTCTTAGTGGCTTTATTGCCTTTGATAGTGAAATCATTAAAAAAAAAAGTTTTCTTCACCCCCCCCCCCTTAATATTTAGCTGTCAGTCTTGTTTCTGTGACAATATAGTAAGATACTGAGCATATTGATAGGTAGTGCAAGGTGGGTACTGAAAAGTTCATTGTACAACCAAGAAAAGATTAAAAAATGTCTTCTGTTTGGTTAAATATTTGGAAGATTGAAAACTTTAAAAACCTCCCCCTTTCATAAATGTAAATTATCTGACATACCTTCATGTTTTTAGGCCACTTTATTTTGTGAAACAACACCTGGATTTTTTTATCTATAGTGTTACCTTTATTTTATTTTTTTGATAACGGTTGAGTCAGTTGCTGAGTGGTGAAGGACAAATTTGATATGGATTTTTAAAAGTATTTTCTATTACAGAAAAGAATATTAAAAAAATGACATAATTTATGTGTGAAAGACATGGGATATATATATCCTACTACTCCTACTTATAGGTGGGAGAGTCTATTAACTATGGAATAGGTGTGTTCCACTATAACACTAATATTTAACAAGTTATATTGAAATCATTATGTGGGTGTAGGGAGTTCTGGATAGGGGTAGCACCTTTGATGTTTAGCATGCTACACCTTTGCATGGATGGTTATCACTGGTCCTCAGCCATCTCTTTGTGATGGCTCCTAGTTGCTATGCCCCCATTTCAGCTGGCAGGCTAAACTCTCCTGAAGTGGTAGTTTTAGCATGGCACCACTGGGTGAAGGACCTCTTTGGTTAAAGGTCACTGACCAGAGTGGAAGGTTTCCTTGGATTAACAACGGCCATGTGTTTGTGACCAAGGCAAGCCACCAAGTTAGAGGACATCAACTGTAGTTTAACCTAGTGAGGGATGGGCTTCGCCAGGTTAAAATATGAAGAAACCATTCATGGAGAGTCAGGCTCTGGAAAACAACCATGGAGGAGAATTGTGGACAGCTTAGCACATCGGCACCTCAACGACTCCTTCCAGGATTAAGGGTGTAAGATAGAAATTACCATCTCACTATATAATGTTAATTTCTTGGGCACCTCGATATGGTGTAATGGCTAGCAAGCTTATCTTGCTAGGGTAATTACAACTAAGTAGTGAGTTCAATCCTCACTTGGCACCCCATACTTTCAACTTTGTTCCACATCTAAGCTACACTTAGAAAATCATCATATAATATTAAGTGCTGCAGAAAACTTCTTTCTGTAATTTTTTGCTTTACTAGTTATCTCCCTTACACTGATAATGCCAGGTGGCAGTATCTTTGATGGTCAACTGCTCAAAGATGTTTGTAAAACTGGGATGTGAAAAAAAGGAAAAAAATGACTGATTCTATGAAAGAGTAGAGTGCCGAAATAAAGTAGGGGCAAAATATATTTTAAGGACTTGTGTATGAAAACCTTCAAATAAGGGATTAAAACATTCCCTTATTTTTGATGACACAGATAAAGTAGTACAGTGTAACCCGGATATAAGAGAAACCCGGATATAAGAGAGACTTTCTATGGTCCCAAATTAGAGCCTGTGTTAATGTATATAAAATAGACCAAACCCGGATATAAGAGACTCTTTCTCCGGTCCCGACAACTCTCTTATATCCGGGTTACACTGTATAAATGATATTTGACTGGACCTAAAATGGGGGTTTGATTTTCTATTATTATTAAGTACTAAACTGGTCCCCCACAGAATTGCTATATATTAAAAGAACTGAACAAATATACTTGATTTTTTTTTTTTTTTTTTACAACCAACTCAGAATTTTGACTTGTACTCAGGTTTGCTTATCTTTTTTGCAAGATTTCATAGAATTTCACTGAATTTTTTCCACACATTCTCTTTGTCTTTTGTTTATAGAGCTTAGTTTGTGCATTTTTCTCCTGCCTTTATCTCTAAAATGTTGACTAACATTTTCATTTTTTTATTTATTTATTTATTTTTAAATTTTTTTTTTTTTAAATGCCAGAGGATGATAGATTTGAAATTTGTCTCCAAATATTTTTCATGCCATGAAGATATCTCAGTAGGGATGGAATTGGTGAGAATTTCTTGGTGCTAAGTTTGAAGTAGGGCAATCATAAAATGCACATTCAAGTAGAGCTGGGAAACAAAAAGATGTTAGCATTGCTTAAAACTAAATCTTAAGTTTCTTTCGTTATATTGCTTGTAATCAGTTAACTTAACCTCAAACTTGGGATTGGATGTGCAGGTGGTGTAATGGATTGCGGTTATGATTAAGAAATTGGAGAACCGGTTATGCACAAATACCTTTGTGAAAGGTATGAATCTATGTACTTCTCTCCTTGACTATGGGTTAAATAGCAGGATAGACTGGTTTCTTTAACCTTGGTTGGCAGTCATTCTAGAGATGGTGATACAATAAAATCATCCATCTCCCAGCAAGCCTGGGCCACTCTTAGTGATGCATTAGCCCATGAAAATGCATAGTGATGGAAATTCTTGTATTCATTCTTGACAATCTCTTTCTTCCTCATTTGCAATGAATTCCTATAGTAAAATCATTAGCAATGTATTTTCATTATACATATAATGCTATTCTATTTAATGCTTGCATTCATTATACCATGACAATCCCTTTCTTCCTCATTTGCCCTACATTTAAAATCATTAGCAATGCATTTACATTATACATATAATAGCCCTATTCTATCATGATTGTATTCATTCCTGACCACTGACAATCCCTTTCTTCCTCATTTGCAATGCATTCCTATAGTAAAATCATTAGCAATGTATTTACATTATACATATAATAGACCTATTCTATCAGTAATGCTTGCATTCATTCCTGACCACTGACAATCCCTTTCTTTCCATTTCAATGCATTACTAGAGTAAAATCATTGCAATGCATTTACATTATCATATAATAGCCCTATTCTATCAGTAATGCTTGCATTCACTGACCATGACAATGTTTTTTCTTCATTTCATTTGCAATGCATTCCTATAGTAAAAAAAATGTATTTCCAATGCATATAATAGCCCTTTTCTATCAGTAATGCTTGCATTCATTTAAACCATTCTTTTTCCATTTTCCAATGCATTCCTATAGTAAAATCATTAGCAATGCATTTACATTGGGTTTTTAAAAAAAAATAATGCATAACCTTTCTGAATTTTAACCATTCTTTCCAGAATTCCAGAAAGTAATATTAGCTGTTTCTTTATAAGGAAACATTCTGCATTCCTAGTAGTCAGAGCTGCTTTTGGTTGGTATTTCTAAAATCTTTCTCTTAAGAACAATTTTTCAGGAAAACTGGTTCCTTAAGGCCAGTAGATGTTAATGCTCTTTCTAGTATTGATGGTGTGTTCCTTCTTAACCTTTTGTTTAAAGTAGTGTGGAATGTCAACATCTTGATTATTTAATTATTTTCTCTTTGAGTTACTTGTGATATCCATTTTAGTTGTTGCTGTTATTGAAAGTCCCCAAGTGATGATGTTTCTGTTATTTGGTACAATTCTTTGTAGTTCTGAAACTCCAGTCTAGGAGGATTCCTTAACTTGAAGCCATTTTAAGTCCTTCATCTGAAAAAGCACTTTTATATAAATGATATTTTAGACATTTCTGGATAGATTGGATGCTATGTATGACATCCACATGAGAGTCACAATCTTACAAGGTTATTTAAGAACATGACTCAAGTTCTTATGTTAATGCTTTGATTTTGCAGCATAAAATCCAAAGAAGAATCTATCTTACATATTTATAAGTCTGCCATTTGTCCTTGCTTTGAATATTTCTGCCACATCTGGTCTGGTGCTCCTTCTATATATTTTGAGATTCTTGATAAAATCCAAAGAAGAATCTGCAGTGTTATTGGTCCTGACCTGGCATCTCAGCTTCAGTTTCCTACTGCCTTAATGTAGCTTACCTCTGCCTTTTCTGTAAATACTTTCATGCTAATTGTTCTGATAAACCTTTCTCTATAGTAATCCCTTGCATATTAGTGGCTTTATTGCCTTACTTGAATGATTTAAAGAAAACAGTTTGCCTGTCACTTGGTTCCCATTCCTTTTTTGTCTTTTGAGAAGGACTAAATATTTATCCCTTTTTCCCTGTTTAGGATTAAGTTTTTGGTTCCTTCTGAAGTCTTCTCATTCTATTTCACTTCCAGTAACTCCTTGTGTCTTAGTGGAATTATCACCTTACTTGGGGTGAAATGATTTAAAAAAAAAAAAAAAAAAAAAAAAACAATTTTTCAGACTGAAGCATTTTGATTTGAAGTGTTTAGATTTTATTAGGTGGTTAGAAATTAAGATTTTTAGAATGGGAGACGAAAGATGACACTTGACTTGACCCTTGACTTTTTTTTCTTCAAATATTAAGGAAATATTGTTTAAGTAATGAAATAAATTGGATTGACATTTTGTTAAATTGGATTGACATTTTGTTTTGATATTTTTATATTTTTTACCAAACAATAGGTTGATATTTTGTTTTTCAAACAATATGTTTTTGATATTTCAAAGAAAGCATTCAGGCATTTTGTTTTTCAAACAATATTTACTTGATATTTTGTTTTTCAAACAATATTTACTTGATATTTTGTTAAGTCTGTTTTGTGTCTGCATTACAGTGCTTAGTGATGATCAAATTCACTACAGTAATAACAGTCTGTAAGACCATATTGGGAAATATAGCTCCATGGTAGGGCCTAGTGTGACACATGTCAATGGGTATGGAGCATCTATTGAGGACCAATCTTGCTATGATAGTAATGATCTGTAAAATTCACTTGCTGAACATTACTCCATGTAGGTAATTCCAAGACTTAGCTTAGTCTAGCGGAAACCCACTAGTGTGAAACAAACTCATTACAATTGTAATAGACTACATAAGTGCAGAACTGCTATATAATATCAACCTCCAAACAAAAATCAAAACACTAGGAAAGTATAAAAATATTTTTATAGTAAAGCTACCAACAATACATTTTTACAGCAAAAATGGCAATCAATACATTTTTATAGCAAAATTGTTGCCAATCAAGGCTAGAGATCCAAATTGACCTTACTATTTAACTCATAGCTAATGCCACTAAGATGCAAGAGGTTACTCAGTCATGATTTGACGATAAACTACATTTGGTAGCAAGGCCTCTGATCAAAAGATTGGATGTTTTAAGGAGTATGGAACTACTACTTAATTTCTGTTGTTCCCAAGGTACACACAGACTCGGGGTGGTAGCACCTGTTAGGGTCCCAGCTATGAGCAAATAATGAATCCCCAAACAGTGTCATAAAAATTACAAGCAGTACATTCTTATATATAAAAAAATTACTAACAATACATTTTTATAGTAAAATTACCAATAATTACATTTTTATAGATTAAACTTAAATTTGACTATATTCCTCAAATAATGTTCCAGAAAAAAAAAAAAAAAAAATAAATAAATAAATAAGAGTGATAACTATATGGTCATGAATGCTGGACAATTTCCTCACACGTGAAGAGGAGACTTGAAGCAGAAGAAACAAAGAAAAGAATGCTGAACTGTTATGTAATATCAATCCTTCTATATGGCAATGAATGCTGGACCATTTCTCTCACACATGAAGAGGACTCTTGAAGCTACAGAAACAAGTGTTGAACTGCAATGTAATATCGATCCTGCTTCAGATACATAAAACCAGAAACAGACAATAGAAATCTTTTGGACACCTAATGAGGAAAGAAGACTTTGTGAAGTTAACACTCACAGGACTTATTAACGGCAAGAGAGACAATGAAACAGCAGGCAACCTACTTCATGAACTTGTGTAAATGGCAAAACATTGAGGATAGTAAAATGAAAAATATTGCTAAGGATAAAGGATAGGAAATTGTGGAGAGCCATGATCTGCCAGGTTCTGAATAGCACAGGTGTCTGTAAGATTAATCTTTGATGCCATGTTCATCGATTTAAATAGACGGAATATGAAGCTTGCATTTCTACTTGAAGATGCTACATTTTTGGGTGTAGTTTTTTTTTTTTTTAACAAAGTGAAGAGTCTTTGCTTCATTGTGATTTTGTCTGGCTTAACTCTTAGCAACTGAGTTACTTTTGTGAGATGTTGGTAAAATATCTCCCCTAACTATTCTGGGAGAATCATTACTTTCACTGATATCATGACCATTTAAGAATTGTTTTGAATTGCTATCAAATTCCAATGAAGTCTGAGTGCCAACTTAGCATTACATTTTATTCAACCCCTAACTTCAATTACTCTCGGTCAGTGTGTGGGGCAGCTTGTCTGAGATATGATTCTTGTCGGTTTGTGAAAGACTAACCAACTACTCTCTGTGGGTGGTTGTTTATAAATCTGTGTGCATTACATATATTTACTACTCTTGAAAAACTGGGTACAAGTGTGAGGTCATGTGTTTCTGCATTCAGCAGTCGGGGAGTAACTCCCAGGTCAACTCTGCATCTGGTTTCCTTGGTCTTGTGTAAAATTGAGTGTAAAGCCTATTTTGACATAATAGTTAGCTTAAGAAATTTTGACAAGATAACTTTTTTTTTTTTTTTTTTTTTCTCGGTTAGATGTCTCTCTAAGAGTTCATGGCTCTCCACAGATCCCTTTTCTTTAATATCTGTGAATTGCTACATCTTATAGGAATAGATAGGGGAGTGGTTTCCTGCTGCTTAAGCCATTGCCTTGAATCCGGTTTTCCTTCTATGAAACTGATTGTCACTGAAAGCTAGAGAACCAAGTACAAAGAAGTGTTGTATTTAACCCATAGCTTAGAGGGAATAAGATATAGGGTTTGTGCTTTTGCAAAAGTGAACACCACAGACCTGGAAGGAATTTGACCTCAGCTTGTCAATTCAAATGAGATATGTGATTAGCCACTTGTTAATGAGTTTGCTAGCTTACTCATGCCGTAAATAAAAATGATTGCATATTTAATTCTTTTTAGTATGATAAAGTTTTCACATGTCTGTCCTTAATAAATCCCCAGTAAAGAAGAAAACTCTGTAAAAAGTTACAGTAGACAAAAAAAAAAAAAACATAACCCCTTGGCATATTATATATATATATATAGGTTGAGTCCCCTTTATCTGAAACTAGCAGTAGAGCCTGGCATTGCCCAGGGATGTAACAGTAAGAGATAGATCAAGTATCGACCATCATAAAAACTGAAAAATAAAATTGACAAAGATTATTGTTTAAGGTTGACGGACACGCATGTCTTGTTTTTTTTTTTTGTTTTTTTTACGAATTGGTCAAACCCAAACTCAAACAAAAACATTGTTTTCAATCGTTATGCGTCTATTGATTGAATAGAATTTTCAGGTGCTGACATTGCATGCCACAAATGGAAAATTTCCTTTTCGCACTCACAGCTACGTCATCAATGACGAACACTCTCCCTTCAGTTTCTCACACCTGATGTAGAAGTAGATTTTAGTGTTGAATTTTACATATTTTTTGCAAGTAGTGATCATGTTTTTTTTGTACGTGTACAGAAAGTACAAAACATTATTTTTACATGAAATCTTAATCTCGCCAATTAAAAATCCGTGTAAGCATTACATGACTAGCATTATTACTTGTATCTGTATGTACACAAAATTGATTAAATTTTATATAAAACTACTTTCAGGGTACATGTATAAGCAGTGTTATGAAATGTAAAGGGATATCGTGTGCGTGCTTGGATTCTGCCCCATTTTATAGATGGTATATACAAATTAAATAGTCTTTACTCCCAAATCTGAAAACCAAAGTATTTCTGGTCCGAAGAATTTTGGATAAAGGATTTTCAACCTGTATTAAAATTAAAAAACTAAAAAAAGAACAGTCCCAAACTAAAGTTAATAGTTGTTGATTTGCTTGGCAACTGAGCTAATTTATTTTTTTAACTGTCACCAATCAAGCACTTTGAACCAAGGTAAACACCAAGGTTTTTAAAGCTAATTTTCTTGGTAGGTATTAGGTCCTCCACCATTGTTAGGCATTCATGACATATTGTTTTTCTATCTATTGATCCTTTGCAAGACAAAACTAAGTTTAAATAATGTATATTTTACTCTCAATTTCTAATTTAAGCAGTTCTAATTAAAGACAGTTTTGATATATTTTCAGTGGTTTGTGTTTTTCCTCAAGATAACAAAAGTTTCATTTGGTTCCAGTGTGTGTGTTAAAAGAAAAGTCTGTGCACTATTTACATTATTCAGACTATTGTCCTCATCTTTGTCGCCATATTTATTACAACATTTCAGCCATTGTATGCTCTGGTCTTCTTCAGATGGTTGGAATGTCGAACTGAACCCTTTATTTCACTCACTGTGGTAGACTCTTCTAGTCCCATGTGCCATGTTTAATGGATGTCAGTCATCTCCTGTTAATTCACCTCTCCAAGTTTTCCATTGCCTTAACCGGGTATCCATGACACAGTGTATAAAGGCATTAGTTAGATCCAGTGACAGGACCCAAAGAGTGTGAGTTCAATACCCGGTTAAGGCAGTGAAGAACTTGGAGAGGGAAATTAACAGGAGATAACTGACATCCATTAGACATGGCACGTGGAACTAGAACAGTCTACCCCAGTGAGCGAAATAAAGGGTTCAGTTCGACATTCCAACCACCTGAAGAAGGCCAGAGCATACAACGGATATAATGGTGTTTGACGTTTAGAGTGTTGTGAATTTAAATCATGTTTTGAGCATGTTGTCAACACCGTTTATTTGCTGCTTTACAACATGCATAAAGAAAGCTGCTTTTGGAACAAGGTACATTGACAAATCTAATAACCACCATGAATACATGATACCTAATGTTCAAAATGAATTTTTAATAATGAAAATCTTTCTTGAAGCTTTTATTTTAGTTTTAATTTCAAGTTGAGAGATTAAATCTAATATTTCTAATAAACAAAATAATATGCTCTATTTCAAAACTAAATTGCTTGGAAGGAAATTATACATTGTTTGCTTTTAATAAAAACTGAGTCTAGTAAATAATAAATATCTATTATCAGTTGAACATTTTACATGACATAATTCATGGCTTGGAATACTTATTTAATGAATGTCCATAGGTGTTGCTGGTGTCTCTTCAGGTAGTACATCTCCCTGGCATCTGAAAAGTTACCAAAGTGAATTAATTCTAATTTAAGCAGTTCTAATAAACAAAAAAAATTTTACAACTGGAACTTTTTTTTTAGTTTTTGGTCACTGGTCTCCCATGTACGCTTGAAATCCTAACTTGACCTTATATCATTCAGTTCAAGGGTGCATATGGAAAAATCTCGATGTAATTATTATTTTTTAAAAATAAGAACCGATTAAAATTCAAAGCTTTTATTAGCAATTTTCCTTCCTATTGACTAACGAACATGTCTGCTTTTTTAAATTTTATTGGTTCTTGAGGAAAGCATGTCACATGATCTTCACTTGGAATATAAACTATATTTTTTTTAATTGTTTTTGTATTTTTGCATTTTTAAAAATTTTTCCATTATTCCTCCACTCTATTTTTTTAAAATTTATCTATTTTTCTTTTATTTTCATTTTCAATTTATCTATTTTTTTCATTGTCCCCCCCTACTAATTTTTATTTTCATTAGTCCCCCCCAATAATAATTTTATTTCTCATTAGTCCCCCACTAATAATTTTATTTCTCATTAGTCCCCCCCACTAATAATTTTATTTCTCATTAGTCCCCCCCTAATAATTTTATTTCTCATTAGTCCCCCCACTAATAATTTTATTTCTCATTAGTCTAACTAATAATTTTATTTCTCATTAGTCCCCCACTAATAATTTTATTTCTCATTAGTCCCCCCCACTAATAATTTTATTTCTCATTAGTCCCCCCACTAATAATTTTATTTCTCATTAGTCCCCCTAATATTTTTTATTTCTTATTAGTCCCCCCCCCATATTTTTTATTATTTCTCATTAGATCCCCCAAATTTTTTAATCTATTTTCCTTTTCTTTTTTTGTTTTACATCTTTATATTTTTCCATTACTCCCCCTTTTTTGCTTTTCTAAATAAAATATATATATATATATATATATATATATATATATATATATATATCTATCTATCTTAACGAATATCAAACAATTAAAATCTCATAGGTAATAATTCTTATTTGATGGGAGCTCTAAAAAGAGAAAAAAAAAGCAGCTCTCAATGTTTAAGACCTACAAACAAATCACCTTTTTATACACACACACACACACACACACACACACACACACACACACAATATGCCAATACTTTATATTTTTCTGTTATTCCCACTGTGTTTTTTTTTTTTTTTTATTTGTCTGTTTTTTCTTTTGCTTTTCTTTTTTCATTCGTTCTTTTGTATGTTCTTTGTTTTTCTCTGCCATTCTCTTAGATGCTTGCGCATGCCTACCAGTTGGAAGGTTAGGTTTTCGCATATATATATCTGAACAGTTGCCAGATCTAACTCTTCCAGCTCATAGTCATGTGACCTATCAGCACTACCAGTGACAGCAGGGGCTAAAGTTTTGGTGTGGTAGAACTTAAAAGAATTTCCCCTTACCCTACTAATTTTCCCCCACCCCATTTCCTTCCCCCAACCTTTTAGGATTCTAGTCACAACTAGCTGTCTTTAAATTTAACTGCTGTTTCATTAGTAAGCAAATGTCATTTCCCCTGACTGGGGTCTGAAGTGAAGGACCCAGTAACTAAAGCTTAAAAAAGACAAAATGGTAAATGTAACAAGGTTTATGTGTTGACACTCAAGGAAGAAGTCATGTATTGTTTTATAAAAATAAAAAATAAAATAATGGAGCTTTAGAATAGGCACTGTGACAAAATATATATATATATATATATATATATATATATATATATATATATATATATATATTTATAGTTTTATTTTATTTTTTTTTTTTTGCTACCTTGGATTTAAGCACTTCAGATCACTAATATTAGAAAAATTATTAAATTTTTATGAAAGTGAATAAGGGTGGGGGCAGTTAGCTATGTAAATTAATTGCAAATTGATTCCTCTACAGGACCAAAAAATAAAAATAATTTTAAATTTTAGAATAGGAACTGTGATGACGTAAAATCTTTTTTGTCTGTTTGCTGGTTCTCTTTGATTATGCACTGTAAATTACAAATATTACAAAAATTTAATTTTTATAAGTGGGTTTCAGATCTGGGTCCATTTTTTTTTTTTTTATGTAAATTCTTTATAGATTAGGTGTGAACTTTGACTGCAGTTCACTGTAAATGTCTCATGAGATTTTTTTTTTATTTTTTTTTTTTTTATTTAACTAATGTTCATCCAATACAAGTCCCAAAGGCCACTCAAAGTAGAGTGTAAGAAAGAGCAAGAGAAAATATACACAGCTAATTTTAGACATGAAGATGTCAAGATTTAACCTTTAACACACTGCATTATTCACTACTTTCCTTTCCACTGCATTGTTTTTCAAGGCCCCTCTACTGCATTATTTAATTTCAGTCATGCTCATTTTCTGTTGCCATAGCAGGATATGACAACACAACTACAAAAATCAAACTTGCTATTATTCATTTTGAGTCATTTTGCAGTGGCAGGATAAAATGTTTGTTTTACAAAAATCACCTCCAGAATTTTAAAGGTTAATTAGCAAATAAAATTTCTGAGTTCAGGTGGTGATGTTAGGAGTTGAGATAGACTTTAAAAGGAATGAGGAACATCAAAAGTTTCTTATTATAGTAAAATATTTTTATGGGCTAACAGGAATAAATGTATTAAATATTAAACTAATTTCTCATAACTTTCTGATGTCTGTTCTCAAAATACATCTAATAAGCAAATTAATATATGTATAACATGTGCATGTATGATTATTTGTGTTACTGTTATTAATGGCTCATGAAGGTATCTTTTAAAGTTGTCATTGGTTTTAAATTCCCTTCTTTTGATTGGTGGAAAATAATCCAAAGGATGAGTTTTCCTTCTCAGTCCTTTGTTTTTCAGAACATTCAATTTTTATTGCTGTTTCAAACATAGCAACACCATAAACATGCTCAAAATCAAAGCTTCTCAAGAAAAGTTCTGACACCTTATTGGTTAATAAATTCTTCATTCTAACATAGAGATAAAGAGCATAGAATTACATTTTTTTTTTTTCACATGAATTTTTATCCTTGCCAACTACAAAAATGGATTCTTTTGTCAGAACTGAAAATGTTTGCGTATCCTATAAATCGTTCAAGTTTCACTATTGGTGAATTTGTTGTTGAATCTTCTGCCTTACTGAAATTGAGAAATGCCTTTTTAAAGTTGTATTTGTTACCTGGTTCATTATTTGTTTGAATTCTGATTCAGAATGTAAGGCATGGATGGTACAAGAATCATTTTATTCTCTCAAGTCAGGAGGCTTTTAGTTCCAAACCTGTAAACACATGCACACATTCTATCAGAGTGTAAATATCTACTTGGTTTTTTATTTTAATTATGTGTATGTATTATTTTCTAGAGGTAGGCTCTTCATTTCATATTAAAATATACACAGATTAGTACCTGTCAAGGTTGATAAAGGAGGCTTTTTGTTACTATTGAAAATGCATTGGCAGTGATTTTTTATTATGAAAATAGATTGCCAAATGATGTTTTACTAATGATGTTTAACATGAAAATGCATTGACTGAATGAAGTTTTACAGTGAAAATGTTATTTATCCGAATGTTGTTTTACTATTTTAAAAAAATAAGTTGGATTTATTAAAAAATGCATCCATTCTAATTAGAGTTAATGGATGCATTTTTTATAATTTATAATTATTTATATTATTATAATTTTTATCTTATATAATTTTATAATTATTATGTAGTGACATCCTAGCATGCAAACAACTATAGTAAATACGAAATGAATTAAAATAATTTAGCCTTTTATCATTATTCATAATCTGTGAGAAAACATATTAAATATTAATTTCAAAGACACTGTTTGCATATAGAATGTGTCAATCCCCCACCACACTCCAACTCCTTTCATAGAATTTGAGATGGTCTATTTTTAGTGATGATCTTGCTTTAAGAAGGCAAAGGTCATTCAAAGAATGACAAATGAATACAAATCATAAAAATAACTTTTGTGCTTGAATTTGATTACTTATTTTTTATTTTGTTTTTTTTTTTTTTTTTCGGTCAAGTTTCTATATTTAATACATATTCTCAGAGGTCATGAACTGATGTTACTAACAGAAAGAACTCAGTTGTTTTGGAAACTTAACTTCCAAAATGGCTTCCTCAGAAAAAAAAAAAAAAATGAGATACTTGCTTGATAGTGATTCTTGGAGATGTGGGAAATCTGTCTGTCAGGAAATTCCAGTTCATATGTTAGAAACACAGATTTATTTGATTTTTCTATATGCCTGGTCCCTTCAGGAGACAGACTATCATGGCTCTCCACAATTTCCTGTCCTTCGCAGATCTTGATAAATTTTGTCTTTTTATCTCGCCTAAATTTTATTCTACTATCCATTTACTCAAGTCAAGTTCATTTTTCTTCATCTATGTGCTGTGTCCCTTCAGGATGTAGGTGATCATGGCTCTCCACAATTTCCTGTCCTGTAGCTCTTAATAAATCTTGTCTTTTTTTTTTTTTTTCTTTTAACCCATGTTCTGCCATCCATATTCACAGGCTCATTAAGTAGGTCATGCATTGTTTTTTTTTTCTATCCCTCTTCAATCTGTTAGATTTTTCAAGTTCTCTTTCCCCATTATGTGCCTTAGAAATTTCAACCATCTCTTTTTGATGTTAAGTATAAGTGTTCTTTTTGTTTCTATTTTCTCTAAAACTTCATCATTACTCACATCTTCAGTCCCGGATATCCTCAGCAGCCTTCTGTAGAACCACATTTCTGTTGCTTCAAGTTTCTTGTGACGAGATTGTCTAGCATTCACTGTCAAATAGGGAAACTAATATTACATACTCTTTTCTTTGATTCTAACAAAATTTTTTTGTAACACCTTGTGTCTGTCCAAACACTTCCTTATTCTTGATAGAATTCATAAGTTGAATACATGGTGCCTCCATCCCACACACAAGGTACGCACACATTGGAATTTGAAAATTTATTCATCTTATGTCCATTAAGAGACATTTTTACTATGAAAATACATTGGCTAATTGATTTTGGTTTATTCCTCATTCAGTAACCCTTCCTAGGTTACAACACATGACAAATCATTTCATTTGCTATTTGGGTGCATTCTCTTTTATTTAAGTGATGATTTTGTTTCTAAGATGTCCCTAATTAAAAAAAGAGGAGGTCCCGAAGCACATGGCCTGATGAACATTGGTGTATTTTCAATGCTCTCTCATTACAGAGACCAGCTGCTAGATTTTTCTTAAGATAGACCCTTTCGTCATAATAGCATGACTCTCCATGTATTCTTTTCCTTTATCATCTGTGAATTGTCATAACTTCTTGAGAAAGTGGATGTGTGGGTGGTGTAATGGATAGCAGCTCAGAATGAGAAATCAGCCAAGTTCACTTTCCAGTCAGGTTCATTATATTCACTTATATGCAAATACCTTTGAGAACAGAAATGAATCCATTTATTCTCTCTCAGCTATGGCAGGGTGGTAGTACCTGTTAGGGTCCCAGCTATGGGCAAATAGTGAGCCCCCAAACAAAAATTGACAATACATTTTTATAGTAAAATTACAAGCAATACTTTTCTATAGCAAAATGACTTTACATTAAAAAAGTATTAAAAAAAAAATACATTTTTATAGTAAAATTACCAGCAATACTTTTCTATAGCAAAATGACTTTACATTAAAAAAGTATTAAAAAAAAAATACATTTTTATAGTAAAATTACCAGCAATAAATTTTTATAAAAAAATTACCAACAATACAATTTTGTAGTGAAATTATCAGCAATACATTTTTAAAATAACATTACCAAAAATACATTTTATCATCTACAAATCACACATACATACACACTATATATATATATATATATATAACAAACATACATTTACCCTGACAGTATAAAATTATGTACAAAATATCTGTAGTTGAAAGCACAAATTTACATACAAAATATTTAGATTTTAGTATTAAATAATCCATAGAGATGTTGGTATACCACTAAACAAAATCAACTATCAAGCAGTCCAGCTATGGATTAAATGGTGAGATGAATCTGGAATAAATCGTTTTCCTTCTCAAAAAAATGCAATATTCACTTGCAAAAAAGAAATATTATGATACAAAATGTTTCCCATTTAAATAACCTGCAATAGGTTGATAAACCATAAAAAAAAAAAACAAATTGATCAGTCAATCTTGGGAAAGATAGTGGAGTGCTTTTTTTGTCATCTTTTCTACAGTTTGGAATTCAATTTTCTTTCTCTTAGATTGGTTTTCTTCCCAAGACTACATTGCTCACTCTACTATTTAACGCTTAGATGGGGAGCAAAGTGTAGTGATAACTTCATACTCTTTTCAATGAGCATTTGTGTAAAAGTGAATACAACACTAATCTGGAATTTGAACCTTGCTCACCAATTTCACTTTCTGTGCTGATATGTGCTACGCTGTCGGGATATTGTTGACTTAAAAAACAAACAAAAAATAACCCCAACAAACAAATCTGCTTGGAAAACAAAAGAATTTGATTTATTTGTTTGAAATGTTTTTGTCTTGTTTATGGCTCGTCTCCTTGGAAGTATTTCACAATGCTTCCATCTCAGGCTCTCTCTTTTTTTTGGGGGGGGGGGACACAAAAAAAGCAGTGTGTAAAATAATTGGGGTTCCACTGTTATTTGATACGTGACCCAAATCCTTTTGTAAGATTTAAAGATGCTTATTTTATATGTGACTTTGTTTTCTACCATATTTCTTTTGTATAATACAGACACGTGTCCCTGTGTAGAGGGACCTATTTTCCATTCCAAATTTTCATTAATTCTGTTTCAGGTTTTAGGGAATTCGGTTCCCCACCCCCTCCGTTTTCAGTATAGATTTCTTTTTTCGCCTCATTATAATCCACCGTGAGAAATTGTAACGATATAGAAATGTTATTAAAACAAGAAAATAAAAGAAAAATGTAAAATTTTACTAACTTGGAATATTGATGGCTTCTAAACAGCTTCATCTACACAAGAGTCCTGGTTATAATGATAAACTACATTTGGCAGCAAGGTCTCTCATTAGGAGATTGGAAGTGTTGAGGAGAGTGAAACCATCTCTTAATTGTTGTTCTTCACTGTGGGCAAATAGTGCCCCCCCCCAAACTGTTGTAACCTAGAAAGGGTTACTAAATGAGGAATAACCAAAACGGAGGTTGGAAATGAAATGGTAATCTTTATAACGTCAACAAAATACAATACATGCCAGTGGTGTGAAGTAGGTAAACCACTGCTAGTGGTGGACTACTTAGATAGCATATTACCCCCCACTTACAATAGTGTCAAACATATGTATGAGGATTGAGACATACCCATTAGTGTTCATAGGTATGGCATATAGCACAAACAAAACACTATGAAACTATAAGAATACAAGCAATACATGTTTATATAAAAAAAAAAAATGACCCACTACATATAGTAAAATGACCAACTACATATAGTAAAATGACCAACAATATATTTTATAGTAAAATGACCTACAATACATTTTATTTGTAGTTGAAGGCATACTATTGAGTTCAAAATATATTTAGTTGAAGCCATAAAATTGTGTTCAAAATATTTAGATTTTAGCATTAAATAACCCATAGAGATGTTGATATGCCACTAAACAAAATCAGCCAAACAACTTTCATGACATTAATCAATATTCTACAATTTCATAAAAAAATCAAAACGACATTCCAAAATATAACTTCAACTAAACTACAACATAAAACACACATATCATTGCATCTAGAAATTATGTCCACACAAATATGTATATGCACAAAAGCTGAGTATCATCTACCATGGATTCAATTGTGAAAGCAGAATAACATTCTATTTTTATTACTTCAAAGCTTCCAAGAAAATTAAATTTTGGTATTAAATGACCCATGAAGGAGTTGATATGCTGTTAAACAAACAAACAAATCAATCACTACTACTTAATTTCTATTTAGTTACAATTTCTGGGAGAGAGCACATAACTTGTCATGATCAATAGTTGAAGAAAGCTAGTATGTTTGAGCACTCTTGTCACAATAGCTTTTGACTTTGTGCTACTGCAACCATTGACAGCTTCCAAACAGTTTCATCTACACAATTTCACTTAGAAGGCTTAGATCAATATGTTATTGAGTTTTCATTACACTTTCTAACAGAACAACTTACTAGGATCATCTCTTCAGACATATATTATGAAGAAGTTGCCTCTTTGACAAATTGAACACAGTGAGATTCAAATCTAAGTCTCATTCCCAGAAGCTCTCTAACCCTTCAGCCACCTGCCTAATATGGTAATGGTAATATCAGCCATTTCCTTATAAGGAAACATTTGACATTCATTGACTGAGCAGCCAGTGCTACTCAAATTATACTTTTTTTCACTTATTGGCCATCAGGCTGGGATGAAAGTGAAGTATCTGTTCTCATCCCCTCTCATGGGAATATTAGCCATTTCCTTCAAAGGAAACATTTGGCATCCATTGATCAAGCAGCCAGTACTACTCTCAGTTGAAATTGATAAAATCTTTCTCTTAAAACAATTTTTCCGGAAAATAGGTTTCTCAAGTCCAGTTGCTATAATTACTCTTTCCACTATTGTTGGGGGGTTGGAGTTCCTTCCTAACATTTTATTTGAAGTAGTGTGGAATATTAACATCTTGTCATTTTCTCTTTGAGTTATATGTGAAATCCATTTTAGATGTTGCTGTTGTTGGAAGTCCTCAAGTGATGTGGTTTCTGTTATTTGGTACTGTTCTTTGTGATTCTGTGGTTCCAGTCCACAAGGTTTGAAGAACTGTTGTCTTTGCCAAGACTGATAAGTTTCACTATATAGGATTTCCTATCACCACATATGCTCTTCTAATCTTGATTCAGTTATTTTTATAGTAGATAATAAATTTCTCTCTCTGTGTTTATCAAATGCTGTCTTTTTCTATAGGAAAGACAACAACTCAAAACTGGTGGGGCATGAGGCTATCAACTCCACCCTGTAAACGGGTACTCACTATGTAAAACATAGCAGTACCTAACATGGTGATGCAATAGCCTTATTCACGGCTGGGGAATCTTTATTTAAACAGAAAAACCTGTCGGTCCTAATTCTTTTTGTTTAGATCATATTAGTTTAACACATTTGTATATTTTTGCTTGTCTAAGAAAAAAAAATGTTTATCTATTTGGGGGTCAAGAAACTTTAACCTTTCACAGGTGGACTTATCAGTCCAAATTGGAAATTGGATGCTTGACATTGTAAACTTTAAATGTAGGTCCTTACCCTTCCAGACACCAACCTAATTAATTCACTTGTTAATTGTCATGACCAATTTCTTGGCTGTAGAGGGGAGCAGTTTTCAGTTCACTGGCTGGTACCAGGATAGCATCTTGACAAAATTGCAAATTTGTACTTAGAGGATTTCATTCTTGGTTATTTAGGGATATTTTGAATGATTGAACAAGTTTTTGAAAGGTTTCTTCATATACTGCTTAGCAAATAAATAAAACTCTATAATTCATGGATTCTAATCATTTAAACTGTTTGGGCTGTATACCAATAATTCCCAATTTGAGGCACTTGGTAATATTTTGGTGGGGTATGCATAGGATGTGCACCCTTCGGCTTACTATAACAAGAGAATAAGGGTGCAATTCAAGAATGATTTATTAACGGTAAATAGTTTTCTAGTAAGCTCAAATTTCATTTTGCATTATTATTTCATGATTAAAATGATCAAAGTATAGTACAGAATAACATTTCATTCAAATATTTTATATTTCTGCCTTTCTGTTCTCTGTTTTGAAACTATATATATTTAACTGTCTTTTAGTTTTTTTTAATTTTAATTTTTTTAATTTTTCTCTTTCACGGTCTTTGGATGCTTGTTTAGGGGGCGAGTTAATGGCATTTTAAGCTTTCTTCATGTTAATTGCATTATAATTTTGAAAATGTAAGAATTAAATATTGAAGGGGGAACCAGAATTTAAGAAACACCAAAGTGGGTCATGGTCCAAAATCTGTTGGGAACCACTGCTCTATATTTTGACCACCTATTGGGACTTGAGCTCAACCTAGAACTCAAATGGAACTTGTACATACAATCATTTACTAAAGATGTTGGGAAAATCGCTGATACCAAGATATGGTCTTGACAAATTCATACTTAAAGAATTTTGGTTTTGGTCATTTAGAGATATGTGTGAATAAGATTTTGAAAGGTTTGTTCAGTTACTGCTTAGCAGAAAAAAAACCCTAAAAACTCTAGAATATGTGGATTTTAGTCATTTAAACTATATCTTACCTCCTATATGGCAGAGAATGTTGATCAGTCTCCTCAAAGATGAAGAAGAGATTTGAAACAACAGAAACAAAGAAAAGAGTACTGAATTGTTATGTAATATCTGTCCTCCTATATGGCAGTGAATGCTGGACAGTCTCCTCAAAGATGAGCAAAAGACTAGAGGCAACAGAAATGTTGTTTTACAGAAGGATGCTGAGGATGCCATTGACCAAACATGTGAGCACTGATGAGATTTTAGAGAAAATGGAAAAAAGAAGGAAACTTATACTTAACACCAGGAAAAGATAGTTGAAATTTATGGGGTGCCTAATAAGGAAACGGGGCTTGGAAAATCTGATACTCAAAGGAAAGATTGAGGGACAGGAAAACAGCATGTAACATACTTGATGAGCTTAAGTAAATGGATGTTGGAACAGGGTTTTGAAGAAATAATGAAAAGACAAAATTTATTAAGAGCTACAAATGACAGGAAGTTGTGGAGGGCTATGAACGCTTACATCCTAAGGTGGACATGGCACATAAAGAAGAAGAAAGTAATATTTTATTGGTAGTACAGAACTTAATAACTGCCTTAAACAGTTTCTGGTTCCTTCTAAAGTTTACTCCCAGACTATACTTCTAACGTCTCTGACTGAACTTTGAAATATTATTCACTAATTAAATCATGGGAGTCACAGTGGAGTAATGGATAGTGGCTCGAATTGAGGAATCAGAGAGAAGAGTTCGAATTCCAGTCGAATCCATTACATTCATTTACGTGCTAAATACCCTTGGGAAAGGTATGAATCCTCTTCTTCTCCCTCCAGCTATGGGTAAATAACAGGACAGACCAAGTTCTATAGTCTTAGATGGCAACTGGTCTACCGCAGAAAGAAATTGCCACCTACTGCGGAGAAAAAGGAGTAATTGATAACATTGAGGAATCGGAGGGCAGAAGTTGAATTCCAAAGAATCCATTATATTCACTTATGTGCTAATACCCCTGGGAAAGTGTATGAATTGTCTTTTTCTCCCCCTAGCAATAGTAGGACAGACCGGGTTCTATAATCATGGATGACAACTGGTCTACCGCAGAAATAAATGGCAACCTACTACGGGGGGAAAAAAAGAGCAATTGATAACATTGAGGAATCGGAGAGCAGAGGTCGAATTCCAAAGAATCCATTATATTCACTTATGTGCTAATGCCCTTGGGAAGGTATAAATCCTCTTCTTCTCCTTCCAGCTATGGGTAAATAACAGGACAGACCAAGTTCTATAGTCTTGGATGGCAACTGGTCTACCACAGAAAGAAATTGCCACCTACTGCAGGAAAAAAAATCTGCCTCGTCAGTCATGTATCAAAAGATTCATGATCGCCTTAGCGTGTATCAGACATGGCACATAACTGACTGAATTAAATCTTGACCTCTTCAAATCTTGATTTAGCTGCCATCTTTCCTGCATAGCCACAAAAACTTCACTTCTTGCTCTTTTTTATACCAATACAACATCACACAGTTACCCTCTATCTTGAGTGGGACTTGTACTGATTGAACATTAGTGCAATAGGAAAAAAAAAGCTTACTGCAGGATAATCTTCTGCCTAGATAGTCATGAATCAAGAGAGACATGGTTGCCCAAGCATGTATCACATATGGCACTTAACTGACTGATCACTCTGCAGCCTGTTGATTTGTGGGGATGTATCCATCTGTAAAAACCATAGTGATTGAAATTCTTAAAAGAAAGGAAGAGAGAGAGAATGAGAGCAAAAGAAAGATGTTGCTTATCTCCGGTCAGATGAGTGTCCTGGGTAAGACGATAAACTACGTCCAGCAGCAAGGTCTCTGATCAGGAAGTTTTGGGGAGCATGGAACCACCTCTTAATTGCTGGTGTTCCCAGGTCCACCTTGACCTGGGGTGGTAGCACCTGTTAGGGTCCCAGCTATGGGTAAATAGTTAGTCAGTCCCCAAACTGGGATCAAAACACTATGAAAGTGTAAAAATAGGTTTTGATACTAGAAATACTTTGTTAAAAAAAAAAAAAAGAAAAAAAAAAGATATTTCCAGCAATACATTTTTGTAAATAATTATTTCCAGCAATACATTTTTGTAAATAATTATTTCCAGCAATACATTTTTGTAAATAATTATTTCCAGCAATACATTTTTGTAAATAATTATTACCAGCAATATATTTTTGTAAATAATTATTACCAGCAATACTTTTTGGGGAAAAATAAAGATATTACCAGCTCTACATTTTTTAAGAAAAAAGTATTACCAGAAATAAAAATTGTTGGTATTAAATAACCTATTGAAGTTGATATGCCATAAACCAAACCAAACAAAAAATACATTTTTGTAAAAAAAAAAAAAACTACCGGTAATGAGTTTTTGAAGAAAAAAATTATTACCAGCAATGCATTTAAAAAAAAAAATAGCAGTAATACATTTTTGAAAAAAAAAATATTACTAACAATAAAAAATCTTGTCAGCATTAAATAACCCATAGAGGTTCATATGCCATAACACAAATCAAACCAAACTTTTTGGATTAGTAAATTTTGACCCGTACTTTTAGTTCAACTTTCCTTACTCTTTGTATATTAGCCACTATTAGCATCTAATGACTTGACCTAGATGTCTAATCTTGGTGCTTATCAACGGCCAATTCTACAAACATATCATTCTTAATCTTATAATAATAATGATAAGATGCTATCAAGCTGTTCGTTCTCGGTGTTCTCTTCTCCACTCGACATCTTTTATATATTTGAATCATTAAATTGGAGCTGAGTAGCATGGCTGATAGGGTGCACACATCGTGGGGTCTTAATTGGTCTGAGACCATTCGAGAGATAATTTGGACAGTTAAAAGTAACTAGTTTTAACCTGTGGAAATTTCACGGCTTTCCTATTTGAATATTCTGTTGAATGTTAATTTTTAAGTTAATGATTGAGTAAGCTCATAGCAAGTTCTACAATAATAAAATATCTGTAGAAATTCCTCCATTGCATCATCAAATATTTGAGCTTAACAACCTTAATAAAATATTGCAATATCAATCATAAATATATGAATGCTAGTCATTATTTTAAGTTCGTACAAATGAAAAGATTTGAGAGTGACGTCTTTTTCACTGAAACGGCCATTAAAAACTTCTATCTCCCCCTTCTTTTATTTCCTCACTGAAACCAAGTAGTGTTTTTTCTCCTCTTTCCATGCAATGAAAACAGGATAGTCCATTATTTAGGACATATTGGCAAGACATAATGGTCGTGCAAACTAATGAAAGGAAGAACAATTATAAGAGGATTCTTCTTAGATGTGCAATGTCCCTTCAGGATGTAGGCAATCATGGCTCCCCACAATTTCCTGTTCTTTGTAGCTCTGAATAAGTTTTGTCTTTTTATTATAACTTCTAAACATTGTCCAATCATCCATTTACTGAAACTTGTTAAGTAGATGATGCATTGTTTTGCCTCTTTTGCCATCTGTCCTGTGAGTATCAAATTTTCTAAGTCCTCTTTCCCCATTATGTGTCCCAGAAATTTCAGCTCTCTCTTGCTGATGTTAAGTATAAGTTTCCTTTTTGTTTCTAATTTCTCTATACTTTGTTGTTGCTCACATGTTTGGTCCCTGGTATTCTCAGTATCCTTCTGTAGAACCACATTTCTATTGCTTCAAGTCTCTTCTTCATCTGTGTTTGTTTTATTTTATGGCATATTAACCACAATGGGTTATTTAATGCCGACAATTTTTTTTTTTTTTTTTTTTTTTTGCGAGAAATATTTTTTTTTCCTTCAATAATGTATTGCTGATTTTTTTCTTCTGAAATGTATCTCTGGTAATAATTTTTTACAAAGTATTTCTGGTGTTAAAACCTATTTTTACACTTTCATAGTGTTTTAATCCCAGTTTCAGGGTTAAATATTTGCCCATAGCTGGGACCCTAACAGGTGCTACCACCCCATGTCAGGGTGGACCTGGAAACACCAGCAATTAAGAGGTGGTTCCATGCTCCTCAAAACCTCCTGATCAGAGGCCTTGCTGTTATACGTAGTTTATCGTCATACCCAGGACAGTCTTCATCTGTCAGGAGATTGTCCAGCATTCACTACCGTATAGGAGGACAGCTAATCACATAACTGTTCAGTACAGTTTTTTTTTTTTGTTTCTAAAAATCTTTTTCAGTTTCTTAATACTCTGCTTAGCTTTTGGAATGCATCTTTGGCTATCCCAATGTGCCTTTGATTTCGGTGTTGCACTTTCTGTCCTCTGTTAGAATACTTCCCAGATATTTAAATTTTTGGACTTGTTTGATTTTGGTATCCCCAATTTGTAATTTGCATGTTAGGCTGTCCCTTTTGCTAACAACCATACATTCTGTCTTCTTGCAATTGATGTTTAGTTTTAGTTCTTTCACTTTCTTTCCCTGCCATCTGTAGAAGTTCTTGTAGTTTCCATTCTATGTCTGCTGTGAACATTGTGTCATCTGCCTAGCTAATGTTGTTAAGATTGTAGCCACCAATAATGAATCTTGGCAGGACTTCTAATTCTCTCAGAATTGCCTTACTATATCAGTTGAATAAGTCTGGTGAGAAGACACATCCTTGTCTTACACTCCCTTTTTATTTTTGTAAGATTTACATTTTTTTTTATCCATATGCAGGCCAAAAGTAATTAACATCATTTTGATTCAGTTTCTTTCTTCCTTTCAAAAATTAGAAATATTTATTAAATATATAATTAATATAATATATATTACTAAATACATAATATAATATCTATTATTAAATATAAATATATATTATTAAAAATATAAATATAAATATTAATAATATCTCTTTATATATATAATATTCAAATATCTATCTATCTATATATATATATATATATATATATATATATATATATATATATATATATAGATATATTATTATATATATATATATATATAATATGGATATTGATATTAAATATATATAGATATACACATTATTTTATATATATATATATATAAATATTATTATTATTATTAAATATTAGAAAAGGATGATCCTACTCAATTTTTCTCTCTCTTGTTGTTTCAGGACTACCATCAGCTGTTTGCTTACATTCTCATTAATCTCATCCATAGTGTTTTCATGTAAATTTTAGCTTTGTTTTTATGTCTTGTTGACCCCTTTAGTATTCAACTCACCCTGTAAATATTGGTTCTCAATATTCAACCTGCTGTAACCCACCTCATATATAGTTGGTGATTTTGAATTCAAAGTTATCCTTCTCCTAGACTGGTTGACACCCAAGCCTATAGGACCTGCCATAATCTCCCCCATGTATACTTTGCCATTATATATGATAACATGAGAGCAATTAATGCAGGAAGTCACGCAACTTTGAGAGCTGATATTTACAGAGTGGGTTTGAATGGGTTGAATGCTGAAGGGTTAAAGCCAAAACATATTTTGGATTGTTAGAATAATTTTTTTTTTATTGTGAATGAATAATGATATTTACAGATACACTTCCTACTATTTAACCCACAGATGGGGAGAAGTGATGTATTCGCAACTTTCCCTGTGTTTTCTGGGATGGAGCCAAACTCACCACTCATCAACCCATAGTTGGAAATTTTGAATTCAGAGTTATCCTTCTCCTAGACTGGTTGCCTCCCAAGGCTATAGTCTGTCCAGCTATTCAACCCATAGCTGGGAGGAGAAAAGATGGATTCATATCTTTCTCAAGGGTATTCATGTGTCAGTCAGTGAAGTGCTATGTTATATGCATTTGGGTGATCAGGTCTCTTTCAATTCATGACTGACTAGTCAGAAGATTTTCCTGTTATAGGCTGTCATTTCTTTCTACGTTAGACTGGTTGACAGCCGATTTTATAGAACTCGTCTGTCCTGCTATTTAACCCATAGCTGGAGGGAGAAGAGATGGATTCATATCTCCAAATGTTGGGTATGCAAATGAATTTAATGAACTCAGCTGGAATTTAAAATTGTCTCTTCAGTTTCTCATTTCTGAGCTGGCTTTGGGAAAAGCCAGAAGTTTCTGGGAGCCAAGAAATCATTTAAAAATTGTGAAGAAAGAAAAGCAGTTTGTTTACTGGCAAAAGGCTTATCAGTGAAAAATTTTAACTGAACGATAACAAAGTAAAGATGTTCTTTCAGCTTGAGAAATTTATCTGTCTGATAAAAAAAGAAAACTCTTGAAAAAAAATTATCAAGTGGTTTGATTAAAAACAAGGATAGAAAAAAATGCAGCCAAGATTATCAATTGGTTTGTGGGCACCTTCAGTGATCTGCTATTCACTAAATGCAACATGAGCTAGGCATTTTTTAGCACTTCTTCATCTCCTCTTGAGAGAAGAAAAACTACTAAATAATAAATAAATGTTAAGAAAGTGTTAAGTCTGGATTTATAGTGATTTTCCAAGTGTAGCTTAGATGTGGCACAAGGCCAAAAATATAGTGCACCCTGTTAGGATCAAACTCACTACTCAGTCATAATTGTTTTAGCAAGACAAGCTTGCTAACCATTACACTGCCTCAAGGTGACCTAAGTCTGGGTTTATATATTGGTATTCGCCACCAGATTTATTTTGTGTTTTCTTTTCATGGTGGTTTGCTTTTCATTATGAAGTGTGTTGAGGTCAAATGTAGGATTTGGTTGTTTTATCATGACCTTTCAATATACTTTCTTCTTCTTCCTCTATATGACTTTTCCTTTCATGACGTGGACGATTATGGCTCTCCACATCTTCCTATCCCCTGTGACCCCCTAACTGTTTCTTTGTCAAGCCTCCCACCCCTCTGTTCTATCATCCATTCACTTGCTTGTCAGGCAGATGATCTGTTGCCTTCCTTTATCTCTCTTGCCTTGTAAGTGTCAAATTCTCCAAGCCCTCCTTATTATGTGTCCAAGAATTTTCAACCGTCTTTCTAATTCCGAGTATAATGAGTATTCTTTTTGTTACCATTTTCTTTCTGGCTTACCTGCTCACTCTATAGAATTCTCATCATCCTTCTGTTGTACCACACACTTATTGCCTCCAGTTTTCTCTTTATCTGTGAGGAGTTTGTCCAGCATTCAGTGCCATACAAGAGGATTGATATTGTAGATCAATCCAGCACTCTTTGTTTTTGTTTTTTTGAATTAAATTTTCCTCTTTCTAAGTATGTTGCTTAGCTTTTGGAAGGCATCTTTTGCTAATCTGGTGAGTGTTTGGATTTCAGTGTCACATTTTCTATTCGCTGTTAAAACAATTCCCAGATATTTAAAATCATGTACCTGTTTTATGTTGACATATCCAATTTACGGTTTGCATCTTGGGTATTTTTTCCCCTAGTTTGACAAGCACACTTTCTGTTTTTCTGATATCTTAGTCCCTAAATCTATGCTGACTATAAAGCAACAACATAAACTGAATTTTACAATTCTAATTTGTCTATTTGAAAAATATTACACAAACTCAGAAAACAAGTTCAATAATTAGTGCCAGATTAGAGAGGTTCATTATCAAATTTTTCCTACTTGTCCCTTAGTTAATCATTCTGTCAGATTTTATCCATATCTTCAAATTAGATTATTTAAAATATAAAATATGTCCTTGCTCCACTAGAAAATTCTTAATTGAAGATACTAAAAATAGAATTCAGTTTATTAAAAAAAAAAAAAAATTGTTAGTTCCAACACTAGTTTTCTTATTGATGTACTAACCTTCTTTTTTTTTCCCACCTAAATTATTGAAAAAGGGTTTTTAAAATTTAGCTTGAATGAATTATCAGAACCAAAGACTAACCAGTCTTGTGCTTCATTTTTTTGGATTAGGAACACACCTGGAGCAGAAGGACATGGAAAAAAAATGGTTGATTACAAATTGATAGAAACTGTTTTGTGTTTATTAACAAAATTGAAGAGAAATGCTCTTTGTGATGGTGAGTTCGATTTGTGACACCAGCCATTATTGGGTGTTGTCTACAGTGGAGAAAGTTTTATCTTACTTTCACTTTTATTTGGTGAGATTCAACTTCTCCAACTGCTGACTTCATTCATAATTTCTCCAGTTGGCACTGACTCCATCATCAACACAGTCTTCAAAACTCTTAGCACAAATTTTCATGATTTATACAAAATGTTTTCATTAACACTTCTTTTCTTTTTAATTTCTTATTATAATTTGTTTCTTTTTTTAAGTGTCTGTTTTAACTATTCTATTTGTACTCATTGTATTGGGTTGTATAGATTAATTTCCTCTTATGTAATAGAAAAGTGTTTTATATATATATATATATATATATATAATAAAAAGAAAGAACAGTAAGATATATAATCCGGTGTTCTTATTGATATTTTTTATTTTTACAAAACAGTGCTCAATGTAAATTTACAGAGCATAATAAAAATGAACACACTACCGCCAGTCTGAATGACTTGATTTCTCTGTATCCTTGGAAACAGGAAATTATGAATTTATGTGTGCATTTAAAACTCAGTAAATTTAAAAATAAGTTATTCCTATATTTGCTAGAAGATGAAATGGAACTAATGCTTTTAATTTAATTATATAATTAAATGTGAAGTTTTCAGCTTCAGTTTTTGAAACATGGTTATTACTGTGTAGCAAAAAAACATTTTTAATCAGTTAATTTATAATATATATATATATGTAACCCGGATATAAGAGAGTTGTCAGGACCGGAGAAAAAGTCTCTTATATCCGGGTTTGGTCTAATTTATATACATTAACACAGGCTCTAATTTGGGACCATAGAAAGTCTCTCTTATATCCGGGTTACACTATATATATATATATAATGATGCCTTTGAGTACACATGAAAATCTACCATCTGCAACACACTTGTAAAAAATACAACTATAATACTCTCATCCATGTGTTTAAAAAAAAAAATGCTAAAAAGAATGGAAGCACTAATAGAAAAAAAAAGCCAACACTCAATAACATCGACTATGAACATGGCTGCAATTTGCTGACCATGTTTGGAAAATAAAACATTCCATCACTCTATATACATAGATAAAAAATCTAAACATTCAATTAAAAAAAAAAAAAATCCTTGATAATGGCTAACAGAATAGCTGAAAGCATTCGGATATATAGAACATTTTATTTTTACACACTTTATGTCCAGGAAAGAAATTACTTATATGGTTAAGAAAAATTGAATAAAAAGCTTAATCGCAGTATCTTGTCAGTTATCTTTAATGAAACTTGTATAAAAGAAGGATTGCTACCCAAATGCACACAAATATTATAAGTAATTATGTTCAATACTCATTGAAGGACAACAGTTTTGTAATTTTTCAATGACTTATTGTTATGCTCAGCAAAAATGAATGTATTGAATACAAGAGCAAGAAGAAAGGATGACAGATGGAGCAAAAGGTTGGTTGATTGTCAATAAATAGCAAGCACAATGACCAGATGGAAGATGGAGAGATGAGATAGTGGTTTGCTGGTAAGACAGAAGAGAACAATCGCAAGAGATGGAAAGGTCCGTTCTCTAGCAACATACTCTGAATAGCTGCTGCAGATGATATACAGGGTTGTCAGATAAACATTTCTATCATAGTGTTTTTATTTTTGTAGCTCTATTCTTGCTCTACAACGTTTGTCTATCGCTCTGTATTATTGACTGATTTGTTAATAATAATGGAATTAAAATAAATGGGAAAAAATGAACAAATTTAAAAAAAAAATTTTTTGCAATCATATTCAACCCAAGTAAGGCAGTAAAGCCACTAAGACACAAGGGATTACTGAGTATGAAATAATTAGAAAATAGAAATTTTACTAAGGAGCGAAAACACCAAAAGAGTAATCAAGAAGACAGTAGATAATGACTGCCATTGCATTTAAATTTTTAAAGATGTAAGTTGACCAGAAAGTGTGGAGACAGAAGAGTGTAAGAAAAGAAGCTGTTAGCATAGAACTTACGGTTACATCTCACCAACTCGACTGTAAATTGATGAGACCTCATCGCTAGCCTAGTACTGCACTTAAATTCATAATGTCTAGGTAGCATAGGGGAAAGTTCATCAAAACAATTACCATGAAAGTATTTATAGAAAAGGCAGAGGGAAGCAAATTTAAGGTGGTGGGTAAGTGACTGAAGCTGAGATACCAGATCAGGACCAATAACATTGCAGATTCTTATTTGGATTTTATCAAGAATCTCTAAATATACAGCAGGAGCATGTGGCAGTAATATTCTAAACATGGGTGAATGGTAGACTTATTGATAGATAAGATAGTTTTTGGAGTGAAAAATTGTCTAGCATAACACAATGAACCAACTTTCTTAGCAGCAGACCTTCAATAGAGTCATTCTACCTCATGTCAGCCAAGAATTTTAGCCCAAGAATGTATAACAAATAACTCTCCTGGAGGTTAGTATATAGTTTTTTCATAGTATATGATTGGTCTGCTGATCATATGATTTGAGCATAGTATACATAGTATTTCAATTCTAATATTCAAGAGGAAATTAGTTCAAATACACCGATATAATGAGAACAAGACTGTCCATATATAATTTATTTTATTTATTTTTCAGTCATTTGATGTGTTCTTTTTTTATTTTGGTTATTTTTGAGAAAATTTTGTTTTTTTTTGGGGAATCTTCTTTTTTTCTTTTTTTTTTGTTTGTCCATGTGTGTGTTTGTTTTTATTGTTTTATTTCTTCTTGTACAATTTTTTGTTACACTGGGTTTTTTTTTTTTTTTTTTTTTTTTTGGAAAAAAAAAAAATTATAATTTTATTTAATTTTTTTGCTAATTTTGAAATTAACAAAAAAAAACAAGAATATCATTGTTACTTGAATATTGGTGTCAATAAGGCATCTTCATACGATAATACTCTTTATCGAATTTTGAAGACAAAAAAAAAATTTATCAAATAATTTTCATTCCTTATGTTTACACACTCTAAATATATAATTTTTAAAACGTTTTACCTTGTGTTAAAGAAATCCTTTATTTAACCCTTCATTAATATCATGATCTGTGTGTAAACTATTGTTTAATTTTGACATTTTTTTTTTTTTAATATTTAGCAATTTGCAAATTATTTGTTTAAATTATTAAAAGTACCTTTTTTGCATCCCCCTTGTTGTCATTCATTATTATTTCAAATAGCTTTTCACGGTGTTTGTTGTCATATTTGGGCAGGAGCTGCCAAGATCTCACTGATTTAATTGATAGAATTAAAAATGTCTCCGAGCCCTTCAAATTGATGAATAATTCTCCACCTTTCGACCTCTCTCCCACAGGCGGGATGCAACAAGTCTCTCGCTGCTCTACTGCTACTTCCATGAAAAGTGCTCAGACAAATTACATTCCCTGGTCCCACCAAGAGAAACCTTCATGGCAAGAATATGCCATGCCATTTACATAGTAGCAAACAACCCAAATTCCCTCTGTATTCCGTTGGTGAGAAGTAAGTTCCACTTGAGCAGCTTCTTCCCACAAGCCACTGCCTTGTGGAACCGACTCCTAAGAGGATATTTCTCTGATTGCTACAATCTTCATCTGTTCAAGGCTAGAGTTAATCGTTATCTCCCAAACCTATACACATGAATGGTCTCCTAATGTGGCCCTTGGGCCTTGTAAATGGTGACCCTCACTGTAAAAAAAAAAAAAAAAAATTTCTGGTTTTAGTCATATTTGTGTAAATTACAAGCATGTAACCATAAGGTGAAGACTGTAATAATTGTGGTAGAAATGTATGCAAAGATCACTGTAACATTTTTGTGTGTCTATTGTAACCTAGAAAGGTTTACTAAATGAGGAATAATCAAAATGGAGGTTAGAAATGAAATGGTAATCTTTATAACATCAACAAAATACAATACTCACCAGCAGTGTGAAGTAGGTAAATCACTGCTAGTGGTGGGCTACTTAGACAGCATATTACCCCCCCACACTTACAATAGTGTCCAATGTATTTATGATGATTTGAACATACCTATACGGTATATAACGCTATCTATCTATCCCAGTCTATCTATCTATCTTTACTTTCAGCCTCCATTTCATTTTTTATAGTTCCCTTTCTTCTTTTACTTTTTCTACTCTTTTTTTCAAATCCTTTCTTTTTCTCTCATTTTTACCTCTATTTCTTCAAGAGTTCCATACTTTGTTTGCCTCTCTTCTAATGATTATCTATCTCCATTTATTCCTATCTATCTATCTCTGTTCCTATCTATCTATCTGTTGTAACCTAGAAAGGGTTGTTGAATGAGGAATAACCAAAACTGAGATTAGAAATGAAATGGTAATCTTTAACGTCAACAAAATACTTGCCAGCAACGTGAAGTAGCTAAACCACTGCTAGTGGTGGACTACTTAGACAGCATATTAATTTTATACTTTATAATAGTGTCCAATGTATTTATGAGGATTTGAACAGATCTATTAGTGTACATAAGTACGGTATATAACAGTATCAGAATGTGAAAAAACTTTGATTTAGACTGATCATGAATTGTTTTAAAAGATTGCAATGAAAATGAAACTGCCACTATTCAGCAGACCACTACTTTGAGAAGCACTGCTTTAAATAGAAAATCCCATGGTACTAATGTTATAAAAATACTCCACAGTACTAACAAAGAGTTAAAAATATAAAAAATAACCATTACCCTTCATCCATGGTAGGAAATTAAAATTTTAAAATTTAATTTATCAAAGCTCGCTCCATAGCTAAAGGACTGATAAAACTTTGTTGCATTTGATAAAGTTAGTTGTGTGTTGAATGATGTAATGGCTTGTATTGTTCTTTTTTTTTTTTTTTTTTTGTTTTAACCAAATAAATTTTTTTGAAAATTCAACAAGTGTTTTGTTTTGATAACATTTTCAAACTTTGTATTCATGACACTCAAGTTAAATAAACATATAGTCAACTTATTTTGTCAATTATTTTATTTATTTTTTGCCATCAACCAAATATAATTTTTTTTTTTTTTTTTTTTTTTGTTATGATAACAAATCCAAGTGTGTCAATGTTGAAAATGGATTTTATTATTTTGGAGTTTTTAAAAATTAATTTTTTAAAAATTGATTGTAAAAAGGAAAAAAAAAAAAACATTCCAAAGGGCACTGTAGTTGTGTAAAAAAACAAAAAAAAACCCTAAAATAATGACTTTGAAGTAAGATTTTGAATATTAATTATGTGGGTATATAAAATGTCCTCTCCCCACCTGGGATACCTGAGGAAAGTATCAAACAAACTTTTTGGGGTTTGCTGATATACACAACTCCCTTCCCCACACTTCATATCTTCAATGTAGTGACATCTTTGCAAAGTAGGGTTTGTTGAAAATTTTACTTTGTAAAGATGTGGCCACATTGAAGATTCATATATAAAAAAAGAATTCCTGTAAAAGACAAGATTCAGAAATTAATTGTTGATGGTATCTTGGCACCAAAATGTCATGCAATGCATTTCAAAGTTAGCTGAGGAAAAGCAATAGTAGTTAATTATGACTAATATATAAACACAGGGTGTGATGGGTAAATAGTCACCATTTTATATTTTTAATTACATGCATGAGCATTGTATTTTTTAAGAAACTGCACAGTATAATGGGGTCAGTTGGGCACCGTCTGTGAGAAAAAGAATGCCATGATGCAATTCACTCCACCAGAAATTTGGAAACAGCATGCTGTACTGCTTGGCATTTGCGCCAGAAACTCCAAATCTGAACATTTCAGAGTCTTTGGGTGTCAATCTGAGGACAGTGTGATGGATTTGGAAAGAGTTGGTTGAATCTAATAGTGGTTACAAAGGTATAACAACTTAGAAAATTCACTCTGATCATTCTCATAAGAAAAGAACTCCTGAATTTGTTGGTAAGAGCCTTAGACTCTTAGAAGAGGGTGGCTGCTGGAAGACCCAATGTCTGGCAACAGGACTCTGCACCATGCCACACAAGCAGGAGAATCCAGTCATGGCTGTCAGACAATTTCTGCGACCATGGACCCTTACATTTTGGCCACCTAATTTCTCCAGACTTGTAACCTCCTTGATTATTATGTGTGGGGTGCAGTTGAGCAACAAAACTTCTTGTAAGAAGATGCCAAAATCTTCTGGAGGCCATGGTTGAAGTCAATAGCGATTTTATTGAATAAATTTACTCTTTAGTATTTAAAGATATTTTCTGTAATTTTGGTAAATATATCTATTAAAAATATGTATTCAATTTTTTTTTTTTTTTTTTTTTTTGGGAGCAAAAATATTTAAACGACAATTTATCCATCGCACCATATAGTACTCAAAAGGATTGAACATTTGCAGTTGAAAAGGGCTTTTAGGAAAGATGATGTAGACTCAATCCCAGAAGATATTCAGTGTGAAATATATATGTTAAAATAAGATGTAATGTTATTTTCATTTTTGCATAGTTTTAGACAATTTATCCATTGCACCCTGTGTGTGTATGTATGTATATATATATATATATATATAGATAACTAGACTCGTTTCGAAAAACCCTCGAATTTTTGATTTGCTAATCAAATCAATCTGAGGGGAAAAAAGGTTTTAAAAAAAAAAGCTACAAACATGAACTTCTGCCGACAAAAAATCGCACAGATGCAGGTCTGAAGCCCAAAAAAAAAAACCCCGATACGAGTAACAACTAACTAACAAAAGAGCTCAATACAACCATAGAGCAGACCTAGATACACCTAGTGAGCCAGACAAACCTACCTAGGTTTCACCTAAACGGATCGTCAGGGAAAGTTTGGCTGAATACATTTTATATATATATATATATATATATATATATATAAAAATAAAAGGAAGAGGTTATAGTAGTTCCAACAAGAGAAAATTGTGTATATTAAAAAGAAGAGAGAAACTGCAAACATTTTTGGTTGTAATGTGGATTTTTAAAAAAAAATATTATGCTTTATTTTATTATTATTATTATTATAATGAAAAAACTGAGAAACTATGAAAATTACAAGAATCTTATGGTTTTCTTTCTGGTGAGCAGAACTTCAACCAAAAAGCAATCAATAGATAACTATTTAGAATATTCAGTAAATCATGAAAAGTTCAAATGACTAATCTGGTTTGACAATTAAGGTGTTTTGATGCAAAACTTTTGAATTGGTTAACCAGATGTGTCACTTGAAGTTTTCTTGATTTATTGAAGACTAACTTAGCCACACTCCATGCAAACTTTTATGCTAGCTCCTGTGGAGAGCTAATTGGGCCCCCAGCCCCAAACTAAAGGAATTTCTGGTCCAGCTTAGAAAACAGCAGTGATACTTTTGAAGAAATAACTTTGGAATCCTCAATTAACTCCATGGACATTCAAAAACCTCACTTAAACTCTGGTTCTGGCCAAAAATTCAATTCTGTTTGAAAACTGAGTTCTTCAAATCATGAACTCTACAAAACCTCACACTTTAACTCTGATTCCTTGACATTTTGAAGAAATGTAATTGATTTCCAGAATTCACAAAATTTTGGAAATATTTCAAACTGAATTTAAAACAAAAAATTTCACAATTTTTTTTTTTTTTTTTTTTACTTTAAACTCAATATAAATTAAAAACTTTTAAAATCACTAATTTTCTGTTTGTTATTTTAAAATTTGCATTTTATTTGTTCCCTCTTCATCTGGAAACAAATCTCAATGCTGGATGTTCAAGAACCAGATAAAGGGCAAATTTTCAATCCCTGGATCATCCTGATTCCAAAAAGATATAATATGTCTCTGTATATATTTGTTGTCCAGAGTTAAAATTTGGGAAAAATGCTGACGGACAGACAGAATTTGCCATTTGTTTATTTAGAAGAGTATACACACACACACACACACACACACACACACACACACACATGCACAAACACTAGCTTAAAAGCCACCCCATTGTGTGGCATTTAAGTAAGCTCCTGCAGAGGGCTCTTGATTGGGCCTTTGGCTTGTTCAGGAGTTTCAGAGTCCCTAAATTTTGGCTTATTCTCAGCATAGGAAGCTCTTCTGGCTGCTGTTTGATCTGGGTTTTCATTTACATAGGACATTTTTTTACTCGCTTCAACCTTGGATCTTCTGATTGCAATCTGGTCCTCTGTTGGAAGAGATTTCATTTTGCAAGGCATACTGCTTCCATATGAAATAGGCAACAAACTACAGAAAAACTCAAAATTGATTGTTGCATTTAAGTATTGCATTAATATTTAAGATTACCTTTTAAAAGTTCAACAATAATTATTCTGCCATCACTTAATTTAAAGACCATTTGATGGTAGGTCCTTACTTTCCATACAAACAATTATTTTTATTTATGGGTGAGTTTAAGACAGACTTTTACAATTAATTTCATTTTTCAAATTTATTTCAAAATTATAAAAATTTTTTAAAAAAAAAAAAAAAAAAATTGATGAAAAACAATAGCAGTAATGAAAACTTGGCAATTCAAATTTCTGTAACATGAGCTATTGAAAAGTTAGAGAGTTGTTTTTAATTGAAAAAGTGAAACACTGACACATATTTTTATTATATATATTTATATATATATATATATATATATATATATATATTCCATACTTTGATAGAAAAAGAGCTACAAAAAAATAAAAACATTATTATATAAATATTTTCTAAAAGAACATATATAAATGTATATATATCAATATTTTTTTTTTATATATATATATGGATAATCATTAATTTTATGGTCTAAAAAAAAAATCAACTTATAATGCTATTTTATTTAACATTTTCATTCAAAAATTAGAAATTCAATTTTCAAAAAAAATTTACAGATAGTGATCTGAAAGTAATAACTTTTGAAAAAATTTTTTTTTTATGAGATTATAAATATGAAAAATGGATAAATCACAAATTGTATTTAGACACCAACCCTTTTGTTACAGATAAATTAATTCATCATTAGATTTATTAAACAGGGTTTTTTAGATTTTCAGGAAATTTTATTTGCTTCACATTTTAATAATTTTTTTTTTTTCTTAGCAGAATGAAGGGCTTTTTTTCTTGATCCAAATTATTGTGTTTTACAATTTGACCATTTCTGATTTTTTTCCATTTTTTTTAAATGCATTTAAATATTTTTTTTTATCCTTGTTAGCTCAGAATAACATGCAGCAAGTTGGAAAACCTCCCATTTTCAATTTTTTTTTTATATAAAATTTGAAACATTCCAAATTGGAATAAATTAAAATGTGAATATACTACAGTAAACACATACAGGCAAATTGAAATTAAAAACTTAATGATGGACAATAAAATATTTATTTATTAAAATTTTAAAAAAAATATTCAAAGGGATGTTTATGATTTTATAACTGATTTAATAAGAAAAAAAATGTTCAATATGCATCCACCTCAAAAGATGACAACTGTCCATTCAGTAGTTAAGTTCCTTCAAAACAAAAAAATGAAAGAAGCATAAATTGTGTAACATCCTCCAAAAACATCAGTAATTCTCTGCTTATTTTTAGTCAGTCTTGTAGGTTGAGTAAAGGATATAGACCTGTCATTTCAAATAGCCTTAGATAAAAAAAAAATCTTAAGAAGATGAAATGAATATGATAAATAATTTCAATTGAAATTATCATTGAAATGCCCAATCCATCTTCCAGTAATTCTTATTGATATATCTAAATCATGCACCATCAATTTCAGTCTTTATACATTTTGTTAAAATCTAGATATTGTGATTAGGCTGAAACAGATTATGTCAAATTTTTTTTAAAATCAATGAACCTTTTTTGAATAATAAATTTTTTGCTTACAAATATTCTCCATTTCCTTTTTAAATTTAGCATACATAGAACTATATATTAATATATATTTTAAAAATAGAGCATTTTTTAAAGTCATAATAAAAAAATCCAAATGTAATAAAAAAAAAAAAACTAAAAAAAAAAATTTCCATTCTGATTATTTTAATTATAAACAAATGGATTACATTTTAGGTTTTATTCATAATATCTTGATAAGAATGACAGTTTTGAAAAAATATATAAATGATTTATTTTTGAAAATCACTGGATCTTATAAGATATTAAAAATTCACTAGGAAAAAAAGCCTAATAAAAAAAAAAAAAAAAGTAAAGGATTATTGACAAAAGGTTTAGGAGAGATAACAGTCAAAATTAATGCAGTTTTTTTTTTTTTAATTGTGTGAATTATTTAAATGTCCTGAAAAATCTTCACATAGATGTTTAAAAATTTTCTGTAAATTCATTCATGTAAAAAATTTTGTTTAGCAAATAACATCTGTTTGTTTTTTTACAACCAAAATCTAAAAACTGAATATTTTGTATGTATTTTAAATGCTTTCAACTAAGAGATATTTTGTACAATATTCTGTTTCTTATGGATTTAAATAAAAAAAGTAGATGAATTTTTCATATATGAGAATTTGTAGATCAAGGATGAAAATATATTTTTGAATTGGTAGTTACTTAAAATATTTTGTTGGTTATGATTTTTAATAGACTCTATTGACAGTAGCTTTTTTTTTATAAAAATGTATTTTTTATATTTTTAGTGTTGCCTTGATTGATCATTTGCTATAAAAAATATATTTTTTGATTATTTAACTATAAAATGTTTTGTTCATTAACAAATAAAAATGTACTGTAGTTTTTTGTTTCTTTTTATTTAATTGCTATTAACATGCATCTGTTTTTTTTTGTCTAGGGTGAATCTGGGAACAAAAAATAGTTTAAACATTCAACATGAATTCTTTGCTATAGAAATAAATATATATATATATTTATATATATTTATATATCCAAATTTGGACATTTGATGATTCATCACTAGTTCGTTAAAGACTCAATGGAAATCTAAGATAAAAGAAAAATTTTAAAAGTTTCATAAAAACAATTTAAGCCATTATTTAGTGCTCTATGGAATTTTAAAGTCAAACCTCAGGAAAAATCCTGTTTCTTTTACAGTTTTCATAGTTCCAAATAACAAGCCTGGGATGGTTAATTTTAAAAAAAAATTTTAGTTAGATAATGAATTGTTGTTGCGTATTAATTAAGTTTCTTCTTAAATTTAATTGTTGTGGAAAAAAAACATGAACTTAAAGTGAAATGAAATGATTACATTGAAGCATTTGGTTTATTTATTTTTCAAATTTTTACATATGATGACATTACTAGTTCCAGATCCAATGGAAATTTAAAACAAAACATAAATGGTAAAAGTAGAATCTTGCAAAGTTTCAAACAATTTAAGCCATTATCATAGTTTTATGATTATTTTAAAATATAAAATAAAACGGAGTTCTTCACAGTGGAAATAACAAAAATGGGATAGTGTTAATTACTTTTTTTATTTAAATTTTTATTTAGAGACTATGTGGATTTTAAATGAAATCGATTTTCTTTTTTAAGTTGTCTTAAATTTTCCTGTTATTATAAATTAAGAAATGGAAATGCAATATATTGCAAATCCTCACTGTTGACTTGATAAAATGTTGAATTCCTTTTGTTTCCTAACAAACAAATGTCAAATTGTATTTTGATTAAATTTTTTTATTTTCTTGTCAAAATAGGGCATTTTGCACATAAATTCACAATTTGCTTGGTCAACTACTCAAAAAAAACAGGCAAAGAGATTGATGATTTAACAGTTTTTAAAATGTCAAATTTTTGATTTGAATTTTACATATTACATTGATATTTAAAAAAAAAAAAATAATTCTATTTTTTGATGTTCAACTTTTGAAAAAAAATATTTTTTTTTTACCAAGAATATTTAGAAGATTCAACAATAAAAAAAAAAAATCTCTTTTTAGAATTTTCATTACCTGGCTGCTGAAAAAAGAAAAAGTCTTTTTGCTTTATTATTTAATATAATTAAATTGTACTTTCATAATAAATATTTTAATGGTAATTATTCTGATGAAAAGGTTGAAAAAAAGGTTATCAAGATTTTTTTTATAAGAGAAACATATAATTAAAGACAAATAAAACAAGGTTTCATCATTTTACTGTTTAAATGGTTAGATGTCACCATAAGTTCTGTGCATAAAAGTTTTTCTCTCACATTTCTGCCTATTAGTGGAAATTTTTTTTTTTTTTTTGCTGAAAATAGTTATCAACTGTGTTTAAAAAAAAAAGGTCCATTTTTGATCATTAAAAAGATTTTGAATTCCTGTTCTTTATTGTTTCATTATTCAATAATCCTTTATTCAACCAAGTGGCTTTTTGCTCTTCTAAATGAAATGGTTAAAAAAAAAAAAAATTACACATGACCTGAAATTTTTTGTTCTTCATTGGAAACAATCTAACATTGTTTTTTTTTTTTTTTTTCAACCAAAAATATATAATCTATTGAGGTTTTTCTTTAAACTGGTCTGAATTTATAAATAATCTAAAAAAAAAAAGATTTTTTTTTATTGCAGAAATCGATGTTAAAAATTATTTCTATCTGGGATTTTAACATCAGCTAATTATACTACATTTTTAAAATTCCAAAAATTTAAAAATTTTTTCCTATTCAAATGGAATTAAAATTAATCATGATTCTAAAATTAAATAAAACATCTTTTGCCTTGAAAGAAAAGTTCAAAATTTTATGAATTTAAATAAACTGAAAAGCTTAACAAAATTTAACAAAATATTGTTCTAAATTATTTCTATTTTCATTTTTATATATCTGACAATTCTATCAATTCTCTCTTTGTATTTGTGGCAATAAAAGTCTATTTAATCAAACAGAGAATTATCATTGAAATGGACAGAACATCAGAACAATATACAAAATTTTAGAAACCTTTTTCTTTCTCTCTTTTTTTTTTTTTTTTTTTTTTAAGCATTTCACCCCAAGCAAGGTGGAAGCCACTAGCATGCAAGGGGTTACAGAGAGTTGGAGTGAGAGCAAATAGGAGTGATAGAGGAAAGGATGAAGAGAAGGATAGGGGATAGATCAAGGCATCTGGAGACGTTGATTGACATTATATTTGAATAGTTGGAGATTATAGCTATCAGGGAAACAAGAAATAGGGAGGGAGTTCCACAGGTAAGAAGTGCAAGACATGAAACTATTGGGGTAGAAGAGACGGCTATATTTAAAAGTTTCGACAGTGAAAGGGTGAGAGCGAGATGCCAGCCTAGTTGAACGCTTAAATTCATGAAGTCTGAGAACCAGCGAAAGCAGCCCATCAGAACAGTTACCATGAAAGTATTTGTAAAAAAGACAGAGGGAGGCGACAGCACATTTGTGAGAGAGCAACTGCAGATGAGATGCCAGATCAGGACCAATTACATTGCATATCCGTCTCGAGATTTTATCAAGGACTTTGAGACAAACAGAAGGGGCTCCAGACCATATATGGCAGCAATAATCCATGCAAGGGTGAATGGTTGATTTGTAGATTTGAAGGATTAACTCCAGCGAGAAAAATTTCCTGGTGCAGCACAGGGAGCCAACTTTCCTTTTTTTTTTTTTTTTTTTTCAAAGCCTTCCTTTCACTGAAGCTGGTGTTAAATGCCTGCTCTCATGTTATTGTTCTTCGACCCACAACAGTACCCATGTTTTCATCAATCTCCTTCCTGTGACCAGGGGGTCAATTTTAGGGTGCTGCACAGCTGATCAGCTCCCTCCACATTGTCTTGGTAGGTATTCATTCATGCATAGCATGTCTTGGGGAAAAGTGGACCTGGCGAAGCCCATCCCTCTGAGGATTTCAAATGCTGATTTCTTTGGCTGGTAGGTCCTTTCTCATTGCAACATCGGCTAAGACAACTGGGTTTGATGCTTATTTGTTTTTTTGCCATATGGACTTTAACTAACAAAATTTGTGGATTTGCTTGTGGCTGAGAGGATTTTTACTAGAGGTCAAGCCATGGTTAAAGGCAGATTTTTGAATGCTGATTTTCAAGGCTCTCTCTACTTGGAAGAAAAAATCCAGCATAATCATTGAGAGTACATGTATGGGGAGTTAACTTCACTGGATACTCTGTTACTTTAACCTTGTGTCAGATTTGTCTAATCTTATTAAATATCTATAAATCTTGACAACTGTTATCATTTGAAGAAGTAAGGAAAGTTAGTTCCCTGTGTCATGCTAGAAAATCTTTCTTGTCAGAATACATCTTGCAAATTTATAAATCTACCATTTGTCTGTGCATTAAATACTGTTCATATCTGGTCTGGTGCTCCTGCTGTATATCTTTGAGATTTTTGAGAAAATCCAAAGAAGGATCTGTAATGTTATTGGTCCTGACCTGGTATCTCAACTTCAGTTACTTTCCCACCAGTGTGACATGGCTTCCCTCTGTCTTTTCTACAAATATTTTCATGGCAACTGCTCTGATGAGGTTTTTACCCTGGTGTCCTGAATACATGAATTGAAGTGTGTTACTTGATTGGCAACTAGGTCTCGTCATTTTACTGTTGAACTAGTTAGATGCAACTGCCACTTCTATTCTAACTGTTTCTTTTCTCGCACTTCCCACTTGCGGATCACCCTTCTGATATCTTGCTACCCTGATAACAACAAACTTGAAAATTTATATGCAACATCAATTGTTGTCATCTGTCTTGAACCCTGCTCCTTTTTTCCTTCTTCAATCCACCCCATTCAGTCTTCTCTTTCATTGTAACCCTCTGTGTTTTAGTGGCATTATTGCTTTGCTTGGGGTTGGAACAATTATAAAAAAAAAAAAAAGGAAAAGGAGTTATTATAGAACATTAATTCAGTTAGTTATGTGCCATGCAGGATACACACTTAGGCGATCTTGTATCTTTTGACTGATGAGGCATATTTTTTCCTGCGGTAGGTTGCCATTTCATTCTGTGGTAGGCCAGTTGCCATCCAAAGCTATAGAACCAGTCTCTCCTGCTATTTACCAATAGCTGGGAGGAGAAGAAGAGGATTCATACCTTTCCCAAGGGCATTAACCCATAAGTGAATGTAATGAATTTGACTGGAATTCTAACTCAACTCTCCGATTCCTCAATCTGAGCCGCTATCCATTACTCCTCCTTGCATCCCTTTCATTAGTGTAATGAATTCATTTTGGGTGCTCTCATTGTTCCTGTGTGTCAAACTAGGTCAATGTGCAGGGATAGATTTGGCATCCTAAAAAATTATACATGAACTGTAAGAAGACAGAATTTATGGTCGTCAGCAAAAGGGAGAGCTCAACGTGCAAATTACGAATGGGATATTCCAAAATTAAGTGCAAAAATTAAAATATCTAGGAAGTATCTGAATTACCGGGATGAGTAGTTATCATTAGTCTGCATGTAAATAGTCTAAAAACAAGAACTGTCTATCCCTGTTGATTAGATAAAGAGTTTGATCAGAATTCCTTGTAATTTATCTGGATTGGTAGATACTTGAGGAAGGCCAGAGAACACAATGGCTGAAATATTGTGATACCAATGACTAAGATGCAGAGAATAGTCTGCATGTAAATAGTGTGAAAACAAGAACAGCATATCCCCATTGGTTGAATAAAGAGTTTGATCACAATTCCTTGTAAGTTATCTGGATTGGCAGATACTAAGGTAGACTGGAGGACACAATAGCTGAAACATTGTAATACCAATGACAAAGATGAGGAGAATAGTCTGCATATTAATAATATAAATAGTGTTGTCATCTCTGTTTTCACAATGTTTCAGCTCTTGTGCTCTCCAGCCTTCCTCAAGTATCTACCGATCCAGATAACTTACAAGGAATTCTGATCAAACTCTTTATTCAACCAATCGGGATAAGCTGTTCTTGTTTTTTCATCTGTAGAACTCCCTTCTTATTTATTTCTTCCCTGCAGCCTACAATCATCTTCTTTTGTCTTCCTGAATCCTGTTCTTTTATTGTCCTTTTCCCTCAGTAAAGTTTTCTCGTTCTGTTTCACTCCCAGTAATCCTTTGCATCTTAGTAGCATTATTGTCTTGTTTGGATTGAAATGATTTAAAAAAATATATATATATATATATATATATATATATATATAGATACACCTAGTAAGCCAGACAAACCTAGGTAGGTTTGTCTGGCTCACTAAATGTATCTAGGTCTATAAAAAACGGTTGTATTGAGCTCTTTTGTTAGTTAGTTGTTTTCGTATCGGGGTTTTTTCTTTGGGCTTCAGACCTGCATCTGTGCGATTTTTTTGTCGGCAGAAGTTCATGTTTGTAGCTCTTTCTTTTTTTAAAACCTTTTTTTCCCTTGAGATTGATTTGATTAGCAAATCAAAAATTCGATGGTTTTTCGAAACAAGTCTAGTTATCTATATATATATATATATATATATATATATATATATATATAATGTTTATGTTAAATAGCAGAATAGATTATGACCATTAGCCTTGAGTGCCAGCCAGTCTAAGAGAAGGAAAAAAAATACTAAGTTCAAAACTCTGGAGATTTGATTTGTTTGTTTAATAGCACATCAACTCCTTGTGGGTTATTTAATGCCAAAATGTAAATATTTTGAACAATTTTATGGCTTCAACTAAATATTTTGTATGCAGTTGTATGCCTTCAACTACAGATAAAATATATTGTTAGTAATTTTGCTATAGAATATATTGTTAATAATTTGTTTTTATATAAAAATGTATTTTATACTTTTGTAGTGTTTTTTTTTTTTTTTTTTTTTTTTTTTTATTTGCCCATAAATCCTTGAACGGACCCTAACAGGTTCTACTGCCATAGTCAGGGTAAACCTTTGAACAACAACAACTATGAGGTGGTTCCACACTCCTCAAAACTCCCAACCTCCTGATCAGGAGCCTTGCTGTGGATTGTAGTTTATTGTCATATCACCACCCCCACCCTCACCCCAGGCTAAAAGAGGGAACCACTTTACTGTCTTTCCCAAGAAGCCATGACAACTCACAGATAATAAAGAAAATAAATCTGTGGGGAGTCATGATCGGCCATGTCCTGAAGGGACATGGCATTTAAAAAAAGAAGAAATCTGTCTGCGTCTTGATGTCTTCTTGTTTCTGTTGAGTGTCTTCTATGCCTTTCTACTTAAGTGATATCCAATAGAGGTAGAAGAGAAGCATGTACAATCTTATCTCTTGTTATCTGATTCGGGCGGGGCAGGGCAGGGTGTTGTGTTAGCAGAGGAAGAAGGGGCAGCTTTGAGGACTGTATCTATGGTTTTCTTGTTTTAATGTATATTATCTTTTATTTACTTGCTTTCAGCCTAACCAATGAATTACAATTTCACTCCCATCTTATCTGCCAATATCCACTATTGAGAAACAGCTTTTTTTTTTTTTTTTTTAAAACCTCTACCCCCTCCCCCCACTCTTTTACTTTCTGATAATATTTTTAAGACCCAAAAGCAAATAATTATACGGCATCTACCTAACAAGAAAATTTTGTGTAGTAAGAGAATACTGAACGACTTCCTCCTAGGTCATACACACCCCAAAGTGTTATACAAGAAAATTTACTGGGGATGAGAGAGATTGAGATTTGTGTGTTAAATTTGTATTTATTTATTTTTAAATACTGATGCATGAAGGAGACGCTGAAAAATTATCAGCCTGACCAAGATGGCACAGCAAAAACTAAAAAAAAAAAAAAAAAATTCTAATGTTTGGTTAAATTTTTGAAAATAGTTTAAGTAGGTAGACTTTTCAGCATTCCCTTTTTTGAATAAAAATTTAAATTTTTTGCATACTTGTCATTTTTATTTTTATTTTATTATTATTTTTTTTTTTTTTTTTTTTTTCAAAAATATTTTTTTCTTATGCAGCTTCACCTCTTTATCGAAACAACTTTTTGTTTCTTTGGAGGCTTTTGTTTCTTTGGAGGCTTTTTCACTTTCAAGTTGTAAAGTCAAAGCAAGCAATGCCATTCAAAATGGAGGTGCAATTTACAATATATTTCATGTGCTTTATAGTGACCTTTCTTTGGAGACTTTTCAATTTCCAAGTTGATTTAAGTTTTAAAGCAAAAGTGTGTGAAATAGTGCAGGAATTTGCCCATACCTGAAAAAAATATTTGTTATATATGCACAATAAAAATGTATGAAATTCAAATAGAAAAGACTTATTTATCTATATACATAAAAATGAGAATGTCTGTGTGATATCTTTTCACTCTAAATCCATCCAACTGATTTTGACCAAACTTGGTATATACATTATACAATGTAAGAGATAGGTTCTTAGTCTAAAAAATCAATAATTTAAAAAAAAATCAAATGATAAATTCAACTTTTTTCCTCCGATTTCGTTCAAACTCAGTATGTAGGTTACTTACATCATGACAAGCTCAACAATACCTCATTTTATTTCTGCATTTAGCGAAAAACTGCAAAAAACGAAAAATCGATTTCAGCACAAATTTTAAACTAAAAACTCCCTCAATTTTCAAGCAATGTAATACAAACTTCACAATTGTAACCAACAATAAGTTGATTGTTTAACAGTCATTTAACTTGATAATTGAGTCCACCCATATAGTGAAAACCCACATAAATCGTGCAATATTGTGATTTTCACTGGTTACTATCTTATTTTTCATTGATCTTTCAACCAATTTTCATTAAACTTAATTGCTTTATAAATGTATCCTCTTTTACATCCCTAATAGCACTCTGTCAAATTAAATTTCAAAAACTCCAAAATAATTGTGGTCTGTAGTGGGCCTTCATGTTGCCTGTTTTACCCCTTCATGTCCTTGGCTAACTTCAATTGAATAAATACAGACTACTTCTGTTATATCAATAACTGCATTAATTCAAAATGTTTTTTTAATGAAAGTACTTTAAAGTAATTGAAGAAGATAGACTGTTACATCTAAACATGATGCTGTTTTTGCTCCATTTTAATTGAATACATTTTCTGATTGACCAGCTGGGTATGGCTGCTAGTTTACAATAACTTAAAAAGAAGGGTTTAAAGACTTGCTAAAAATTAAGTGAGGTAGAGAAAAAAATGTTCATAAGAAAGCGGGGACTTGAATTAATTAAAATTAATAAAGAAATAAATGTTCTTGGTATCATGACAGTGAAGTTGATGAAGTATTGTTAATTTTCTGACCCATTCGAGCTTGATAGGTCAATGTTCCATAGACCCCCTTTTCATGATTGGAAGTTGTGAGTGACAGTGTCAATTCGATAATAAAGTTGCATTTTTCACTCACAGCCGGTGATTGCTAGTTGTTTTGGGTCCAGAGATAAAAGAACTTCAACACAGGGAATTTTAACTGAACTATTTTATTAACGTTCATGTCAACATGTTCTATCTATCCAGTGGGGTTGTTCTCCCTCACTGGGGCCCCCATTTCAGACATAAAAGAAAACGTCTTGACGGTTGAGGCTCGACTCTACATTTCCTTTCCCATGCTTGTTTAGCCAATCAAAATCTACTTATTTTGCCTTTCATCTGGTCTTGAAGGTCAACCTCGGAGTCTGAGCAGAAATACACTTCCTCTAAAACATAATAGTCTGCTAAACTATTACTTAACATCAACATCTATCAGAAGTGTATCTAGTTGAATGGAAGGAGTGCCAAGTGAATGTCATTTGTGGTAACCTTGTTGAAGTTGGTACAGCCTTGTAAAAATTATTGTTGTAGCATATTAGTTGCTTTCTATTGGCAAGCAAGATGGAGTCTGCTTAAGGCTAGTTTCAAATATACACATTCAAAATTATCTGTTTTAAACTCTGATATATTGCCCTAAATTTTTTTGTTGAACATATGTTATCTCAGAATCTAGTGTCCTCTTCTCAACTCACTTCTGAAGGTAACTTGGTCTGATGACTTAGATCTTTCTAACTACCTGCTCTGATTCAAGTCAGGAATAAATATTAATTTAAGCTAACCTGGTGTCTTGGCTTCAATCACTTTTGATTCATTTTCTACGGCTTGTCAACTCTTTGTAGGTTATTTAAAATCAGAGAATATATTTACATTGTAAGAAATTTTTTTTATTTTGGGAGATAATAATGGTTTAGGGATACAAGTCTTACTAATTAACCCATAGCTGGGGGAGGCATGTATTCATACCTTCCCCAAGGATATTTAAGCGTAAGTGAATATAATGGACTAAACAGGAACTCGGCTCTCTGATTAACAATTTTGAGCTATTATCAATTATGCCACCTGCACATCCAAACTTACAGCACCTTTCTCTTGGACATGAGTAGAGTTCATTATATTGTTTCTTGTTTAGGAATATTTCGGAACTCTCTCTCTCTCTCTCTCTGGCCTCTGTATCTCAAGTTGCCTTGATCTATCCACTACCCTTCTCCTCATTCTTTCTTCTATCACTCCTATCAGATCTTGCTCCAAATTTTCTGTAACCCCTTGTGTCCTCGTGGCTTTCCACCTTGCTTGGGGTGAAACATTTAAAAAAAACAAAAACTTGATATCTCCAAGCGGTCAGCCATCTAGGTAAAGGCCAGTCTCAATATTGCTTAAACACAGTGATTGTACAGGAACCTGTGTTTCAAGACTATATGACCGTAAGTTAATCTCTCTTGGAGTGTGGTGAAAGACATTAGTTATTCTGTGTCAGCTATGGCTAAAATTTGGTGCAGATACAAAAGAAATGGGATGCTTAAAAAAAAGAAAACATACTAGTAGGCCATGAAAGACATCAAAGCATCAAGACAGAAAACTCAAAGTAGTATGTCTTGAAAATAGGAAATGTACAAAAAAGAAAATGAAAAACAAATGGGTTGAAACAGGAGTCAATGTTTGTGAGAGAACTGTTAGAAATCAACTGAATGAAATGGAATTTATGTACATGAAACCCAGGACAAAACACACAAATGGAAGAAACACAGATTAAAGTGGTCTAAATAAAAACAATCATGGTGTGTGGACATTTGGATGAATGTAATATTAAGTGACAAATCAAAAATCTCCATTGGCCAAGGTGATGACACTGGAACTTTTGTCTTGTGTCCTTCAAATGAAATATATAAAGATGACTGCCTGAATAAAATGAGTAAATATCTCAACTTATTCATGATCTGAGTTTATATTAATAATGGCATCACAAATTTCCAGGAACTGGTTCTATAAGGCAGGTCATCTTTCAGGAATATTCTTTTTCAATCTGAGAATGGAAAATTAAACTTTATAATATCAAAAAGTTAAATAAAGTATCAAAAAAATAAAAATCATCATGGCGTGCGGACATTTGGATGAATTTGATATTCAGTGACAAATCAAAAATCTCCATTGGCCAAAGTGATGACACTGGAACTTTTGTCTTGTGTCATTCAAATGAAACATATAAAGATGACTGCCTGAATAAAATGAGTAAATTTCTCAACTTATTCATGATCTGAGTTTGTAAGCAATAATGGCATCACAAATTTCCAGGAACTGGTTCTATAAGGCAGGTCATCTTCAGGAATATCTTCTTTTCAATCTGAGAATGGAAACGTATCACTTTATAATATCAAAAAGTTAAATAAAGTATCAAAAAAATAAAAATCATCATGGCGTGCGGACATTTGGATGAATTTGATATTCAGTGACAAATCAAAAATCTCCATTGGCCAAAGTGATGACACTGGAACTTTTGTCTTGTGTCATTCAAATGAAACATATAAAATGAGTAAATTTCTCAACTTATTCATGATCTGAGTTTGTAAGCAATAATGGCATCACAAATTTCCAGGAACCGGTTCTATAAAGGCAGGTCATCTTTAGGAATCTATTATGCTTATTTTCTTTTCAATCCAAGAATGGAAACAAATCACTTTATAGTATCAAAATGAATTAAACCATTTTGATAATTTAATAGAAAACATTTATTTATTAAGATATATTTAGGTTGAAAACCTGTTCTCAATATATTTCTGTTCAGAATTTTGATGCTTTTTGTCTCTAGTGTCATCAGCTGTGTTTCTTAGTGTTGTGGCCTGTTAGGATAAGCATGGAATGATGAAAGAGGGCATCATCTATGTCTGTTGGTTTCCATCTACGGCGAGGCAATTATCAAAGGAAGTGGTTGGGGCCACTTGTATTGTGATGTTAGAGGTGAAATTCTTGGATCGTTGCAAGACAAACTGCAGCAATGGTGTGTGGCAAGCACGTTTTCCTCGATTACAAGTTGGAGGTTCGAAGACGATCAAATACTGTTGTAGTTCCGGCCATAAACAATGCCAATAACAAGACTCCGGCCTGCTAACTAGTGCACTTATGTGTGTGTTTATTCAACGGCAGGCTCAGCATTCGTCGCAGTGCCCAGGTACAGGTCAGTTTCTCATGCACTTCTTAGAGGGATGGGTAACAGAAAGCCACATGAGGCGGAGAGATAACAGGTCTGTGAAGTCCTTAGATGTCCGGGGCCACACAGGCACTACACTGGAGGTATCAGCGGGGACTTCACCCCAGCTCTGAGAGGGTCGGGAAACCTCTTCACCACCTCCTGTGATAGGGATTGGGGCCTGTAACCAACCCTGTGAAGTAGAAATTTCCGGTAGGCATGGGTCAGCAGCCCACATTTATCATGTCTCTGCCCTTTGTACACACCGTCTGTTGCTACTACTGATTGAACGGTCCGGTTAGGTCCTTGGATCAGGCTGCATGTGACATTTCCTGCGTGTGTCGTACTTGCCACAATGTTCGATGCCTGGAGAAGATGACTGAACCTGATCGTTTAGAGGAAGTAAAAGTCATAACAAGGTTACACTGCGTCCTGACTGCCTGCTTAAGAAGTCTCACAAGTTGGTATTTATGGAGGAGGATGAGTTCATTCTAATGTAGATTGGTCACCATAACACTTAGCCACATTCAAATTGTCTTGCTGCAGTCCCAAAGATCCAATGGAAGACCTATCAAATTTATAACTAGAAGATTTCCGACATTTTTTAACTTCTAGACAGTTTCTTTTGTCAGAATAAATTATGTTCATCACAGAAAATCCTCTTTCAGCCTCTGCAGAACTTAATCAGCTATTAATGTATAAGATTATTTTTGGATAATCCAACAACTGGTTTGCTAAGCTTTTATAATTTTAAGAATCGGTTTATACCAATCAGTAGGATTCCACCACTGGTTATATGTCATTTAAAGGACCACAGGAGATGGGGTATCATTTACCCCAACAATTGAAATACTGGATAATTTTCTCATTCCATTCGAAGAAAATTGGTTTGGTGATACACATATAGAAGGTCATGTACCTGTTTTATAGTTTATGCAAAGGCATTCTACTACGTAACCCTGACATATTTTGGAGGGATGTTAAAATAATCAAGAACTTATACTGGCAGCAAACTACCTGCATACAAATAGAAAATGAGTTCAACAGATATGCAATAATAGAAAGGGGTTAAGACAAGGATGTGTCTTCTCGCCAGACTTGTACAATCTATACAGTGAATTGATTCTGAGAGAATTAGAAGTCCTACCAGGATTCATTATTGGCGGACACAATCTTAACAACATAAAATATGCAGATGACACAGTGTTGATAGCAGAGACAGAAAGAAAACTATGAAAACTCCTACAGAAGGTAGTGAAGGAAATCAAAAAGAAAGGACTAAACATTAATTACAAGATGATAGACTGCATGGTTGTTAGCAAAAGAGACAGCCCAAAATGCAAATTATAAATCGGAGATGCCTAAATCAAACAAGTACAAAAATTTAAATATCTGGGATGGAATGTGCGACACAGAAATCTGAAAGTGCATTGGTATAGTGAAAGATGCCTTCCAAAAGTTAAGCAGAGTATTAAGAAACAGAAAAACTTTGTTAAAAACAAAGAAGAGAATACTAGACTGTTATGTGATATATCCTTCTATATGGCAATGAATGCTGGACAAAGATGAAGAAGAGGCTTGAAACAACAGAAATGTGGTTCTACAGAAGGATGCTGAGGATACCATGGATGGAATATTTGACCAACAAAGTTTTAGAGAAAATGGAAACAAAAAGGAAGCTTATACTTAACATCAAGAAGGGAGAGCTGAAACTTCTGGGACACATAATGAGGAAAGAGGACTTAGAAAATTTGATACTCACAGGACAGATTGAAGGCAAGCTGGAGAGAGGAAAACAATGCATAATTACTTAGTGAGCTTAAGTAAATGGATGGCAGAACAAGGTTTAGGAGAAATAATAAAAAGACAAAATTTATTAAGAGCTACAAAGGACAGGAAATTGTGGAGAGCCATGATCGCCAACATCCTGAAGGGACATGGCACATAGAAGAATGAGCTGAAGTAAATGGATGACAGAACAAGGTCTAGGAGAAATAACAAAAAGACAAAATTTATTAAGAGCCACGAAGGACAGGAAATAGTGAAGAGCCATAATCGCCTATGTCTTGAGGGGACACAGTGCATAAAGAAGTATATCTTGTCATAAAGCAAGGGAGATTAAATTTTTGTTTCAGGAAAGATGTATAAAAATCAATAAATCTGGATCTATAATAACTGAAAGTTTAAGATATCTTGATGGTCATGTTAGCCATTTTCCTACAAGGAAACATTTGACATTCATTGACTGAGTAGCTAGTACTGTTTTCAGATGAAACTTATAAAATATTCTCTTAAAACAGTTTTTTGGGGAAATGGGTTTCTCAAGTCCAGTAGCTTTTATAGGTCTTTCAAGTATTTATATGTGAATACAAACTTTAAAACTATTGAATTTTTAAATAATTTTTTCACGTCTTCAGTGTTTTTCCCTTTGTGCATAATTCTAACCAACATTCAGGTTTATATCTGCCCTTACCTTTATATATATATATATATATATATATATATATATATATATATATATATAGTATAATAATATAAAATGAATAATAATAGAAAATAGTAATATAAAAATGAATAATAATAGAAAATAGTAATATAAAAATGAATAGTAATAGAAAATGGTAATATAAAAAAAATAGTAATATAAAAATGGTAATATAAATAAAAATAGTAATAGAAAATGGTAATATAAATAAAATAGTAATAGAAAATGGTAATATAAATAAAAAAATAAAAAATAGTAATATAAAATGAATAGTAATAGAAAATAGTAATATAAATAATAGAAAATGGTAATATAAATAAAAAAATAATAGAAAATAGTAATATAAAATGAATAGTAATAGAAAATAGTAATATAAATAATAGAAAATGGTAATATAAATAAAAATAATAATAGAAAATAGTAATATAAAATGAATAGTAATAGAAAATAGTAATATAAATAATAGAAAATGGTAATATAAATAAAAATAATAATAGAAAATAGTAATATAAAAAATGAATAGTAATGAAAAATAGTAATATAAATAATAGAAAATGGTAATATAAATAAAATAATAATAGAAAATAAATATAAAATGAATAGTAATAGAAAATAGTAATATAAATAATAGAAAATGGTAATATAAATAAAATAATAATAGAAAATAGTAATAAAAAAATGAATAGTAATAAAAAATAGTAATATAAATAATAAAAAATGGTAATATAAATAAAAATAATAATAGAAAATAGTAATATAAAATGAATAGTAATAGAAAATAGTAATATAAATAATAGAAAATGGTAATATAAATAAAAATAATAATGAAAATAGTAATATAAAAATGAATAGTAATAGAAAATAGTAATATAAATAATAGAAAATGGTAATATAAATAAAAATAATAATAGAAAATAGTAATATAAAATGAATAGTAATAGAAAATAGTAATATAAATAATAGAAAATGGTAATATAAATAAAAATAATAATAGAAAATAGTAATATAAAAATAAATAAAATAAATTGTAATATATAAAAAAAAATCATAACTACCATTGATGACCACCTGATGAGATGTTCTAATGTAATAACTTATAATAAATAATTATTGCTCTACTTTTGTATTGAACTCTCTTTTAAGTTCGTTATGAATGTTTGAATTTATGTTCATTTTGTTTTCTTTACATTTGGATATAAATAATTCCATTAATAATTCCATTAATTTTGTATAATGTATTCTTTCTATAGCAGTGATTCTTAAACTTTTTCCTTGTTCACACACCTTCCAGAACTCCAACCAGTTCTCACACTCACTTCTGGAATTGATGAAGAATAATATTGATGCCATGTATAAATAATAAAACCATTGTGTTTCTTTAATCTTTATTCACATAACTGACAACAAAATAATGCGTTACAAAAACCCAGATTACTTTCATATTAGAAGAAAAATAAAATTTCGGTAACATAAATATTTACAACATCTCCCTACAAACAACAAACCACCACCACAGTCCAACAATATTGAAACCTCACATTTGAGTGAACATATCGCAACAATATTTGAGCAGTAGTTCCACTCTTTATCTTTGTAGCCGTCATGCCAAAAGGGACCCGCTGGAACAGGGCATCTGTCTCTCATACAGGAGCAGTCGTCTGCGCCGGCTCCCTTGGCTCCAACTGCCAAAGCCTTCAGACACACTTATTTTATAGACCATGACGAAGCAGCTGATTGGTTGAGTGAGAGAGTTTTACATATGCGTAGATGCACTCTGCCAATTCTCCCTTCCTCCAACTGCTCTGCGACACCATATGCATGCAATGCGTGGACGTTTTCGTGCATGATGTCGCGTATCTTGCTCATGACAATCACAAGTATCACATTGCTGTGTTTCCAACATTACCGTAGTTTTATCAGTAATTTCTGGTCATCTTTTTCCCCTAAGTATACATCTATACTATTGTAGAAACCTTACCAATTGCTACTATGTAAACTTTTATGTCAGATCACCAAACACTACAATAGAGTTTCCTTAATAGACCAACCGTAATGATTGTACCTTCTAGGAATTGATATTGCACCCCATTTTTAAAATGAAAAATTACTATTTTTTATAAGGTTTTACGTTTGGTAATCTTTACCAAAATGCTACAATATATCAATAACCTAAGTAAATTATAATAAACATTATATCATACCTATAACATCAGTTATCTCATCATCCTTCAATATGGAAATTATTAGATGCTCTTAAGAGAGAACAGGACATGAATGAAATTTATTATTTGCAAAAAGTAAGAACAGGTTGCCAAAATATCAAGAGCATCAAAAAATACCGCAACGTAAATGGGAACTTAAAAAATTAGTAACATCCTTTAACCGAGTACTCTTTGCTAGTTGACTATTTGTGTAGGATCATATAAATTAAGGTTATAAGGATTTTTTCTTACTAAATTGTTTTATTAGCAATATTTGTATTTCGAATAATTATCATGTGTATATTTCCTCTTTGAATTTTTGAATTTTTATTGCAATAGAGAATTTTGCATTTCGAATAATTATAATTTAGTATAATTGTCCTTTCAATTAATTTTCATTCAAACAATTTACAATTTGTAAAAATGTTTTCTGAATAATTGTTTTCAAATAATTATTTTCAAACAATGTTCACATAATCGGAATAAACTGTATAATGTTCTTTCAGGATAACAAACTGTGGATAATTCCTATTTTAGGATAATATACTGTGTATAATTCCAACAGCAGCCATTACTACATAACTTAAAGTACATTATACTAATTGTTCTTTTCAATACGATTTTAAAATGAAAAATTACTATTTTTTTTAAAAAGTTTTACATTTGATGATCTTTACCAAAATGCTACAAAATAACAATAACCAAACTAAATTATAATAAACATTATATCTTACCTATAACATCAGTTTAAATGAACCATGTTTAGTAGTTTATAAACTAACTCAGCAACAATTAACTCCTACTTTCAAAGAATCCAAATTCCATTCTGAAAATATTAATAACATGTTTATATATATATATATATATATATATATATATATTTAGACCATCACTGATGAATAAAAATTTCTACGTAAGCACAAACACAATTCAGCAATATTTAAATATCACATTTGAGTGAACAAATCTCAACAATATTTTTAGTAGTATTTCGCTCCTTATCAAAACAAATTTCACATTGCAGTGTTTCCAACTTGACTGCAGTTTTATCAATAATTTCCGGGTCGTTTTTTTCCCTAAGTATACATTTATGCTATTATGATAGTAGCAATTGGTAAAATTCCTATAATGTAATCTTTTATGCCAGATCACCAAACACTACACTAGAGTTACCTTAATAAACCAACCCTAATGATAGGAAATGATATTGTGGTTCTAGGAACATTTGCTGCAAACATTTTTGCTGCAGGAAAACTCGCCTCAGGAATTTTTGCCGTAGAAAACTTTGCTGTATAGGATTTTTGCCATAAGACAATTTCAGCTTTTTTTTTTTTTATGCTAAGTATCTTGTTATCAAGTATATCTGTCTCACACTATTGTTACTTCAATTTAAACATTTTAATAAGCAAAGTTATAGGATGCACCCAAGTTTGTGGAAACTAATTGCGTATTTGAAAAAGGAAGAGACATTAGCAAAAAAGAAAAAGTGCGATTTAGATCAAGGAGATGCAGTAGAAATGAAGAAAATATATATTGATATCAATGCAAGACTTCAACGGAAAAAGCTGCATTACAGTCCAACGCAACATATATATATATATATATATATATATATATATCTATCAATGTAAGAATTCACCGGAAAATGCTTCATTACAGTCCAAAAAAAAAAAAAACACATTATGAAGCATTGTTTGGAATTTGCATACATTTTAAAATATTTCTTTGTTAATTTGATATATTTCTAGTCTTTTATTTCTCAATAAATGTTTACTTTTTAATTTCTTTTCTGATGTTTGACCCTGTAAAAAAGATATCCATATATACTTGATAACAAGGTATTTCGCATATTAAATTGAACATCAATCCAAGTATATCTGGCTCACACAATTGTTATTTCGATTTAGACATTTTAATAAGCAAAGTCATAGGATCAAAATCCCACATCATTCATACTCGTCAGGGAGGAGTATAAAAATTTCAAGGTATGGACACCAGAATCTATCACGCAATTTCATATTTCAGACTTAACATTAAACTTTCTGTTAACATAATATCAGTTGCCAATTATTCTCACTCAAGCGATATATATTATTTCAAACAAACGATTACAAATTGATTACGCAACCAATTTCAATATAAAATATCTGATCAAAGAAAGATAACCTTTTCAAATTCTCAGTAAGTTTTTCGGAATTTACCCAAATTATTTGCAAACATGAACTATTTTAAATTCACTATAAATATTGAAATATATTTTCTTATGCGAAACAAATGACATTAATTAACAAACACGAGGAGTTTGCAGTAGAAAATGAAGAAATATAATATATATATATATATATATATATATCAATGCAAGACTTGATTAGAAATGCTTCATTACAGTCCAATGCAAAAAACACATTATTTATGAAGCATTGCTTGGAATTTTCACACATTTTAAAATATTTCTTTGTTAATTTGATATATTTTTAGTCTTTTATTTTTTAAATAAATGTTTACTTTTTAATTTCTTTTCTGATGTTTGACCCTTTCAAAAAGATATTAAATTAAAAAGATTAAATTTTGCTCTCATCAAAATATCCTCCTTTAGCCTTGATTATTGCAGCACAAATTTTTGGCATTTGTTGCAAAAGTTTCTCAAAGTATAAGTTTGATAATTGATTCCATTCTTTTTTTTCAATGACTCTAAGCCCTCTTTTTCATTTATTTTTCACTCTTCTGTCAAGTTCATACCATTCTCATTCTGGGGATTTAATTTAAACTTTTGAACTGTAATATATATATAATATATATATATATATAAAAATATATATATATATATTTTAAAAGAAAAAAAAAAAGAAAAGCAAACTTTTTTTTGTGTAATTTTTTATTAAATATATATTATGCTTTAAAGTATCATAATATTTAAAAAAAAATCCACATTAAAAAGTAAAAATGTTTCACTTCTCTTTTTTAAAATATACACTTTTTCTTGTTGGAACAACTATAAATCCCCTATCTATCTATCTATATATATATATATATATATATATATATATATATTATATATATATCAATGTGTGTGTGTGTGAGGTGACAGTTTCATGTTTGTATGAAAATGTGTTTTAAAAAGCATGAAACAGACTGTTTAGTTCTAAATGTGGATGTTTTGTTCAAATTATATTTACATTTACGTGTTTCTATCTCGTGATATTCACCTTTATTCCATAAATATCCCATATTATTAAGACTATATTTTTTTTATATATATATATATATATATATATAAAAAATATGAGATTATCATAAACTTTCATAACTGAATCAATAAGCTGGCAGATCCTGATATGTCGAAAATGACGGGAGAGTCCATTATTATTATTATTATATATATATATATATATATATATATATATATATATAGTCAGATTTTTTCCTCAGTTCAATCTGGCAGAAGGCTGGCAATTTAGATCTGCTTTATATTTTAATGTTTTATGTACAGGTACCTCCAACGAATTGCTAAAAAAAAATAAGCCTTCATTATGAAAAAAAATGTCCTAAACTTAATAAAAACAGTTTTATTGTCAAAATCTTTATGGTATTTATTAAGAGGAAAGACCAAAATATTTTTTGATTATTAAGTCATAATTTTTAATCTTTTTTGTATCTCCTTTTGTTTCCTTGAGCAATATCTCTCCTCCATGCCACTCGCCTTGTCGCTGACAGATGACTGTGTCTCCCCGCAAAGGAAAAACTAAACTAAACTAACTTTTTAATCATTTTTTAGGATCCTTGAAAATTTTGCTTAAAAATGTTTTATTTTTGTCATTAGGTGATCATAAATTAGTATGGGTAATTTTAGTGTCTTTTTGCAGTGAAAAAACATATTGATTTGGAACTTCTTGCAAAATTCAAATAATTATCAGATTTTAATGAAAATTTCAAGACTTATTTAAAAATGAATGAAATTATTTTTGAATCATTTATTTCTTTAAGAAAATCTTTGTAAAAAAAAAAAAGTTTTTTTTCATCTGTAAACCCCCACTTATTTAATTTTATCTAAGTTTGAGAAATTAATGATCATATTAGTTATAAGCATAAATCCTTGGAGAATTTAAATCATCAATCTTTTCATTTTTTTTTATTTTTTTATTTTTTTCTGGTTATGGTATTTTCTGACAGACTTATGAGACTGATTTTTGAATGGATACATCAGAACCTCCCTATTGCTATAAAAACACATTTTCAAAATATGTAGACTCTGGGAATTTAACGCATGATATCAGGGGTAGGATTTAGTGAACCAAGTCTTAACCTTAAAAAAGAATTTGTGTTCTTTGTGCAATCTGTCAAAAAAGAAAATCTAAATTGTGATTGTCATTTTGAGTATGATGATAACTACATCCGTGTCCAGGGTAAGACGATAAACTACGTCCAACAGCAAGGCCTCTGGAGGCTTTGAGGAGTGTGGAACCACCTCTCAATTGCTGGTGTTCCCAGGTCCACCCTGACCCAGGGTGGTAGCACCTGTTAGGATCTCAGCTACAGGGAAGTAGTTAACACCGAAACTGAGGTAAAAAGCATTATGAAAGTGTAAAAATAGGTTTTAATACCAGAACTATTTTGTAAAAAAAATTATTTTCAGAAATAAAGTTTTGAAAAAAAAAAATACCATCAATTTTTTTTTGAAAAAAAAAAAGTATTACCAGAAATAGATTTTTGACAAAACAAAATATTACCAGGAAAAAAAAAAGTTGTTGTCATTAAATACCCATTGAGGTTGATATGCTGTAAAGCAAGTCAAACCAAACTAAATCATGATTGAGTTGATTTTAGTAGACCTCGAGATATGGAAATTGTTTCACTTTTTTACCAGGAAAATTTTCAATCGATCAAGATCCCATTTTACCCCAATAAAAGAAAAGAAAATACTTTTGATGATAAAATTGAAAATTTTCATGAATTTTAAAAGAAGGTAGTTGTAATTTAACAAGTTGTCATCTTTGATGAATTTTTGTTCCCTTTTGATTTACACCTCCCAGTATTATTGATTTATGACTCTTGGAATTATGACCTCAGTCTGATGATATTTGGGATCCAAACCTCCTTATTACTATTTACCTCAAGCTATTTCAGTCATCTACTAATATTTCAGTTGTCTACTAATATTATTTAAGTTTCCATTGAAAATTAAATTTTGACCTGATTTAACTGGTCTGGAAAAAAGGTTAAAAAACAAATGAAAAAGTCAGAGAAACATTGCAGCAAAGGAGATAACTTTGCTGATGTTTGTGTTTGAATAAAAATAAACAAACTTATATGCCATTAAAAACTACATTGATATAAGTTTTACCACTTGACAAAATTTCTAGGAAGTCTGTATTTATCAGCAAAGACGTTGTGACAGAAAATGAAAAGAAGTGACTTAGCATAAACTACAAGAAGACAAAATGCATAGTCATCAGTAAAATGACATCACACATTATGAAATGGACAAAGTCCGACAATTATTTTAAGACATTTTTATGTTTATATATTCTTTTTATAGATACAAATATTTAAGGAGGCCAAATATTTTCTATGAAAATTTCTCGGACATTCAGGCCAATAAATGTTGTTTAATACTGTTTATTATAAACAGTGCATTTACTTAAATATCTATAAAAAGAATGTATAAACATAAGTGTCTTAAAATAATTGTCCATTTCATAATATACTGTTTTGTAAATGCCATCTAGTGATTATTAGCTGAACTTCTTCTTTAGACATCTTTAGGGTATAGTTTATCCTTATCTATTTGAAAACAGAATTAATCAAAAGTTCAATGACATGTTATTGCTGAGTTATTTTATGTTGAAAACACTTTTTGTTTATTGTTATTATGTTTCAGTCTGTAAGCATTTACTTGACTCAGGGACAAATAAATATTAGTCATTTATATTTGAGTCTGTAAACATTTTCTTAGTTTAGGGATAGGTAAATATTGGTAACTTATATTCTCACCTGACCTGTTCAACCTATACATCGAGGCAATTCTGAAAAGAATTGGAAAATCTTCTGTGATTTAGCCACAATCTTAACAATATATGTAGATGACACAGTACTGATAGCAGACACGGAAATGAAATTACATAATCTTCTACAAAAGGTAGTGAGGGAGAGCGAGAAGAAGGTAGTAAGCATAAACTACAAGAAAACAGAATGCATGGTCATCTGTAAAAGGATGAGCCCAAAATGCAATTTGAAGGTCAGGAACACTAGAATCAAGTAGACACAGAAATTTAAATATCTGGGAAACTATTCCAAAAGCTGGGCAGAGTATTGCAAGACAGGAGGAATTCTTTGGTAACAAAGAAAAGAATACTGAGCTGTTACGTGATATCTGTCCACCTTTACGGCAGCAAATGTTGGACGATTTCCTCAAAGATGAAGAAGAAACTCAAGACAATGGAGATGTGGTTCTACAGAAGGGTGCTAAGGATATCATGGACCAAGCGTGTGAGCAACAATAAGGTCTTAGAGGGGATGCAAACAAGGAGGAAACTTATACTTAACATCAGGAAGAGGCAGCTGAAGTTTCTGGGACACATAATGAGGAAGGAGGGCCTGGGGAATCTGATATTCACAGGTCGAATAGAGGGAAAGAGAGACTAGGGAAAACAATGTGTGACATACCTTGCGGGATCTATCCATATTTCTGGCAAAGACACAGGGCACAGTTGGCATTGGTTAGATCCAGTGAAAAGACCCAAAGAGTGTGAATTCAAAACCCAGTTAAGGCAGTGGAGAACTTGGAGAGGGGAACTAACAGGAGATAACTGTCATCCATTAAATATGGCACGTGCAACTAGAACAGTCTACTCCAGTGAGCAAAATAAAGGGTTCAGTTTGACATTCCAACCACCTGAAGAAGGCCAGAGTATACAATGGCCAAAATGTTGGAATAAATATGGCCACAAAGATGAGGACAATAGTTTGAATAATGTAAATAGTATATCTGGCTGGGTTAAGCAAGTGGATGACAGAATGTAGTCTGGGGGAGATGGCAGAGGGAAGGAACTTGTTAAGAGTTGAAAGGGATAGGAGGAGGTGTAGAGCCATGATCGGCTATGTCCTGTAAGGACATGCCACATAAAAAAGATATCCCACCACCATTTTATGCATTAGAGCAGGTTGATTTTTTTTAGAAAATCAATATTGCAGTTGGTGAAAAATCTGGAGTACAATGTGATAAGTATTGCCACCAAAAATTAAATTCAGATCTTTTACCAATTTTTAAGCTTTTAGTTTTAAAGATCATCTGAAAAAAAAAATGTACAGAAATACCGAACTTCTGCAGGTTTTTGCTTACAAACTGACTTCAAAATTTAACTATTTGAAGAATAAATACGAATAATGTCTATCTTCTGTATTAGAATGCTGGGTACAGAGTATGAGACAAAATGTTTTAATATCTGTCTATATTTCTGAGATGAGGTATTATGTACACTATTTACATTGCTCGGACTATCATCATCATCTTTGTTGCTATATTTATCACAATGTTTCAGCTGTTGTACACTCCAGCCTTCTTCAGGTGGTTGGAATGTCAAACTGAACCCTTTATTTCACTCACTGGAGTAGACTGTTCTAGTTCCAAATGTCATGTCTAATGGATGTCATATATCAGTTATCTTCTGTTAATTATCTCTCCAAGTTCTCCACCACCTTAACCAGGTAAAACTTTTTTTTGAGTCCTGTCACTGGATTTAATTAATGCTTTTATCCACTGTGCTATATTTCCTCAAGAAAGAAGACCCGAGTGTACAACAGCCAAAATGTTGTGATAAATATGGCAACAAAGATGAGGATGATAGTCCGAGCAATGTAAAAATGTTTTAAATTTGTATTGTTTATTGAAAATCACACTAAAACTACTACACTGTATAGAATATGACATCATAATATAGTTAAATTGTTCAGTGTAATTTTCCTTTGAAGTAAATGAAGGTCTTATTTATGGCATTTTATAATAATAAATATAATAATTTAGTCGTAATGTGCTTGTACCCTGCATCTTGTCTATATACAATTTGGAAAACTTAAAAAAATTTATAAATTTTATAAGGTAGTGCAATAAGGCTTTCACTGAAATAAAATTCCAACACTCCAACTTTGAACTTAAACTTAATCTTCAAACTCAGTTCCCCAAAAAATGGTAATGATTTGGAAAAAAGTTTACATTGGTCACATGAAAAAATTTCTTGTAACATATTAAGTTTTGTTTACAAAAGCTAGATATATAATTTAAAATGTGTATTATTAATTGAAACTGACCTAATAATTAAAGGTTAGCTAATTAATCAGACTAAAATGTCACAAAACACCATCTTTGAAATCTCAGTACAAGGTCAGAGTATTAATTTCTTCATTTAAAATTCTTGAATTTCATTAGTGTTATGGTCCAGGTTAGGACCAAGGAAGAACAACACGAACACAAGAGTAGAAATAACGAAGGTATATTACATAAAATAATAATACAAGATGTGGAAGGTGTTAGTATGACTGTCAGTCTGGTTTGGAGTGAACTACTATCGGCTAAACTCGATTCGGTATCAATCTTGGACCCCCACACACACATTTAAGGGAAAGCATGTATTCACAAGGCCGAGTTAATAGAAGATTTTGATGTTGAATACACAGGCCAAAAAATGCCTGTAGAACCAAAATAAACAGGATTGGGTTGGTCAACCTCCCGAATGAGACAAAAAAAAAAGTGGAGCTCGTCCGGGTTCCTCTCTGCTCAGAAAAGAGAGTTCGACCATAAATAAAAAATTTTCACTCGATTCGACCCTCTCTCTTGAGAGGCATAGTATACATAGTGTTAGGAAGAGTTCATTCTGTAGTTATAGGTAAGGGCCCATGACAATTAGCTTGCTAGATATCTTCACTTTGCAGAGGATATATTTTTAAGTTTTTTAAGTGGTGATCAGAGATGTTCGATGTCATTTGAGTAATTATGTTACTCTTATGAGATGAAATTTTTCCGCTTTTGTTTTTAATATCCTAACATTTTATGGTTGATCAGTTGCATTGACACAGACCAATGGCAATACAAGCAATACATTTTTAAAGAAAATAAATGTTACCAGCAATATATTATTTCCAGCAATACATTTTTGAAGGAAAAAAATATTACCAGCCATACATATTTGTAAATAATTATTACCAGCAATACATTATTTCTAGCAATACATTTTTGGAAAAAATACTACTAGCAATAAAAATCTTATCAGTATTAAATAACCCATTAAGGTTGATATGCCATAAACCAAACCAAACTGACTAATGGTTAACAAACTAATTTTGCAAACTACCATTACTTGTTTATATGATAAGATGTTATACTAATTCTGTTGTGTATGTGTATATATATATATATATATATATATATATATATATAACAGTTAAGTAGTAAGCATTTTAGCAAGTGTAAATTTTCTCCACTTTTTTTTTTATCCCATTGTTTTAAGTTCAGTAAATACCAATATGGACTGAGTAGACAAATTTGCTAAAAAGCAAGAGTTAATAAATTAGTTTTATAGTAAAGTGTCTTTTTAAACCTATGGGTCATGTAAAAATAAGGCAAATTTAAAAATGTTGAGGGTAAATGAAAATTAAATTCAAACATTTGAATGTCAGTTTGTTATTTCAAAAATGCACAATATTTAACGTGATGTGCCACATAAGCGCTCTGCAGTTATAAAATGTGAATGTGGCACCGTTGTAGCTTGTACAGGGATAATGTATTTTCATTGTAGTTCGTTGATACCTGGGTTTGCAAAAAATATTGTCATAAAAGAATAAAGAAGTGCTGGTCTAGTGGATGTGAGCGAGGTGGAGCTTTGACCTCCCTCTGGCCAATGTGTGGAGCAAGGAGGAGCCTAACCTCCTCACTGTCAATTACTAAATCATTATCATCTCCAAAAAAAAAAAATTCTTACAATATACAAAAAATATTTTCTGGCTTTAAATAGAAAACAAATCAAATTTATGAAGCCATCTCTTCTCTCATCTATGGGTTAAATAGTAGTGCAAACTGAGCACTTTGGTTTTAGGTGTTGACCAGGGTAGGTGAAGGAAAATCTCTGAATTGAAAACCATAACAAACACATTACTGGTTGCCTTTGGGCAAGGCATAGCAAGCACCCAAAAGCAATCTCTATTTTGGTTATGGCTGGGGTGGGGAGACTTCAGCAGCAGGTTATGGTCAATGACAGAATGTAACAGATCAGATTTGGCATTGAACTGCAATGGTGACATACAAATTCTTTTTATACTGGACAGTGGATGAGACCAAATTATTTCAAGTCAGATGGAAACTGCAGGGTTGCAAAGTAGCATCATGTGTCTCCTCATATATGTGCATCTAAAACAGCCCCAGTAAGTAGTGAGAAAACTCTCGGGCTAGTCCTTTAGTCGTAGTTGTATTGAGTCAGTTATGTGTCATGCGTGATGCACTCTTATGTGATCATGTATCTTTCGATACATGACTGACAAGGCAGATTTTTTCCTGCAGTAGGTTGCCATTTCTTTCTGCAGTAGACCAGTTGCCGTCCAAGGCTAAAGAACCCAATCTGTCTTGCTATTTACCCATAGCTCAGGGGAGAAGGAGAGGATTCATACCTTTCCCAAGGGTTTTAGCATGTAAGTGAATGTAATAGATTCGACTGGAATTTGAACTCTGCTCTCCGATTCCCCAATCCGAGCCGCTATCCATTACTCCTTTTTCCCGCAGTAGGTTGTCATTTCTTTCTGCAGTAGACCAGTTGTTATTCAAGGCTATAAAACCCAGTCTGTCTTGCAATTTACCCTTGGCTGAGTAGGGGTGGGGGAGAAGAAGAGGATTCATACCTTTCCCAAGAGTATTAAAACATAAGTGAATGTAATAGATACATCTGGAATTTTAACTCTGCTCTCTGATTCCTCAATCCGAGCTACTATCCATTACTTCACTGTGCCTTATTAGTAAGTACTCTAAAATGTAGCTTAGATGTGGAACAAAACAGAAAATTTGGAGTACCCAGTGATGACCAAAAACTGTTGGGCATATACAAAATTTTGTTTACACCCTGTTGTTATTGTTATTTTGGAATTGTCTATTTTTAATGCAGTAAACTAAGGATTCTTCTAATTTTTTTTTCTAGTTTTATGATATTGATTATGAGGCAATCTCGTGCCTCACCACATTTGAACAACTGATTCATTTGTGCCAATGTCGGCCAGATAATGCTTATCATGCACAGAGCCAACAGCTACACCAGCAGCACCGGCAGCATCTTCCATCTTGTTTACCTGGCATCAATAAATTCAGCAGGTAAGAATTTAGGAATTTTTAAAAATTTCTTCTTGTTTGAGATAAGTTGATCAAAGATTGCAGTCAAGCCTCACTTGGGTCTGAAAATCTGAATTGCAGTATTCTTACATAGGGTATGACAGAAACACCTCCTACATAATGATAAGACATTAATAGCAATATTGTCTTCATATAGCTAATGTCTTACCATTATGTAGGAGCTATTTCTGACACATCCTGTATTTTGTATCATGTATATTATTATTTTTTTTATATATTGATATATAAAACACACAAACTGTCCTTTTGTCATGGAGAGTATGTGAATCTTTGAGCAGACAGTTTTTCTTTGCAAATTTTGTTTTTATCTCAGGATTAGTTTTTGTTTTCTTTTTTTTAAACACATGTAGTTTTAAATGATTTCCTTTTTGCAATATCATGTTTTTTTTTTATATGAAACACTGTCAATTATTATTCATTTTTAACTAGTATTTCTTTCATCTTATTTCTCTTGCTTTTCCACCAAGTAGTAATAGTCTTACATTGTCTGAATTTCTTAGATGAAGCCTTGGCAATTATTATTCATAAACAAACTAGTATTTCATTTTCATCTTATTTCTCTTGCTTTTCCACCAAAAAGTAATAGTCTTAAGTTGTCTGAATTTCTTAGATGAAGCCTTGGCAATTATTATTCATTTTTCACTAGTATTTTTTTCATCTTATTTCTCTTGCTTTTCCACCAAGTAGTAATAGTCTTAAGTTGTCTGAATTTCTTAGATGAAATGTCGTCAACCATTATTATTTTTACTTAAATTTCCAGTTTATTTTCAATGAAGATATTTATGAAATTCTATTATTATTTATATATTAAGAAAATCTGTTTGTAAATTCAATGACAATCTTTGATAATCATTTTATTTTGTTTTAAACCATTTACTATTGATAGATAAACCAACACTCACCTGGTTGTCTAGTATATCTTAGAAATTATGACACTAAATTTTATTGCATGTCAAACCTCTAAGTTATCCTCATGTCACAACAGTATTGTGGAACCATTGTGGAATAATTATATCGTAATGTAATTTAATCTACGAGGGTAGATTGTTGTCATTCCACTGTCCATGCCTAGGGATACCTCGTCTTGTTCTCTTTTTAGTACTGTTCAGTTATTGCTTGCTCTGTTTCCATGAGGCAATAATAATTATATTTTAATGTAATTTAATAGTTAATTTTATTGATTTCTCAGCACAGAGAAATGTACGCCAGACATGGAAAACTGTCCTCACCTGGATAACAACGTGACTACAATTCCATTCCCTTACAACCTGATGGGCATTCTTCCCAGGTGCCAGCAAGCAGAAATGCTTTTCTCTGGATACACTGTCAGTAAGTAAAATTTTAGATGAGTTACTTCCCTTCGTTATTTTCTGTTTTCCAGACATACACATTTTAAAATGGAAATCTTGTCTGAAATTCTTCATTGATTTATTATTCCACAAGTTATCGGACTATATCAAGAGAATTTTCAATCTTTACTTCAAATATCTACTTTTATTTTTTCATTTTTAATCATTTGTCCTTAAGGAGATAAAGCCACTAAAATGCAAGAGATTCTTTTTTCTTTTATGTGCCATGTCCCTTCAGGATGTAGGTGATCATGGCTCTCCACTTCCCCCTATCCCTTGTAGCTCTCAATAAGTCTTATCCCTTTGCTACTTCCTTCAGACCATGTTCTGTCATCCACTAACTTAAGTCTACTAGGTATGTCACACATTGCTTTTTCTTGTCTCTTTCCCTCTATTCGCCCTGTGACTATCAGATTCTCCAAGCCCTCCTTTCTCATTACATGTCTCAGAAATTTCATCTGCCTCTTCCTGATATTAAATATAAGCTTCCTCCTTATATCCTTAGCATCCTTCTGTAGGACCATACACCTGTTGCCTTGTATCTCGTCTTCATCTTTGAGGAAACCATCCAATATTGGCTGCCAAAATGGAGGACAGATATCATGTAGCACTTGAATTCTCTTTTCTTTGTTATCAATGAAATCTTCCTGTTTCGTAATACTCTGCCTAGCTTTTGTAATGTGTCTTTGGCCATCCCAATATATATTCGGATCTCAACGCAATTTTTTACGATTAAAACGTTTTAAATTTAATGGATTGACATGCTTGATTCTAGTGTCGGTTAAAACCTGTAAATCGCATTTCAGGCTTGTCCTTTTACTGATGACCATTCATTCTGTCTTCTTGTAGTTTTTACTTAGTGTTGTAGAGTAGTTTTCACAGTGGAGGCTTGTATTTCAATAAGTCGTCCTAAATTAGGTTCGACGTACAAAACGTTAGGAACTTGCAATAATTAGTTAATGACGCAGCAATCTCGTTGTGATGGTTGATACTTCAATGTCCGAAATTGACTGACTCACTCAACACCACTGAGCTCAACTGGCGACCGCTACTACTACTACTACTTATTATGTGTGAGAGAGTCTATTAATAATAGAATAGGTACGTTCAGGTATGACACTTAGTCCCTTCTTCTCACTCTCCTTTGCTATCCTCTGTAGGAGGTTTTGTAGTTTCTTTTCCATGTCTGCTATCAACACTGTGTCATCTGCATATCTTGTGTTAAGATTGTAGCTACAAATGCTGAATTCTGGATTTCCAATTCTCTTGGAATTGCCTCACTGTATAGGTTGAACAAGTCTGGTGAGAAGACACATCTTTGCCTTACACTCCTTTCTATTTTTGTATATCCTCTATGTGCATACATGCTGTTTGCTACCAGTATAGGTTCTTGATTATTCTAATATCATTCCCAAATATATCAAGGTTGATAAGCAGTTCCAACAGATCCTTGTGGCATACTTTGTTGAGCACCTTTGCGTAGTCTATAAAACATAGGTACATGTCCTTCTGCATTTGTATTGCTCTGTCTTATAACATTCTGAGCATGAGTATCGCATTTCTTGTTCTGGTGTCTCTAACAAACCCACACTGTTCTTGTCCTATCTCTGGCCTAATTCTGCTGCGCGCTCTATTCATGAGAATAGGGATGATGAGTTTTGTTACATGGCTCATTAGGCTGAATGTTCGGTGGAGTTCACATTCGTTTGTGCCTTGTTTCTTATGCAGTGCTATGAAAATAGGTCTGCTAAGATCTTCCAGTATATCCCCACTGTTGTAGATTTCATTTATTATTTCTGTAACCTTGTCTATGCCAAAGTTATCTAAGGCTGTCAGCATTTGCATTACAGTTCTGTCTGGCCCTGCCACCTTGTTTCTGTTCAATTTGGCCAGTGCAGCTTCTACTTTGGTTTTTAGAATCTCAGGTCTGTTGGTAGTTCTGTATATTGCTGGTTGTTCTCTTTTGTCATGGAATAGTTCCCCAATATACTCGCTACAGCGTTCACTGCAAAATCATAAACAATGACTTGTACCAAATAATAGAAACCACATCACTTAAGGATTTTCAAAAGCAGCAACAGCTTAAATGGATAGCATATGTAGCTAAAAGAGAAAATAATGACATAATCAAGATGTTGATGTTCCGCACTACTTCAAACAAAAGGTTAGGAAGGAAACCCCCATCAATAGTGGAAAGAGTGATAGCATCTACTGGACTTCAGAAACCTATTTTCCTGAAGAATTATTTCAGGACAAAGATTCTATAAATTTCAACAAAAAACTGTACGGGCTGCTTGTCAGTCAGACCTTGGTCAAATGCTGCCACTAGCTGTTGGGTTGGTCACTCTGGTCTAAACCGTTGCTCTGCCCATGTTGTGTTGATTGATCACAGAGCTGGCAAAGATCAGATTTTCATCAACAATTGAAGTGTTGGTTTGATCCCCACAAAGGAATTTAACAAAAAAAATGTCCTTGTAGATAAAGAAAAATGTTCATCAGAGTCTAGTTGTATGAAAATTTATGTACTGCTTTTATACAATGAATTGGTTCTGGGTACAAAACATTAACCCTTCCAGCTTTGTGTTTTATTATGAGACTATGCTCAACTAGAACAAAGTTCAAATAAGAGGTTCTCTCTGGCAGTAAGTTGCATGGTGTTGTCATCTCTCGTCTGTAGTCTGGAACTTCTGAGTCTTGGTCATCTTGGTATTCTGCTTATATTGACTTCCATTTGAAACTAGCATGGGGCTTGATATGGATATGGGGGACTCGGTAGTTCCCCTATCCCCAACAAGTGTCTCTTTGTTATCTGGCTCTGGATAATTATACTTCCAGATTTTGAGAGACCCCCTTTTCTGATGGGTAGCAATCACAGGATATCGATCCTCCCAACTTCTTCCTTTCTTATTTGTGCCTCACACCAACACTTCCAATTGGCATAGGAAATTCCGCTGTCTTCCGTGTTATTTCACCTGTGCCTGTCACCTTGGCCATTCTTCAACCAATCTAGCTCTCAACCACTTGGCATAGCTTAGGTTAATTAATTAAAATTCTCATTTTAGATTTTGCATCGACAAAATTTCTCAGCCTGGCTTTGCTCAAAAATCAGAAATTTACCAGCTGCTTCCTCCAGTCAGTCACCCACCAGGGTCATTGTACGCTAAGCACCCTGGGTCCTGGGTCTTTACACAATGGGAGCTCTATTCCCAGGATTTGGTTACAGACTAGAGTTTATCTATTCTGCTTATATTGTGTTTTCATAACTGGCATTTTTTAAGCTATCTCATTAATCAGCTGTCGACCAAGCATCACCATATGACTTTTGTGGTAATATCTTGTAACAGAATCACTTTTCTTCAAAGTATCTCTGTCTTAAGATGAAAAAAGACTTTGGAAATAAAAATAAATCCTTTTTTTCTCTTCTCTCAATATATCCATCATTCTATTTCTTAACCCTTTTTGTCTCGTTCCAAGCTATATTTTTAATTTAATCTCTTTCTTTCCATCTGCCAGTGTCACAGCTTGGTCAATGAATATTGAATGTTTCCTTATAAGGAAACACCTAATATTACCATTACCAGGGCAACTACTGTTTGATCTGACTTGTGTCATGTCTTCTGAAGACGGTATCACTTGGATACTTAACAAACGTTTGAACAACAGAAATGAAATAATGCCATGCTTTTGTGTATATATTAAGTCTGTATTGGCCCCTATTCACTTGACATCAGTTTTTTTATATATATATATATATATAGTGCTGTTCGATAAAAGTGACTCACCTGATTTTTTTTACTAAATGTTCTCTTTCTTCTCCAATGAAATGAAAGTTGAGCTAAATTCAAAGAATAAGCAATCTAAAATCTGAAGAAGCTTTGAAAGTTCTTTGAATTTAGCAGTAAGTACTGTCAAGCATCCGTTCAGTATAATGTTCTGGGGATGCTTTTCTTTTCATGGAACTGGTTTCTTAAAACCTATTGAAAAGACCCTCAAGAGCAAGCAGTACAAGAGAATTTTAGTGTCTTGTCTGCTCCCTTCTGCTGAAAGGGGTGCAAATTGACCCCACCAAGCTCATTTTTATGCAGGATAATGCTCCCTGTCACAAATCAAAATTGATGAAGGAATACTTTGATGAGAAGCAGGTGAGTGTTATGACATGGGAGCCCCAATCTCCTGACCTCAACCCCATAGAAAACTTATGGAGCATGTTGCTCAACTGCTTTCTTGAGAGTCTGTACTTTATAATGCTCCACAAGTTATACTACATAATAATTATTTGAAATACCTAATCTTGAAATACGTGTCATTGTGCTTTGAGAGAGACAATTCTGATTTACCTGGAACTAATAACACCCTTGAAGGATGGCATGGGGCTTTTTGCAGCATCATCCCATCATTCCACAATATGGAAATTCTTAGATGCTCTTAAAAGAGAACATGACTTTCGGAAAATTCATCTTGCAAAAGTAAGAGCAGTTTGCCTTAATATCAAGAGCGCCAAGTAATCTTGCAACATAAATGGAAAACTTTAAAAAAATTAGTGGCATCCTTTGATGAGTACTCGTTGGTAGTTGACAGTTTTTGTGCTGTATCATATAATTTAAGGTTATAAGGATTTTTTTCTTACTAAATTGTTTTATTAAAGATATTTGTTTTTCAAATAATTATTTGTGTATTTCCTCTTTTAATTTTTACATTTTTATTGCAATAAAGAAATTGGCATCTTGAATAATTATCATTTAGATTAATTTTCATTCAAATAATTTACAATTAGAATAAATGTATTTTGAATGTTTTAGAACTGTTGTATCCTTAAAGAAGGTTACAAACAGACAAAGGTGGTGCTCAAGTGAAAAGAACAGCAACACACAGGTGCAGATGAAAGACAAAAAGGTTTATTGTAAAAGAGAATACACTACTGAAAGACAGGGAATCTGTTAACAAGCTCGTAATTCCCAAAGCAAGTCCACCAGGTATATCCTGTGCACACTATATATATATCTACCGATATAGTCAATCTAAAAAGGCAATAGGGAGTGTGGGACATTCCATTACAACAAGAACAATGTTCCATTACAATCAAGAACTATGCTGTTGCATAGTTCTTGATTTTCATTACATATTTTTGTTGCCGTGTCCTTGATTTTCATTTACCTATTTTGTTTTTGATGTAATCATCACCTGTGCTTAAAAAAAAAAGTTCTATCTGCAATTTTCATTTTTTTTTCTTTTTTAGATATGCCCCATGCTTTGTTTTCTCTGCAGTGCCCTATAGGACCCCTTTAGTTTTGTACAAAAATTTTCGTTTAATCCCAAGAAAATTCTGTACAGTATGTAAAGACATGTTTCTGTCATTTTATAAATGTTATGCTTAGCCAAATTTTGAAGTTAAATATCTCAAAACTACAAGAAGTGCAGATAGAACCTTTTTTAATTTTGGCTGACCAGTGGTATGTCCTCTCTGCAATAGCCTATATGGCCATTTATGTTTTCTGCAAAAACCCTCATTTAATCCCAAGACATTTTTCAATCAATTTTATGGTTAGCCAAATTTTGAAGTTAAATATCTCCAGGTTACAAAAAGTGCAGATAAAATTTTTTAATTTTGGGTGGCTTAATGTTAAAATTAATGCTGTAACTTTGATATTAGATGAATTATTTCATCTTGAAGTTTTTTTTTTTGTTATTTTTCTGTCATTATTTATCATGATATTATTCTAATATTTATTTTTTTTAAACCGTGAATCCTCTCTGTTCTTAAAAGACATGTAACATATTTGGATTTTATTTTGAAACATTAAAGATCGCTCTATATATAGTGGTGACAATTGGAAGATTCCAAACAGTGTCCTATTTGAAATTTTCCTGGAAAAACTGAAGACATCCCATGGCCAGGAAATATGGCTTTCATCTGAAGAATGTCAGAAATTTACAGATTTACTACTTTCTCGGAAGAACGAACAGACCATGTCTGCATCTTCTCTCATTGCAGACAATCGACCAGTAAATGAGGAGACAGGTTTGTAAAATTTTGGTTACATTCACTTAAAGCCTTTGTTTTCTTTTCTTTTCATTTTTTCTTATATTAGGTTCCATCATAAATAATTTCTGGTTTTGTTTATCAGCTTTATTCTTCAAAAAAATAAACTATAATTACATCTTATTCGATTGTATATTCACCATTATTTATACAATGCATGCTAATATTGTGGTTGCCATCACATCTCGGCCTTTTGGCTGGGATCAAAGTGAAGTATCTGTCCTTGGGTAGAGAAACCACATTTCATCTCTCAGTTGTGTCTGTTTTCAGGCAGATTGCAACTTAGTT